>JACATO010001055.1:0-363992 GCA_018389105.1 Nautilus pompilius
TAACCATCAGTGAGCTTGATTAATGTGATGCTTATAAACTGTATTTTAATGAGCTGGGGCTGCAGTAGAATAATCCAAGAGTTTAACATACTCGTTTCCTCTATACTGGTCAGGAACATCATGCAGGTAACAGTGGCATCCATAACAAAAGGTAATTAAATAAACAAGTTTTCTTAATATCCCTTTTCATCTGTAAATATCATCCTTACATTTACACAATCAGAGCTATTGATATCAGATGTTAGGGAGATGGTCAGCAAAGGATGTGAGGTCAGTCCTGCAACAGAGTCTATTAGATTTTGTTTGTATGGAAATCATTTGGGGTGTAGATGCCATTATATATGAGTTGAAAGAATACTTTAAAAATGATAAATGAACCACAAATAAAACTCATCTGTAAATGGATATGGTAAATAAAAGAAGTGAAGTTCAGTAATAATTAATACAGTACACACAGACACACACACCCTATTATTGTACATGAGGTCCAAGGTGTATGACCTTATTATGTTAAAGTCAGTTGCCCCCCATATCACTCTCTTGTCACCTACATTAAACTGACAATTACAAAATACTTTAGCATAGGTTTGATGATTCTAAAAATTTGAAACATAAGAAACAGATTACATTATGGAAAACATTAGCTAAAATCATCTTTGTACAGGGGAGATAACTGGTGATGACTTCACTGCAGTACAACTACAGAAACATGTGGAAACATTCGTTTTTTTCTTTCTATGCACTACATTATATTGACTGTCTTTCATGCCATGGAATTTGAAGACAAAATTTTTTCATCAATATTTTGTTTTGTTTCCAGAGGCTACCAAAGACTGAGTTACAAATATAAATCTAGCAGAAATCAGTTGAATAATCCTAGCTAAATACAATAAGCTTTATATATTACAAATTAAAAGAATGCTATATCCTGTGATGACATTTACAGCCCATGTTGTCGTATAAGATGAACTCTGCACATTCCATATGGTTCTCTCCAAGTAAGTCTAATACCTTAGTCAAACATGGAAGTTGTTTTCATAAGCTAATTAATAAATGTAATGCTAGTGTTCAAGAGCATGTCTGGGTGCACTAAATTTGAAAGCATCTTCCTCATCAATTGTGTGTTAAAAGAATGCATATTTTGTTAAACATCTGTCATTTTGGATCTTATACAGCTCCTTCCTTTTAAACAATTCCTCTAAACTACACACTTCCTGCTTTCCTAATTAACTGAACCAGATCAAGGCAGCCATAGCAACTGGTAAATATTTTCATTTTGTATTATCTTGAATAAAAAGCTCTGATAATGACCTGAGAGGTGAAACAAAATATTAATTATCTCACATAGAAATCTGAAAAGCCCTTCAATAATATTACAATAAAAAGGAACCTTAAAAGCTATGTTCATTAGATAACCTCAATCCATCTTTTCAAAGTCATAAACCATTTTATCACACCACTAGTCTAACAATGTAAGTATGTCAGCCTCTGCACCAATCATCACAGGCACTCAACAGAAGGGAAATACCCTTATCTATGAGTCATTGCAACCTGTTACTCATACTTATCTTCCTAGTCTATTTATAATTTATTTTAACCACCTATGGAGTAGAGATTGCATCCTTGTCATGCTAAAATACGTTTAAAAATATTGTATTACTATGTGAATTTAATATACTATATATTTTTTTGTCTAAAATTACTGAGTTGGAATCTTGATATGCTTCCCTGTTGTGTACACTAGCTTTCTAGATCAGCAGATCATAGTATTACCAGTCACTGCTTTCAATAATTGTAGAAAAAAATGTGTTGCCCTTGTTACACTTGTGCATTCAACAGCTTGACCTTCTCTGAATTAAGTTTCTGCCATTTTCAATGAAGCTGCTTACAGACAATATACTATTCACATTTTATAATAAAAAACAGAGGTCAAATTTTCTGTTTTCTGTCAGCATTAAAAATACCCAGGAATTATTCATTATCTCCTGAATACTCTCTTCTCTTTATTATGTTGTTTTATAACCATTATCTAAAAGTAATAATTACCACGAATAACAGAACATATAAATTATACCCCTATTTATAGAAATGTATATAAAAGTGAATGTGTAATTACTCAATTTTTTTCCCAAATAAATAAAAACTATAATTAGAAACCAAATAAAAGATACACAGACTAAAACAAATTTTTGTCAGAACAGTTTTTTTTTTTAAAAATTAAATATTTGTACAACAAACACAAAGTAATTCACTCTTCAGCAAGCCACTGATGGACCCACATCAGCAGGAGGTATGTACCCACTGATGGAAAACAAAACTTTCTATTTTAATAGAGAGCATTTACTCTCTGAGTGCATACAGTTTTTCAAACCCTACATGCATGAACAGCCATCTAGAATCTCTATTTTAAAGAAAGGAAACAAAAAACAACAACAACCACATAGAACTGTAAATAAGAAATCAGGTAAATGGGACAAAAAGGTAAAACTGGATTTGTGGGAGGAGTGCTATTAAAAATCATAGGAAAAAAGTCCTTAATTCACTTTCTATATACCAACGAAAAATTTCTCAAAACTACAAGAACATCTTATAAGTCCAGTTAATTATTAACTAAAGTTAAAAAAAAATAAAAAAAAATTTTAATTTAAGACTGAGAGGGTATGAACAGAAATGCACTTGAATGCTGGTGGAAAAAGAGCTGAGCCAGTCCATTTGAACCTCCTATTATGATACAAGAACACAGATACAGTGTAATCATAAGTAAAAAAGACGGCTGTTTTTTTAAAAAAATCATAAAGTTTCTGTCAAAACCATGTCCTTCTCTCTTCTCAACTCAGTGGAAGCCGTACACTCAGTGATGGGTGTCACTGCTTGTTTCATAGTTGAGGAAGTTAACTCAACTCAGTGGAAACCCTACACTTAGTGGTGGGTGTGACTGCTCCTTTCATAGTGAAGTTAAGTTAATATTTAAAAGATAACTTTACAAGTTAATATAATTTCTATCCTATTAAAAACAATCTTTGTTAGACTTGTAGATTTAACGAGCATTAGAATGAAGACTTTTTTGTTTGTGTGTGTGTGTGTGAGGTTCTTTAAGATTACTCTAGTTTGACTATAAACAACATTAAGTTTGCTTTACATTTATCAAGGATACACTTACATATTAAACACAATCCTGTTGAGAAGTAGGTTACTTCTAATACTTTATACACGTAACTACATCTGTGTATGTGCGCACTATACCATCCTATTATTGTGTTAGACTATTTTCCTTATGAGCCCAAAAAAAAACAAAATTTATTTTTCACTTAAAAGGAATAAGCTATCAAAATATAAATCACTAAAAACATAACTAAAATTAGGAAAATGAAAAGTCGTTAAATATTAGAAAAGTGATGACCTTTGTCATGGTCAGCTCTTGGAATTAAATGCAAAAACTAAAATCTAACGTTAAAAGGAATAAAGGAGTTATCACCTCTTTAAGTGTGGGTTTTATACAATTCTTAGTTTAAGGTAACTAATTCAATTATCTCATTGTCTTACATTGCAAATTAAAGTTAATCTTAATGGATTATGTGATGATGTAGCTCAGGTCTGAAAGTCTATCACTGTTACTTGGTAATCACCATCTTACAGAACTGCAACTTGACACATTAACAAAAGTACACTAATTATAAAACACAAAACAATGATCTGGAAAAAAGCACTTCAGAAAGAATGGGCACAAATTATGCAAATTTGGATCCAGCATCTTGTGAGATCCATCTGAAAGAAGTAATTGAGAAAGAGGCAGGAAGCAACCTGATACGGACTACATGATTTTAAAGATGATTTGACATGCAAACCTTGTAGCATGATTTTGCAACTTTACCTGCTTAGAGTAAAATCTAATGCAATTTTGATTGATTGCTAATTTTTACAATAAAAAATCAAAATGAGTTACATTATTTGTGTCTAGAATATGATTTAATAGCTGGTAGGTTGATGGTGATGCAGTGTTAGCTTCCACCCAGCATGGCCACCGGTGCTTCTGTACAATAGATTTGTTGACAAGTGTTTAAGTAAAATAGATATGCTACCTAAATATTTTCCATATGCACAGCATGCAATAAATCTTCTTTGGACACATCTTTGTTTCAAGATTTGTGCACAATTTCTCTTAAGCAGCAATACAAGTCCTAGTTAAGGTGTAGCATCAATTAAAGTAATGGGTTTCCAGCCAACAGCGAATTTCTGGCTGCAATGCTGATAAGTTGTGGAGTGAATGTTTTGAAGATGTACAAAAGGCCATGAAATGGATGAATTGGGCTGAAGATTTCAAAATTATATATGTTATTCTTACCTAAAATGAATTATATTTTCAATATTCCTCCAACAAAAAATCCCAGAAATGCCATGGATGTATTCATTTTTAGTGCCTTTAAATATCTACCAACTTTTAAAAAGCCAAAAGAAAAGGGGGCTAGGTATTTAGTAAAAATGCTAATTGAATTATAGTGTTGTTGTTTTGTTTTTTTTAAACGGATGCTATTAAAGCCAAAATCACATTATGAAGCAAGCACACTCTCAGAGACCACATGTTTTCATATAGAAAATATAAAGACTATCTATTTGGTTTGATAGTATCACTACAGCAGTTGCCACATAGCTAATTCCTACAGCTGGGTAAGTCTGTTCAAGGCCTGAGGTATAAATGCCATATACCCATTACAGATCTCAGAGTTTCTATACGGAGTCTGCCAATACAGTGGACCTCTCACATAAATACATAATGTTAAATTAAAGATTTAAAAATAATAATAATTCTCATTTGTTTGCTCTTGTGATGAATAAAGGCCTTTTTCTTTGAAGGAAAGTATATTTCAAAAAGTCTGAAGCGTCAACAAACTAATCCATAGCTCTCCCAACTGATATCCATTGGCTGAGCCACTTGCCTCACTTTTCAAATCAATGCTACCCAGGTAGGCATATTTTAGGGACACTAATGCATGGCTTTGAATTTCCTAACTTGCAAGATACTTTAGGTAAACAAACCTTATTTTCTATGTGAAAAACGAAAATGATCAGATACTTGGCTAATATTACAAGTGACTAATTTGCAAAATAACTTAGTTATGGTCCAATTTCTATTACATAATTAACTGAAGGAGTAAAGCTTCTCTGGAGATTCTCCATGTTACCAATTCTTGTTTCTTTTCTTTTTTTTTTTGGCACAGCTTCATCAGATATCAGTAATAACAGTGTATGTCTGAATACTTATCCATTACTATATATTATCAGCAGTAATAGTAGCTTACTTGCTTGTTTTGTTTTTTTTAGAAAGAAGCATTTAAATAAAGAGAGATACAAACGGAATGCTTTATGAATACAAAAGTGAAAGGATTTGTGATGTAAATGATAATAAAATATTTTACAATAGCAGCCATAACAGGTGCCACACTAAACTACTCTGTCATAGTACCAGAAACATTTCTACTTTTAACTATTTACCATTAAGTGGCTGTTTTTTTTTCCGTTTTATCACCTTCCTAATATTTTACAACATGATAATCTGCAATAGTTATAATAGTAACTAGTTCTGTACATCTTCAGTTAGGTAATCGAATAATAAGAGGGAGAGAAGTACCAACAAAAGCCTTCACAACACAACAGTTAAGAGGCAAAACTCATGGGGTGGATAACAAACATGCGTTTCACTAGTAAGCACAGGGAAAGGGATTCAGCAGACATACCGACAAACAAAAATACCAAAAAAAAAGAAGAAATAATTCGTTTTCTCTTGTAATACACTGATGGAAAAAAAGCTCACAAAATAGTTTTCAGTTTTGTAGTTGACCTTGTAAGACACGAAAGATTCATCCCAAAGATGTGAAGTGAGGGATATGCTGCTGAATGCCCCTATTTTGCTGCTACAGATACAAATAGTAAATCAGTGCAAGAAAGAAAAAAACAAAGCACGGTCTTGGCAGTGAAGGTCAGGCGCACACACTATGATGGTAAGAATGGCCAGCACCAGACTGCTAACCACTACTACCATCCTCACCACAATCTTACCAATGGAAGGAACTGTGCTATCCAAATGGATTGCAAAAACGTTAAGAAATATTGACTTCGCATCAGAAAAGCCACTGGATATTGAAACATTGCAAGTGTAGGTTCCAGATGCGTTGACACGGGTGTAGAGAGAGATCAATGCCAGATTTTGGCCCTGAAGGGTGGTGCCATTGCAGAGCCAGATAATGGTGGATTGTGCAGGTGAGGAAACATCGCATGTCAGGGTGATGTTCGTCCCTTCTGGAATGCTACACGTGTCATTCAAACATGAGGAGTGATCATAAACTATTACAATGGCTCTGATATTAGGTGGACCTGGAATTAAAACAATTCAAGATTGAAAATGAGAGTGTTTCTTTACATTAAATGATCACGGGGACACATTGCGCACCTTGATTTAATTAATATACACTACAGCAACTGGATGGACATCTGCACGATAATACTGCATGTTTTGAAATTTACATGACATTTGTAATTTCTGTATCAACTACGCCATAGAACCGGGTTTTCTGAGTCAAGCAGTCTTTGGTGTACAGATTCAACCGCTTTTTAGCTAATGCAGCAAAACAAAGAACTTATTCTAAATGGTTTACATAAATGCTAATGATTTTCAGGGATAGCGTCTGACTGGTTTTTAAGCCATTTCAGTCGGGGCACAAAACATGTCTGCTCAAGATCATGGAGGTTTTTTATGTGGGCCATGGAAATTGCATGAAATGTCCTAGAAAATTTACTTTCCTCCAGTGGGTAGGACTAAGAAAAAAATTGTGAGGTTCCATCCATTGAACTATGTTAGAAATTCCGATGCATTCTGCCAAACAAAGCACAAAGGGTAAATTTTATGTGAATTATAAAACTACAAGCAACAAACAAAGTCCTTTAGTCAGAAGACTTTTTTATGCCTTGAATATTTATTTATGTATTTATAAAGTAGCTGCATGCGCATTTAGGGGTAAAAAGCTTTTCCTCAAATGAACTGTATAAAGGAAAATTATTATAAAAACTGGCTAAACCTGATCTAAACTTGAAAACAGGATGTATTTCAAAATTCAATAACAAGCTCATTCAAACATAAAGTAGTTCACCAAATACCACTGTCAATGATACAAGCGTCAATCACAGAATTACATGAACTAAATAATTTTCAAAATGGAGCCTCTGTATATCCACAGATGTTAAATGGCTACCTATAGTTATATATACATCAGGGTAAAAAGCTGAAAAATATCCATGTCACAAGTAAAATGAGATGTAGTGACCATGCAGTATATAAAAGGGGTCCATTTTGTGTGTGTGTGTGTGTGTGTGTGAAAAATCAGCTGAATAAAGTGTGGTAGCAGTAAGAAATAAAAATGACTTCACTGTTTAGTGATTAGAATGAACAATTTCAATTTTGGAGTTTTTAAAATTGCTTATTCTTTTTAATTCACCAGAGAACAAAACACGATGAAGCAAAGTCAAGATCACATCAGGTAGCTGCCTTGTAACAGTTTTCCCATGCTCAAGTTCAAAACATTCTACTTAAAATCATTATGAAAGATCCCATGTCCTGTTCTTTCCCTTAAGGATGTAATCTCATAATTCATTTAAACCACTTCAACAGCAGATGAAGAAGTCCAATAATAAAGAGAAATTTACAGGATTTCCATGAGCACAAACAATTCATACATGGGAACTTCCGTTAGATTAAATTAACCTTTAAGTTTATGTAAAATCATTAGTAAGCAAATAAAAATAATATTAGTACAATTCTTCTGGTAAGTATCTTAATTTTTCAAGATAACAAATAAAGAACTTAGTCTCCTGCTATCATGCCTAAAGGTTTTGCTTAATTTGAGAAGTCACCCGGGTAGAATAGGCTACTAAATAATAACAATAACTCATTTATCCAAGTTCTCTTCTGAGACCCTTATAACAAGAGTATGTCACCAGAAAAGTTAGGTTAGGTTAATTTTATATAAGATATTAATCCATAGCAAATTACTACTACAAAACAAAATTCATTGTTAACCAAAAATAAAACTTAAACTAAAAGAATTGCAACTTTAAAGATGAGCAGGACATCATCTTATATAAGGTGAATCTGAATTGTGTTAACTCCATACCTGGATGTTTTACTTCTGCTAGCCAAAAAAAAAAAAAAAACATTAAAAAAACACTAGCTTTTAATGAAAGGAACAAGTGTAGATTGATTTAGTTCATTAAAGAACTATTTTTTTAGTATATGAAAAGTGATTCCATAACTCTGAATTTGAAATCAGTACAGGACCTGATCAAAATCTTGACATCATCCAGATA
The DNA here is from genome assembly GCA_018389105.1 of Nautilus pompilius. NCBI lineage: Eukaryota > Metazoa > Mollusca > Cephalopoda > Nautilida > Nautilidae > Nautilus > Nautilus pompilius. The sequence continues at coordinate 8,356 of JACATO010001055.1, forward strand.
CAATACATTCTCTATAAAAGCATAATAACCAAGGCCAATTCCTCACATCCAGAAGACAGCTCGCAAATCAATCATGAATGTAATGAATTCTTTTTTCCACTCTATACAGAACTAAAATTCTGATGTTTAATTTTGTATACAATGTCTGATTAGTCAGAAAGGCATAATATTCCACAATGGCAAATGGTTCATCTTAGTCGTTTATCCTAAGATGTATACAGGCTAAAATTTGGGTCAGTAGAGGTCACCTATGTCACTGGAACCTTTTCTGTTAAAGTAAATTTGTCACCATTTTCCGATTGTTGCTGCTGCCATTTTGCACTCTCATTCCAGGTGGCCCATTGATTTTACTTAGCTTCCAACGACATCGAGGTTTTTGTTTTTTTTTTAATGGAGAGCACAGATCGATATGCAGGTATTTTCAAACAGAATATGAACAAATGAATGTACCATACAAGCACTGCAGGCTTGGAAATGCTTGTTGCTTATTTCTCTGTGACAGTATATATTCAATAAGTCTTATATTGTGGCAGATTCTTTCTTTCAGTGCCAAATTACTGAATTCACATGCTCAATCTGATTTGAAATCTAAACACAGCGGACTGATCTGACCTAATGACGAGCACCAGCAAAAGAAAGAAAATATACATCTTACACACACTTTACAAATAACTAATTTGTCATTAAAACTTGTTTTTAAAGATAAACTTTGAGATGTATAAAGAAATGTATGTTTATTCTTTTGCAAAGTTTTCAGATTATGTATAAATATTTATTTAAACACAAAATCTAGTAAATTATGATTTTTGCAATCTAAAGTTTACCAACATATAGGTTATATGGAATTTTAAAAAAAATAATAAAAAATTCAGTTTAGTTTAGGTTACAATCCACAGCTTTTGTATTGTTTTATAACATTCTGCAGCTCACAGATAAATTTATATTAATGTAATTTAGTTCAATATAGATTTTTAAAAAAAAAAAATAAACAAGAAAAATTTTATGTATGATTTTAGGTTAAATAGCCATGACTTATGAATATCACTATGAAAGGATTCTTTTTCAAAGTAAAATCAGTAACATTTAAATATTAAAATATTAAAAATCTTATTATGTATAAAATATACAACATAAAAAAGACAGAACCTAAATCTTTTTTTTTTCTTTTCCATCCCTAGAATAATCATCGTTTCAATGGATTTTCAAAATGCTTAGTCATTAATCCATACAGAACACAGCTGGTGGATTGTGACCCCGCAGCTTTCACCAGAACAAGCTCAGACACTAAACAAATGCCTCTCCACTGCCATTGGTATTGATTTTTGTTATTTTGTAGCTATGGAAATAACACCTGTGGAATCCAGTCATTACTGATTACTAGGCCAAGGCTTTTGTTCTTCCATACAAAATATTGATTTTTTAAAGCCTACCTGTGTGTAGTTATCATATTACAGTCAGCCAGACAGCGACCATCTACCTAAGAGACCAACACAAAACTAATTATACTAACAATTTTAAAAATGATATCAATTTGGAAACAAAAAAATGTCCAAGTTAAAATACACAAAAACAGGCTCATTCCACTATTTAGTGCTCTTCTGGCTACATTTAATGTACTGAAGATATGAAATATAATCTTGCTGCAACAAAAATCCATTGGAAATCATTCTTAATAGATTTTCAGTAGCAACACAAGATGAAGTAGTATATATTAGTTTACAGGGCAATCAATACGTTCAGTCTCTTTCCTATGTATGCTTTCATTGTTTTTCTCTGGAAACCTCTTCTCTTAAAATACAGGGATTCGCCTTAGAAAGGTACATTAACAATGTCAACCCTACTGACAATTGCATGTTATGCATACTTAATCCTGAACACTAAAATGTAATTTTACTTCTCTTGTAGCTAGTTGGTACCAATCTTATGATGGCAAAAACAAAAACATCAGTCATCCCAAATATGCACAACAATGGGGTTTAAATCTGGGGATGTAGAAGCAAAAGCAACCATGATGATCCTGTTACAACATCATTAGCATATAGCGTTTTGAAACAAAAAAAAAGTGCACAGGTGGTTTGGAAATCTGATGTTGTAGCAGTCTGCAGCCACAAGCCTACTCACACCACCGGGTGGAACTAAAAATGAGCTAACACTACCTCTCTAATAGGCAATGGCTGGCAATAAATATGTTGTCTTTTATCACAGACTGCACATACCCCCCTCATGGCCAAATTTAATTATGCAATCTGTTGTGCGCTAATGAAAACAGTTGTATATTGTATTCACATTGTAACAATTTACTGGCAACAAACAATAATAAAAAAACTAAGGCTGCTTACTAAACCAAATATCAGTTAATCTTTAATCTGATGTGATGCATGTTAGTAGGAGCTAAATTGACTGATGTAGCCCACCAAGTTTGGTTGGTCCTTGACTGGCCTTGTGGCTTTGTTCCATTTTTCCTATGCCAGTTCTACTGCCTATAATTTAAAACAACAACCAACAAGAGGCTCACTATCAAATCACTATTATTTAGTTCTGGTGATAAAAGTTACAAATCTAAGATTGAATGCATCATTTTTAGTACTGAATTAGTACACACAGAGATGGGTGACCAGCTGCTGCGGATAAGAGAGATATAGCAAGTTGGTAAATCTACGTACAATTGCTTGCGTATGAAAGGACAAGGAAAAGTGGCAAAGCAGAGAAGAAATTTCTGACAATGGCTCTGGAAAAGTGTTTAAAATAAAAATGAAGGAAGCTGAACGATCCTTGTCTGAGGTGGCCAAACAAGCAGGATGGAAGATTATTAATGGTGTGAATAATACGTTTGTTTTGAATTTTTCTTTAAAAAAAAATTATCAAGCAGTGACACTGGCTGCAAAAGTCTGCTGTGAGAACTAATGAGGAAGTAGTACAGGCAAAGCGTAACCTTTTTTTTTTTTAGTGGCTAATAACAACAGCTGAACAGTTTTCAATATGAATTTTGACTTTTTTGGACTGCAACAAGATCCATACAAAGCGACATCAACATGTGGACATTCGAGGAGAACTGTTTTTTGGTGGCTCTTTCTTTAGTGCATATTGTGGCTTCGTGGAGCAACATATGATAAAATTTTACAGCTGTATACATATTATATTGTTAAAAATATACTGAGATGAAATTGGCCATTTTAGACAAGAGGGTGCTGCTGTCAGAGACAAAGCAAATTTTGCTAGTAACAAGATGCTCTGCACAAAGAAAAGCAGTTCCTGGCCAATGAGTCAAACAAGCAAAGGTTTATTTACAAGCTTAGTGAGGCCCTGCATAAGAATGGATGCACCATCACCAACAGTAATGCAGGTTTATCATCATGAAAGCATGGAGTCAAACAACAGCAAGGTCACTGAGTTCGCTGGTGTGAAGGCATAGACCTTTCAGTGCTTATAAGATTCCAAACCAACAATCTTTATGGCAGAACCAAAGAAAAAGAAGAAAAGCAGCAGTCTGGAGCATAAGCGTAATGAAGAATATTTACGGAGAAAACACATGCTCTTGGTAATGCAATACGACACCTGCAGGTGTTGATCTGAAGAACATGAAATTGGATACATTTCAGAGAGCAATTGGATGTCTTTGCTAAACCATCAAAAAAGAGAGGATATTATTGAAACAGAAGAGTGGGTAATAATTGTTCTGAATAGCAGTTAACACAAAACTGATGTGGACTTGTCTGACATGCTTGTGTGAAAAAGTTTTGTTTCAAACAGAATCACAGCCCAGGCAGAAAACCTGTCAACGATGCAGCAGCAACACAATATCGCTATTGGTGAGCCTATTTTCATTTTCAATTCTGAAGGGGCCTTAAGGTTCACTGGCATGTTGCCGCAGGGCTGGTGATAAAAGTATGCATTTTGGTCATCTATTTCCTAGTGGATTTGCCACTAGCTGAGTCATCCAATACAACTGCAAAGCTGGCCACATTCCTTCTAACAGTAGTTTCAAGCACAGGTTTGAATATTTCCTTGTTGAAGTTGACATACAAGAGCACAAATGTAAAGTGAATTCCTCACAGGGTTTGGAATAACTGGATCTGTGGTACTGGTCACATTCATTTCTTTTTCTGTGTATGAATTTTGGTACACTAGCATCACTAACTCATCATTTTCAATCAGGAGTCTTATAATCAGAGTCCATCTGATTCTCTTTAAAATAGTAAGTCACTCGCAAAGTTCTAAAGTTGTACTCATAAATTATTGAAAAAAATCAACCACAAAAGATACAATTAGTGCATTTCTGTTGGCATGTTGTTACCCAGAATTTACCGAATACCATAAAATCATACTTACGTAAGGGTTATGTTCTAGTTTAATATACATAGGTCAAATTCGCACGTATATAGCAATCATACATAAGTATAGAGGCAGGCAGTGAACAATAGTTATGTATGAGAAAAGTTTTTGGTGATAATTTACATATATTGTAAATAGATAAAATAATTAAGGAATAAAATGTGCAGTTTAATCAGCACTTACCTTAGATCTTGGCATCGGTCAACACATGTGAAGGGACTTACTGGGTGGAGTGGACTGCCATTGCATAGGGGTGACAGAGACGGAGGAGGAGAAGAGAACTTCCATAGGGTCATCTGGATCTAAAAGTTCAGGCTTGGTAACAACAGGAAAACATGGAGGTATTTGATGTGTAGACGTTGAAGGAACTGCAGAGGATGGAGGTTCAGATGAATCTCTGGGAGCCTTATCATAATCATGTGGTAGCAGGACAGGGCATCATCCATTTTTCACATGAACATGTTAAACCTATCTCATTTTGGGTCCATTGTTTCCAGTGCCCTCTATTGTGAAAATCTTAGAAATTTCAACAACTGGTTCTGCTTTCAGAGGCTCTTCCTCGGCAACTCTTTGAGCCTCCATCAGGTCTACATTTGAAAGTTCCTCACAAATGTCAAGCAAAATCTCAACATCTTCATAAAGCTGGAGTTGCTGTGGAAACTCCACAACTATGTTGGTTGCTTCTTCAGTGTTCGGCAATCCCTTAAAATCATGCACAAATTAAGGGCAAAGGTTTTTCCACATTCCATTCATGTTGGTGGAAATGATTTCTCCTTGTGTAGCAACAATGTTCCAAATAGCATCATGAATATTGTAGCCCTTCCAGAACTCCCTCAAAGTTATCCTACCCACACCCCTTATGTAGCCTTGTTAGCCTGGGGAAAAGTACAGTGAAGGTAAAAGGCCTTGAAAGTTGTAATAACCCTTTGGTCCAAGGGTTGCAATGGAAAAAATTATGTAAAAATGAAAAGATTTACGCACTTGTTGGATGCTAAAGCACAAGAGTGTGCGTGAGAGAGGGATGCTAGCCGACTAACACTCTCAAACCACAGCGCATATTACTCCACGGCTCAAAGTGGTGCCCACTCATACCCAGGTACCCATATGTAGTGCTATGGAACATTTTTGCCATACCTCAAATTTTTTTGGAATTTACTTCTTAGGTAAAGTTGATTTATGTAGGTCTGGTTATTGATAAAAATTTATTGCAACTTTTTTTTTTTTTTTTTACTTGGTTAGCCATGTTTCTTCATAGAATGATTTTTCATATACATCTATAATTAGGAAATAAATAAACATTGCTTCTAAACAGTATTCAGATGCTCCAAAATATTTAACTTTATTGAAAATTATTTTCATAACAACTATAGTTTACAAATTAAATTTCTTATAACATTAAAGATATTTTCAGTTTATGATATTTATTATGTACACATATCCATCGTTTTTCCAGAAGTAGAAAAAATGCATATGTACAACACATTTCCTTACAACTGTATTAAGTACAGTGATTTTCTCATTAAATTGAATAATTATCATGGGTTATGCTAAAAATTATCTGCATGCTTCAAGTTTGAAAGCTCATATTTTTGGTCTACGTCAAGTCTTTCTACCAACTCAACTATGTTACAAGATAAACAAACACCTCACATAACTGTTCTTATAAACAACGTTCACGCTTAAAATGGACATAAGTTAAAGATTGAGAGAATTGATTTGGCAGAGTATGCAAAGCAAATGCTAAACACAAAAACATAAAAAAAACATAATTAACGTAACTTTTTAATTTTTTATTTTCAAAAACTATCTTTGAATTTTTCAAAGTGACATTTTTTTTTAGTTATATTTTTCTCTACTTCTAGTTTGTTGTTTGCCAATCTTTCCTTTAGCTAGCAGAAACAGTTGGCCCTCAGGAATATTTGAAACTCCAAACACTCAGTAACTTGGAAGTTATGGCCTGAAAATAGGCTGCCAAGCCAAATTAGGAATCAAGCCAGAGCTTTACAGGCTCCTTTGGATAACCATATTTGGAACTTCTTATACCCATTTTAAAACAGCTCTACAACTACATGTAGGGGATTTTGGAGCGCACATGATGTCTACACAAATGATCTGAAGACCTCTGCATTATCATATAAATTAATCAATACATTTGTAAACATGTGGCAAGGGTTCAAAGATGGGACTACAACAGAAAAACTGTCAAATAACCCATTTGCAACGCATGCTTGGTCATGTTTCCAACTACCAAAACACTAGGAAACCTATATCTGGTCTACTTCTGTACCAATTGTTGCTCAACTGCTTTTACGGTAGATCAGTTTTCAAAGGAAAGGTGTCACTTAATCACAGCATCCCTGGTAGTATTTAAACTTTAATAAAACTATCTGCTACTTCTTTTGCTGCTCCACCACTGTGCTACACAATTTTACTATTTCTGCAACAATTCTTTAGTATTGTATATTATGTCTACTAAAGTTATAATATTTAAAAAAAAGCAATTTACTAAAATTCTCCACTGACAACAGCTAACAAATACTACCCTTAATATATTTTAAAGGGATTATGTAACTATGATTATCTATTATTTAAAAAAGCAAAAATGCTGTTGCATTATCAGAGCCCATACAAGATCTCAGGAAGTTGTTGTCACTTGCCGAAGTTTATAACCATCCAGTTGACTTGTATGCATATAAGCACACACATACAATCCACTTTGCTTTTGAAATGCTGAAAATGGAATCAAGAAGGGTCTGCCAGTCGATTGAAAGGTACTACAATTTAATTTGTGGCTACTTGAAATTGTATCAGATTTAAAAGTCCATGGCAACTCTGAAAAATTACAAATTTATGAAAATCATTTATTTTGCTCCATTCTCTCCTGTATTAATGATGCCTTTTGTAGGAATGTGCCTTTCTTCAACAAGTAGACTGGCAATATTGTATAGTTTCCGAGATGCAGAAATAAAAAGAAGAGGGGATCAAATTTTATCTGATTTGGATTTTAAAATATAATGTTTTCCACCACTATATATTTTTACTTATTTGTCCTTTTTACACTATGAAACCTAATAATGTAATTATCTAGGGACTCCTTCAATAAATTCAGAGTAAAATGTACTGTTCAGATCTTTAGTTTGCTGATAGTAAACGAGGTACACTTGCATTATCATGTTTTCATAAAAACAGTACACCCTTGATTTTATGCAACTCTATATACCGGCACCCTTGCCTTATGCCAGTTAAAGTGGCAGAACAGATTTCTTACCATGCAAATTCCCTTGATAAACTGCCACCCCTCGCTATCTGCCATCCACCAATCATATCCAAGCACAAATTTTCCATCTACAGCCGATCCCCCCCCCCCCGATTAATCCACCACTCGTGCGATGATAACCATAATTGAATATTTCTGTCTTGGCAGTATATGTCAAGTACACCACTAATGTATTATATGAAGAGTTTGGTTCCAAAACATGATAAGCGCCGTTTTTCAAAAATTTCAAGTTCTGGCCACCAGAAGTTTGGCATTTGATTCGCTATTCAAAGCTCCATATTCAATTTTCGCAAAACACAATATCCGCCATGTTTCTCTACATTATAATATTGCCTTTTGTTCATGCTACCACCTTTTTTGGTAAAGAAAAAAAAAAATTTTTTTTTTCTCATTTAGAACCAAACTCTTCATATATTCTACCACATGTTTAGGCAATTATTTGTTTATTCGTTTTATTATTATTATTAACCATTATCTCAGTATGTGAATAGAAATGGTGGACAATAAGAGAAGCAAATGGACAACACTGACAGTTCTTCACATGTGCATAATGGTTGTTTTTTTTTGTGCATGAACACATATTCACCAATAAACTTTTACTAGCTTTTATATTATTAAATGTGAAATGTAATTTTATCACGTTTTTTATTGTATGAACTTTAAATAAATGATAAACAAATTGTGACTTATTATTTTTATTACAGCAACTCTACATCATCATTCTAATTATCATCAGGCACATGATGCAGTCATGCTTGTATCTAAGATAAATTATGATCTTTGCACACTCACAAAGTTTCCAGTTCCTCTCCCTCTCTATACCACCACATTTGAACCAGTTCCAAATTTGGCAGTATATCGAGGGTGCACTGTACATATTTTATTTTCAAATTAAATTAACTTTGGCAATGCAGTGAACCAGTGGTTAGACAAATAGTCTATCAAGGTTGAGGGTCCAATATTGAATCCTGGTTAAGATTGGCTTTGTTTTTCATACCCCCTCCCTCTGCCAGATCATGGTTTCCTCCCATTTCTGAAAATAAACATTCCTAGTAGGGACTTTCACCTTCCCTGGTTTGCCAAATTCCCTCAGTATGTGACCACATTAACCAAGATAGGGGTCTGCAAACCCCACAACTGAGAAAGCATACAACAATGAAAAAATTAGTTGTTGACAGTTCATAACTACAGGATGTTCCATAATTAACCAATCAAACTCAAATGCTTATATTTCAGTAACAAAATAACACTGGTAGGCAATTTTACAATATTTTAATCTGCATTTCTTATACCTCATAACAAAAAATTCAGACACCTGTCTTATCAAGAGAGGAGAGATACAGCAAGCAATCTGTCCACTTAAGAATTTAAAAGTTATATTAGGGCACAACAAAATATTTTTAGGATTAACAACTAAATACATTTGATATTTCATTCTTTAAAAATCAAAAGCAACTAATAATTTATTTTAAAATGTTTACGATTATGTGATATATTATTATTTGTTGAAGTATAAACTAATCACCAGTGGTCAAGTCTATCAGTTTGCAAAAGACAACTATTTTTGTAATATACAAGGTGAATAATTTCTCTGTTAAGTCTGTTAGTTTTTCTGCTGCAAGATAATTCTGGTAGTTTTCTTGGTTGGATGTGTCAGTTTTTCAGTCAAGCATAGATTTCCTGAGAAGGATTGATAGGATGATTTTTCTGGTGTTTTAGATTAGATTTCAAAATGTATTTTGCTGTAATATTCTATTCGCATTCTTTAGTTAAGGATTTTTTTTGCTTTCAGTGGGTTGGTAAAATTCACTAAATGTTAGTAATAGAAATTTCTGAAGCAGCAGCGGCAGCTGGTGACTTCTGTCCAGTTGGTGCTTCTGACTCCTTATCAGCTGGTGACTTCTGTCCAGTTGGTGCTTCTGACTCATTACCAGCTGGTGACTTATGTCCAGTTGGTGCTTCTGACTCATTACCAGCTGGTGACTTTTGTCCAGTTGGTGCTTCTGACTCATTACCAGCTGGTGACTTCTGTCCAGTTGGTGCTTCTGACTCCTTACCCTTCTTATGAGAATGACGAGATATACCCATGTAAGTGACAATACCAACAATTATTAAGATAACTACTGAGACACACACGATGATGATGATCAGTTTCTCTGTAGTAATGCCTGTAATTGGTTCAGTGGTGGTGCTGGTAGTGGTAATTGGTTCAGTGGTGGTAGAGGTAACGCTGGTCTGTGTTATTATTTCTGTGGACGTTTGATTTCTAGGTACTAGAAAAAAAAAGTTAAATTGATAAACAGAAAAAATATCTCAGCATTTTTCTTTTACTTGAACATACAGATAGTAATGCTAAATCAGAAATAATTATTAGGTTGTTACAAAAATTTTGTAGATTTTTTACCACGACAATAAGGCTTCATATCGTTGCTGAGCATGAAGTTTATTAACCAAAGTTAGTTCCATTACAATCAATACACTTCTGCCAACGAGGTACAACTGCATTTATACCATTTTGAAAACACATCTGGATTTTTGGGGTCAATAAAACTGCTGCTTGGTTGAAAAGGATTTCATATGAAGAAAGCTGTCAAGGTGTTTGAAAAGGTGGCAGTCTCTGGGAGAAAGGTCTGGTGAATAAGCTGGTTGAGGGAGAACTTCGTACCCCAACCTGTTCAGTTTCTGAAGAGTCGTGAGGATGACCATTGTCATGGAGCAGGATTGGACTTCTTCAACTCACCGATGCCAGCAGTCATTGGCAGAGTTTCTGATAAACACATTTAATTCATGACAGAACCTTTCAGCTGTGATAGTTTCACCAGGTTGCAAGTAGTTATAGTGGATGACACCAGTTACAGTACACCAGATGGTGACCATGAGCTTCTTTGGGTGGAGGCTGGGATCTGAATTGTGGTTAGGCACCTTGTCTGTCAAACTGCTGTGCTGATCATTTGTGATTGTTGTAAAGGATCCATCTTTCATCACACATAATGATTCAGTTAAGAAATTGGTCGTTTTTGTTTCTTATGCCAAGTGAAGAGCAGATCTCCAATCAAAGATTTTGTTGTTGTTCATTCAACTGGTGAGGCCACCACTTGTCAAGCTTTCTCACCTTGCTGATTGCGCCAAGATGCAGTTGCAGTGCTTGTCAAGTTCTCCAGCAATTTCTTGTACTGTTTTTCTTGGACTGGTTCCAACTTGGGCATTCATTAGATTGTCATCACAGCTGGAAGGACGTCCACAACATTCCATATCTTCAAGGCTCACATCTCCTGATCAAAACTTTGCAAACCATTACTGTACTGCGCGCTCATTTGCTGTCTTCACCTTATGCCCAGTGGCGTAGCTAGAGTTTGTACCGGCCGGAGTGGTCCTTGAGTCTTCTGACCACCAACCCCGCAAAACTTTTTTTTTTTCATTGCAGTAGACCAAAAGGGCCACCCAAAAAAATTGCTGCCCGAGGCGGACCACCCCACTCTCCCAGCTTTAGCTACAGTACTGCCATGCCTGCCTGTTATGACCCGCCTCGCCCACTTTGTGGCCTGGTTTCAACTCGCGAAGCAAAATGGCATGAAAACCTTTCTACCCATTTTTCACTCAGAACCCTGAAACAAATATCCATTTTATGACTTGTAAAAAGGTAGGTCTTGCATAATGTATGTCAAAGAACACGCTACAAAATGAAATGTAAGTTATCTACATACACCTTCACAAACTTGCAAAGAGTGAACCCCAAATTAACATAATATAAAAACCGACAAGACTTTTGTAACGACCTGATAGAAGTGACTCGTTTGATCTTTATCTTGATATCTCTATTTATATATAATAAAGCTGGGAACTTCACACTAGGATCATTCCATGTCAATGTCATCCTCCCAAAAAAATATGTTGTAACCCATCTTCGATTTTAAATACACATGGCCAGTAACCATTGTTTGCAAACTTTTAGGAAAATCGGTTCAGTAGTCTAGGAGATATGACCATTTGAAATTTTGGGCTTTTCAACAAAAAATGCATTATGGCAAAACTTCAAATGTAAATATCTCAGCAGCCATTGGACCAATTTTGATGTATTTGACATTGTTGTAAAGGAAATTTGCCGAAGAAAACTGATTCTGGCATCATTTTGAAATCTAATGATGTTGGGGGTTAATTACCTTTTGACTTTGACCATGACATTCATGACCTCGTGACGTTCGCAAGATCTTCAGTCAAAATGAAAGCTCAGATTGCCTTCTACAACATATCCAATAACTGAAGGGTTAATGTTTTTTATTGCAGAGATATTTAACAGGCAAGTCACCCATCCAATAGGAATCACTGTAGTGGCAAGTCAAGGCCTTCTTGGCTTTTGAGTTATAACTGTTCTGTCCTCATGGGAAACTATGAAAAGCATGCGAAAGTAGCTGGATGCTCCTTTCATACAACTAATCACGTGTTTATCCGAGGAACAAACACCTTTTCAAGGGTAGATAGCTAAAAGGAACAAACTATTTTTGACTTTATAGAGTAGAAGGTGAGCCCCACAACATCAACAATGCCCACTTAGCCAGGCCTCCAAAAACAATAACAGATATCCCAACACAGTCATTCCTGTGACAACAAAATTAATTGCCCAAACTAACGATAAACATTGAAACATCCTGCAAAAGGGATACCACACCTTCCCAATCTTGTCCATCATAAGTAGACTTGTCAGCAGAGAAAGTTCTGACCAACTTACACTACTTTTTCTCAGCTATATATAGTTCCTTTTTCAGTTCTACCCAGACATACTTGTAACACTAATTATTTTAACTTGAGTAGCTGTAAAACATACCCAATCGTGCCTTGAATTGTTGTGGCCATACCACAAGATATCTGCCCAAAATGAGGTATATTGGATCATTAGTCATGTACATTTGCAGACATGGATAACTGTAGTTTTTCTTGCATTGGTGAATGTCACCAAAAGAATTTTGTGAAATCTGCCGCATTGCGAAAATTGAAGAATGAAGAGGAGATAGAAATACTTCATTATCTGCGGGCAAAAATTTCAACCCAGATTATAAAAACAATATGTACGCATCATGAGCGAGAACTACTCATGAGATTCTCTTCATTAAAGAAAAAGTGTTGTAATTCTTTGAGAGACACCCTAACAACCCAGAACAAAGTCATTTTAGACAATCAGTTTGTACCAGTATAAAAACATTTTCAGTTATCTGGAAATCGTACTTGGAGAAAAAATTATGCCTGGACTGTTTCAGCTCAGGGACCAATAGAGGATGAGGACTTAGACAAAGAGGAACAGGCTGATTGTATTGATAGTGATTCTTCATTAAATATTCAACAGGAAAATCAGCATGAAATGGTGCTAAGTTCGCCTGAAAAAGAATCCACAATGATTGAAGTGAATTCTGCTTTGGTTAACCTGGATGAGACACCAGTGAAACTACATCAGCTACCAACGCACCACAAGCAATCTACAGGAAAGGAAAAGTCAGAAGGCACCTCAAAGGACTTACATCTGTACGAGAAAATGGTGGGAGAGTTGAAGAGAAAATATGAGCTATCAAAATCTTACAAGGATTGAGTTCAAATTCCCACACTTTCACCTTTCATCATACAACACATTACAGGAATTTGGTGCAACAAACTACATGGTGAAAAAAAGCAGACAAGTGAAAAAAGACAAAGGTATCCTCAGACTTTGTGATCAAAATAAGGGCAATGCTCTCTCAGAGAACATTAAAAGTGAATAATTTAGTTTTATGAAAATGACAACTATAGCCGCATCATGCCTGGGAAGAAAGACTTTGCAAGTGTCAAGAGCAAAGATGGAGACAGACAAAAATATCAGAAGCGCCTGATATTAACAAATCTAAAAGAATTGCACTCAGCTTGGAAAGAAGCAAACCCTGAAAAGAAAATCAGTTTTATACATTTGCTTCACTGTGACCAAAGTGTTGTGTTCTGCTGCAGTGTCAGGAATACACTTGGTATGCGTTTGCAAGTATCATCAGAATCCCAAACTAATGGCAATGTCTTGCTTGAATCATCTCTAAATGATATGATGGAACACTGTGTTGCTCTATGAAACAGAAAAGTGCATGATGGGTCAGTGCAAAGACTGTCCTGGAAAGCAATAGTTGGCTGAGTATTTGAAGAACTGTGAAGATTTACAAGATTTGGAGGAAATTCCTAAACCGAAAATATTACCCCCACCAATTATTGGGTATTTTGAAGAAGACAATCTGAGGTTTCATTCTGACTGAAGGTCATGCGGTCATGAGGTCTTCAAGGTTAAAGTTTAAACCAAGAAGTAATTAACCCCCAAGATCATTAGATTTGGAAAATGATGCCAGAATTGGTTTCTTGGTCAAATTTCCTTTACAATGATATCAAATACATCAAAATCGGTCCACTGGTTGCCAAGATATTCACATTTGAAGTTTTGCCATAATGCAGATTTCGTCAAAAAGCCTAAAATGTAAAATGGCTCTCTCTCCTAGACTACAGAACCAATTTGGCTAAAATTTTTAATCTGAAATTTGCTATACCAAAGCATTATTCATTCCAAATTTCAGCTCAATCAGTGAAGGTTGGGTTACAAACATTGGGTGAACTAATGTGAAATGACCCACTAACAAAAAATTAAAGACAATTTTTAAACAAATCATTTGAAACACTTTTATAGTTTATCATAGTATAAGGTGAGAGGCAAACAGCCTTCCTTGGTGATGTGAACATTTGATTTCTTACAAAAATAAATCTCTCTCTATAAAGTTTCATAAAATCCAAAGGACTGTCTTTGGTTGATGCAGAACTCCTAATGGTTCCAGTTTGTACTCTGTCCAACTAGAACGTACAGGTAGATTACTTTTTATCCTTATCTAAGTTAACACTCTTATTCACACTAGTTCCCTTTGGCAGTCTACTTAGAAAAGAGCAGATTGTTAGAGCTACAGTTGGAGGGTTAGTTTTTAATTTCCAGGGAGTGATCATGTTCCCCAACACAACAGCAAAACCAACAACCGTATAAAATCATTTACCATAATTTATGAGGCTTGCTGAAAAACGTGCGCTTTCATTTCTTATGAAATCTGTTCTTTTGGTCAGTGTCAGGAGAATGAAAAACGATCAAATGGTGGTTTGATTCTTAGTAAGAAACAAGTTTTGATAACAATTACAATGACAAGTGAAACTACAAGATTCTTTCCATGACAGCATGTGAAAAGAAGTCAATGAACAAGCAAACATGAAAGATTACTTCTCTCAGATAAAACAAATTCTCTAGATACCATAAACTGCTATCAGATTGAACTCTTTATTAGTCTTAGATAAAATAGATTGCAATCATTTTAATGTAAATTACTGTTCATTATAGACTGATTCAAGAAAAAAATATTTTTGTTATAGAAAACAAAAACAAGAAAAATATGAAAGGTTTCCAGGGAGTTATCCATATATCTATGCTAACCAGCATCACATAGTTCACAAGCTTCTAATTTAGAATCATGTAAACATAGCAATGATAGCATATCTATCAAATTCATTGAAGGCTGCATCTGTGAATTGATCTGGTCACATGTTGATCATGTAACTCTGCTAAACACGCCTAGATAATGTTCAAGGGATTTCTCTCTCTTTCTCTTCATAGTGATCCACACGGCTCAGAATTAATGGTACCCACTTTGAATGCATTCTTCAAATTAACCTTTTCTCTTTCTTTTCTATATAACTTGTTCACCACGGATGGAACTGTCCTTATTTTCCAAATTTCACACAACAGTTGGAAAATCTTTTGTTCAGTAGTTCCAAACAGCCAGGCTGGAAGTTTCAGCTTGCAACCCATCTGGACCAGCTGCTTAGTTTAACTCACCCATATTCAGGTGTAAAAGGTCCTGTTTTACCTGGTCATTAAGGTGAATTTTCCCCCTATCGGAATGCCAGGTTTAGAAGAAATCAGGATTGACCTATATGCACTTTTAATCAGTGCAATATCAGAATTGCAGGAGCCCAAAGAGTTTCTATTTAGGTTATTTAAAAAAGTTCGCTATTCTGGGTTGATGCTCTGTGTATTTTTTTTTTTTTTTTTTTTTTTTTTTGCAAATCCCACCAGGTATCCTGCAATGATCATCAGTTTGGACTGCAGCTTCCTGCAGTCCTTTATGGTAGAGGTTCGGCTACTGGTGACGGTTCTCCTACATAAGCATTATGCGCAGCTCTTTTGTTCTTGAGAAGTAAATAAATATGGGGATCATTTTCACCAAAGTAACAGTGATGTTTATCTTTGCAAAGGCAAGTGTCTTCTGGGTAAACACAAACAAGTTTGTGGCATGCTTCCTGTTTACTCTGTCTTCTCTTGCAACTATCACCTGGGGCTTCTTAAACTGTTCACATTTAGTCATTTGGAAATATAGCATTGAATCAGCACAGCAACGCAATCGGGGTTCCAGTCTCTCATTGTTCTTGGCACGTGTTTACACCAGACTGGCCTGTGAAATCCCAGCAAGTAATCATCTTATTCTTGGATTACTACAAACCACAAGTTGCTAGTGGTTTTCTAGTCTTTGTTAATTTTATGGACAGACTGATTGGTAAAGGCAAGCATTGCAATACATCTTTGTTAACGAAAGAATTTGTGATCAATTAAGTTCCAAAATGTAAACTCCATCTAACTTATAATACATTTAAATCAGTTTACCTCTCTTTGTACTTTCCATAACTTCACAGCATCAGAAGAAATGTTAAAACATTTACGAAGCACCAACCAATTATTGAACAATAAACTGTTTTCAAACCTTTTAAACTATACTACCAGAGTTAACCTTAATCCAAACCTAAATATGTTATTCACACAGGCACTGGTTTCCAAACATATTTTATAATACTTGGTATTTTATGCAGTGAAAATTATATTCCATTGAACTTTTAAGTTAAAGGGTTAATCGTTTATGCAAGTAAATAGCAAAGATACTAGTGATTTTTTACTAGGTGAAAGACAATAGGTTTCTCTTTAGACAATCATGAACAATATCAGAAACAAAGGTGATTAAAACCCACTATTATAACCTGAATTAAACTAAAAGACTGAATTTAATTCTTAGCATTTATTGATGCATTGAGAAAACTCCTGAAAGTATACGCATTCAATTTAGTTTAGATGGTCTCTTTCTGTGCAGTTGTGCCATACACTTTGAAGCTGACATGTTAGCAAATATTTTTTTTTCCTTCAAGAAATTCAATCTACAATTTAAAAAAAAATTTAATAAACCAAGTCTTTACAGTAGCAGATAATTGCAGTAGGCCATTCCAGATAGAGGATTGAGATAACTTATTCTTTTGTTACAATCTTGCGATAACCAACAAAAGGACACAAAAACTAAACATTAACAATGAACCAGGTTAAACAGAAAGCAGCTATGGATTTTTGTATTGTTTCCAATTATTTTATTAAACTTCTATTACTTTAATAAGTAAAATAAATAAATATGTAAATTCTCTTCACTTATTCTTGGCCATCAAAGACATCTGCCAGTAAAAATATATTCAAACTTTCACTTTACAGATCTCCATATTAGCATACTACAGAAAATGATTCTTGTTTATCAACATAGGTAAAGGTTTTATTTTGCTTGTCATGAATATTTGAACAATACTAAGATACATATAAAATGATGCATACCCTGCCAGACTGGAAATCATTATTCCCTCAGTCCAACACCCAAAAATCCTTCTTTTTTAAAAATTTAATTCTGTAATTATTAATCTGCTACCCCTTTTCAATGTATGCATATACCATACTTACAAGTGTAAAATGTTTTGTATCAATTTTATAAGTTATCATATTCCTTAATAGTAGGTGTGCCTATTTTTTTTCAGCCAGCTGTAGGGAGGTATACTATTAGAGAGGGCCTATTATTTTTAAGCAAACAAATCAAAATTGACATTACAAGTTTGTGATATGACAGGTATAAGCAATGGCTAATTTCAATGAAACAAAAAGGCAAATACATCGATATTCAATTCAAATGATTAGTCACTTATGCAATCTTGGCAAGTTTACAAGTTTTTAATGAGATCTTTGTTTTCTTCAACTTCAGCCTTTTTGGCCCGTTTCATTTTCTTGACACCATAGTTCATAACCAGTCCAACAGTCCATCTTCTCTGAGGGCATGAACCATGACTTCTCGAATTACGTATAGGGTGCAAGAAATGATGAAAAACATTATTAACATGTCCTTGATGAAATCACAGGACCACTCAACCAAGACATCAACAATCCAATGTATATAGACATTTATCAGCAGCAAGCACAAATTACTTGCAGTTATCTGCACTGATCCACTAAGCAAACAGTTTTAATGAGGCTCTTCACTTTTCTGTTTGAATGCAGTATTCTCAAATTGTCTGGCATGAATATTTTTCATGCACCTACTTGGAGCAAAAACTACATCAATGCCCAATTTCTTCATACCTTTCCTGACATTTTCCCTCAAATGGCAGCAAATGGGGTTCCAAATGCAAAGCTGCCAATAACTTTTAGCTTGCTGTTAAATTTGGGGCTAAAACATTTTGAGGCAGAAGCAAACATGAGCATCAACACTTCTGAATCATTTTTATTGCACTGATCATCAGCGAAGCGAGACTTTTCACTCTGGTTGAGTGGAAACCTATGTTTTGATCTCCACAAATTATACCACAAATACCAATAATATCTAGTCAGAAAACTTTCATTTATGAGATTATTTCACAGAGATACTGCTGTTTTTAGTGTATTTAGCAAATGTAAATCAGAGTTCACCAAAGTTGTCACTACCTCTTCTCATGGTTTCTGATACTGAGTAGTGGCACGCAGGGTTTAACTCTGATTGGCCATGAACTTTTTCAACCAGTCATTGCTTGCTCTGATCTAGATACTTTTCTAGATTCTGAAACTCAACAGCACTTTTCTGTTCTTCAATTTTTAATTCAATTGTTGCAAACATGCATATTGTTTTTTTTCTTGGAATTCATCAACCAAGGCCTGACTATTGTTCCTTTTAACTTTCCCATAAAACAAATGATTTGTGCAAAGATTGCTTTAGTTTCAGCCATGCCTTCAGCTGTTATGGTTGGAAGCTAAATCTCCATGCTATTTGATTTCTGTAAATATCCAATTGCTCCATTTTTCTTTCATTATCAATGCCTGAACTCTCTCTTTAAAATCAACACTAAATTTCTAGCTGGTTTTCCATTGCTCTCATCTGTACTTTTTTTTCAAATCAACTGGATTTTTTTTAAGTTCACCGAATGATCACATTTTGATTTTTTTTTTAAACTTTATTCATACCCTTCACTGATTTTCCTTAAAAAAAAAAAAAAACCCCACTTTCTGCAGACTTCAAAAGTGCCTATGTGATCAAAGTTTTGTAATAATACAATGCAGGAAACCCAAATTTTCTATTTGATCCAATTCAAGTTTATACTGTTTGGACTCCTTTTATCTGCTTATGCAAAATGTTTACTTAATATTTCAAATGGAAATAATTTATTCATTCATCTTAATTTACCTTTCAACTTAGACAATTAGTGCACTACTCCTGGAAGTCTTAAATACCAAGTTCCTCTTAGTTTTGTCGATTTACTTTATCTCTTCAATACACACAATAATGCCAGGTACGGTATGTGACAATTTTTCTTTAAAAAAAAAAACCCAAAATATTGTTTTCAAAAGAGAAAAGGTAATGTAATAATTATAGGACTGTTTCATTCATATTACAGACTGAGAGTTAAAAAATCTATAGCTAATTGTATTATAAATACATCATTAATAACTTAAGAACTGGTAATTTTAGAGACAGATTACTAGTGTCCTGCCATAATAATTTGGAGAACCGTAGTTATTACAATGTTTGTGTGTGTTGTAGAAATGCAAGTAAAGAGAAGCATTTGAGTGAAATTCTGTTTTACTAAATGGCCAAGCAAGCTTTTGTAGCACAAAGAGCATCAATTGTCTATTTAGCAATGAGTCATTAGGATTTTGTTTCAATCTCTAGTCCAGATTCTTCAATATTTATGAGAGTTTTTTCATTAATTCCATCAAATTAGGAGGACCTGGACAGGTTGCTTTCACAGATGCTCATTTGGATTTATATCAAGCTTGTCAGCCACCAAGGAAGTTGAATAAAATGGCATAGCAATTTAAATATTCTGAAAACCACTGATCTATCCTCTCACCATGCTACATCTGCTTTCATACTTGACTATGAGCTGAAGACATTAGGATTGAAGGTCTTCATTAAGTTTTTGCAATACTAGTGTAACCCCCTGATATGGAATGTGAAATCAGGATTCATTAGAGAAGGGTGCATGTACCACCAATACTTAGACACACTATGACAGGCCTTTCTCACAGTAGAAATAGTTGGATTCTTTTCTGTATCATGAGCAAAGTCAACAAAATAATTGTGACAGTGACTATGGATATGTAGAGTAATGACATGTTATTATCCACAGTTGTCTAGTTATCACTATTAAAGGCTTTCCAGGTCACAGATTCATGAGAAATGTTGAGAGCTTTGGCAATTTGTCATTGACTCTGGACTACACTCTGAATGGCTTATTACATAACAATGTGCAAAATCTGCCTGCTTTCAGCATGGCGATGGTGCACGGAGGTTATCTTCCCACTAACACATCAAAATAGATACATATTCTAATTTGATATGCTAATTTTTTCAGCTGCATTGATTTGTGGAGAATTAAATTATAACAAATATTGTGCATGTAATATATTTGGTAGTTTTGAATTTTTAATAGTTCACTAATTTAAAAAAAGCATTTCCAGGTGATATGAAGGTGTTTGCTGAAAAAATAATATGCAATATTGAATCTGGCTATTAACAATTTTGTCCACTTTTTTTTCTTTTTTTATTTAAGAAAAAATGTGGCAGCAGTGAAAGTAAACATGAACATATTTTACCATTAGAAACAGAAACAGATTACAGGCTATTAAGGCAAAATATTATTTTCTTTCTTAGTTGTATGGTTTGAGTAAAAGTAATTTGATAACAGTTACAGCTCAATAACATGACAAGTCTGTTATTGTATGCTGGAAACTAACTTTCTATTAATCACTGTAAAACTATAAAGCAAAATATAAAGTAATTTTGACCACAAAGATGTACAATATCCTTGACCATCGAGTACAACACCTCCTATGTTATTAATTTTTTTTTTTATTTTTTACAACACAAGCAAAAATCTCTTTAGTCTAAATTAATAACAAAAACAACTAAGCATTTGATTAATAAGGAGGTAAAGAATAACATTAATTTTCTGTAAAAACAGGTGAGGACCCTGTTAAAACACTCGTAATCAAAACTACTGGATTTTACACCTTAATTTGAAATAAAATGAGGAAACAAGCAACCACCTTTTCTTGTGATAACAGTTCACACCTTTATAAAAAAGTTACGCATTTTACAAATACTTGCTAATAAATACTTTCTTAAATAAAACAATAAGTTTCAAGTTTATTCCATGTTCCAGTAGAATTTACTGAATTCGTTCAAGATCTACTTTCTAGCAAGTTTCACAAAATGTGTCATTATCTGACAAATGATCTAACTCATTTAAATACTAGAAACAGATCTGTAATCAATACACGTGTCAGTCATTTAAACCAGTCTTTTTCTATTTCAGAATGAGCTCTTTTTGCAGTTATATACACTCATATTTACATTTAAAAGTTTGATATTAATTAATTTACATAAAGGTCCAATCCTCAGATTTCAACTGGTCACTTCTTTCCTACTTTCACTGTGTAAGGTTATATATCTTAAAAAAATTTTTTTTCATTTATTTTGCATGTTTCAAGTATTTGCTACAATTTATAGTCATTTGTTTAAAATCAATTAAATCATGAAATAGCACCAAAATATGATTTCCTTCCTTTTATTTTGCTGATAGCTTGTATGATTATAAGATTATAAGCAGGTAGTCAGTCTTCAAGAGTAAAGTTTCTAAAAGTTTTTGTAATGTTTTACTTAAGGTAAACAAGTAAATAGTGTATAATTACACTGTTACAAGAAGCATCAACACAGGCAAAAGGCAATCACAAGAGTTAATGTAATTTCTTAAGGAACTGATAGAAACCACCTTGTCCATAGTAAGGTTTAATTCTAGAAACTAGACTTGATATTTTAATATTTCTTTCTTTTTTTTTTAAAGATACAAGGGTCAATGCTGAGTAATAAAAATGAAACCAAAATGTAATTAAGTGGCAAAATATTTTCATCAACACAAAAAGTTGTTTTTTTTTTGTATCCGCATTAAATTACTTTTGAAATGACGAAAGACAAAAGTAAATTTTTTTCAAAGATACAGAACTACAAAAACATCAATATTATCATTGATCCAAGCCAAAGGGTGGGGGGAGGGAGGGTAAAGGGTCAATAGCTATGAAATGTTGATGTTTACATCCTTACAGCATTATTTCAAGGATCACTCTGAACAGAAGTTGGGAAGCCAACAAGTTTCTTGGCAGCCTCCATGAACATGAAGAGGAAAATATTGTGAGGACATTAGGAGGCTGAGAGAAAATAAAAAAACAATAGGCACTAAAATGAATGAATAATTTTAAAAATATAGAATTATAAACAAAGAAAATCACTAAGTGGAAAATACAGTAATAGAAATGAAGAAAATAGTGATTTTATGTTCAAGCAGAAGTTTGAAAAGTAATTTCATGAAATTTAAAATATTATAGTCTGCATTGTTGTTGTTGTTTACTCTGAACTGGAGATTTTTATATGTTGAGATGCAACTTGTTGTTTAGTGTGGTAACTATATTAACATTGTAAATAAATGCAATAACTGATTTATCTAAGAGTTAAAATTGTTTAGAAAAAATAAAATTTGATTAAAAAAGAATAAAAATAAATATTAGATTTCTGAAATGGTAAGATGCACTAGAATAATTTCCACAAATAAAAAAAAAAAAAGTTTCAATTTAAAATTCCATGAAACAGCTGTGCTATTGACATAATTAATTTACAGTTCAATTTGTTCTCAGGTATACAATTTTGTGCCATTTAAGAACATGATATCAAGAAAAATCTTTAACGTGATTGGCTCTACCTCCATTTCATGAATCTTTCAGCAAGCCACACATATGCAACTTTGAGAAAAGAGCAACTTCCACATTAAAATTTGGTTCTATACACTTGTAGACAACTACAGCTGCATATATGCAAAAATATGCTTCAAATTTAAAGAAAAACCACCACAGAATTTAATTATGTAATCAAATCCACAATGCAAAATATTATAAATATTTTTCCAATAATAATAGAAGTATATGCATACATATTCAGTGTGGTTTAATGTATATCTATAGTCAATTTTATGGAGATGACAATTTTATTTGCCCGATACAATGAAATATAAGGAGATTTTAAAGGTTGATTTTCTTGTTTGTTACAAGACTATACCAGTCAAATATTATCTAATGACTGCCTTAAAATCTATTTTGTGGGTCACTTCACTAAATGAGAAAAGTTTAAGTTGCAGTTTACTAAGGGAATTGCAAATAACTCATTTTAACTGGAATATTTTAAAAAACAAAAAACAAACTTACACGGAATAATAAATTTTAAAAATGGCAGATGTTTCTTTTTGATATGATGATGACCACAAGCATACAATAAATTAATGTTTTAAACTTTACACCATGACGATAGTTAAGCATTAGCCAAAAAATAATCTAAAAAGCTTTATAACAGTGAAAAGAGTAAATGTCAATCTTTCTAGGTTTTTGAAGAGTTGAAAAAGATTCACAGACATTACCATGAGTAATATATTGCTTACACAGATCCCACAGTATCAGTTGAGTCCACAAATGAAAATCCAAACAAAAGACACCAGCAAAGCTTATTTTGAGGAAAAAGCCTAAAGTCACTAAAAATAACCCACACACAAAAATCTGATTGAAATAGAAAACCCCAATATTAACTGGGACACCATGTAATCATATTTCAGATCTAAGAAATTTTATGTCAACTCACAGAAATGAGAATACAAATTCTACCCTATAAATAAAATCAAAGCCTGATTTACACAAAGTAGATGGCACTAGTACATCACTATAATGATACAAAAACAAAATATCCCAAAAATCATGTTATTTATCAAGGATTTCATTTCATATTTAACATCTTTCCCTTTCAAACCATAAATTTTCTAATTCCAATCTCCACACTTGCTATAGTTTTGCCTTTTTAGTTACATTCATCATATACAGTAACATTCAACAGGTTAAAAATGTTATACATGCTAGAGGGGCATCATTTGTCCAAATGTTCCTTTGCTGCCATTTGGTCTTTCTTGGTTATGTCCTATTTGGTGATTTGTGTGGGATCTTCCCTAGTTTTTCCTCACCAGTGTTTGATCAACAATGATAGTCATGCATTTCTCAAATGTTAGCACAAAGTCTGATCTATCTGGCTCTTTCAATATTTGCACATATCTTCCAAGCAACCAATGTATCCCACTTGTTGACAGTCCAATACATAGTGTGGAAGACTGCTGGTCTATAATTGGTTGCTAAATTGGCCTTTCGTAAGGAAGTTCATTGATCATGAAGACAACTCTTTTCTTCTGTTTGCATTAAACATTGCAGTGTCTACATCTGCTACCAGTTTCCTCAAAACTCAGTTTTACCTACAACGTATCTTGTTTGTGCCACAACTACTCTGCATGATGTTCGTATATGGTCCATAGTTTGCTTGCTACCACACAGCTTCCATTTTGCTCATTACTCTTCCAAGTTTGGCTTCGCAGACAAACATATATCAGTCCTTAATAATGAAACTGAGCCTCAGTGGCACCATATCATTCCATGACAGATCTTTACAAGGCACCATGTTTGATACATGTCTTTTTACTTGCTGGGTTAACCTTTTACAGTTGTTTTGCATCTTCTTCCTGATTTACTTCTGTAACCACTGTTTCCTCTTTATTTACTGGTTGCTTATGGCCAAGTCCCTGTTGCCATTTTAGTTAAAATAAATAAAAAAAAAACACCTTGAACTCCAATGAAACTTCAGCTGCAGTCACTATTTTCCCCACTTCCTTCCTGTCTCAAGTGACAAAATAGCTCACCTGACAATGAGGATATTTGATTCCTTGAGCTTCGAAAGTGTTGCTTTGTCTTCCTCCATTAGGAATCTCAGAGAGAAATTCAGTTTAGACTATCTACAGTAAAGGACAAAACTGGTGACTCCAAGCCATTCCCAGGTGAAGTTGGTGATCTTCACCACCACTGCTTCTACGTTCATTGTAATAATTTTATAAGCAGAAGTGGTCATATGAATTTTGAAATGAGCAAGAACTTAAACTATGACTTTGCACAATAAATATGATAAAGATGATTTATGGTGAATTAGATATCCTCAAAGCATCCTTGAAAGGACATGGTTTTGAAGAGTTCTAATAGGTGCAATGGTTCTGTACAGTTGATGTTTGGTTTTTTGATCTCACTTTTCCTCAAATCTAGCAAATGTGGAATATGGCAGTTGTAACTGAATTGTCATCTAATTAAAGCTCTTTGACCAGTCTGTGATATTTGTACCATCTTCTCTTAAACTTGCATCAAAAGCCAAGCCGATGGTGGTCATGATGGATCACAAGTGAGTGCATGTGGCATGGCTAAAAAATTTAACAATGAAAAACCATGTGCCAACCTTTCTCATTAGCATCTTGTAAATAAAATACTGTAAGTAGATAAACCCTAAAATTTTACATCTTATATTAAGTTTTATTTTTATTTACTACATGTTGAGAATCTCTTATCTGAAATTCTGAAAACTGAAAAGCTCCAAAATCCGAAATATTTTTTGGACTGCCTTCAGTGGAAAATTCCAAAGGTTCCTGGGCGATGAGCAGGTCCTGACAAGCTTGATGTAATGCTTTACTCACCACAAATTTTTGTGCTCTCTCTGTACCTTGTTGTGTGTGTTGCATTACCAGTAAATGTCAGCAGCAGTTATAGTACCAGTAGGCCTACCGTAGTGATAGCTTACCTTTCTGATGGTTAAATGTACATTTTTAAAATGGTTTCACGCACAAAAGGATTTTAAAATATTGCATAGAACTACCTGTAGGCTATATGTATTCACATTCAGTTATAATGTTGTAAATAACCTTGTGCTGAGTCCCCACTTCCCAGTGGGCTACCTACCAAATTATGCCGGTATATCTACATTCCAAAATCTGAAAAATTCTGGAATCCGAAACACATTTGGCCCAAAGGATTTTGGATAAGGGATTCTCAACCTGTATTCTGGCATTGTAAATAAAACAAGCTGATATTAATTAAAATTATTTTCCAAGTCCTTAGTTCCAATGAGATAAATTCTGTCCTACAATATTCTGAAGCTAAGCATAAGACACACAATGGACATGATGAGAAAAAAGATTTTAAGTCTTCAGTAAGAAAAATCACACATGTAAAAGTGTGACAACTTATTTACAGCAATTTTCATAAAATCACAGTCCAAACAGATTATGTACTTTGATGTAGGTTGCTAGCCGATGTTCCAGGCAAAAGCCTGTTGATACATTGCTGAAAGGCCTTAGTACAAAAACCCTCCTTTGAAGTCAGCTCAGTCCCATATTCTTCTGCACAATTATAGTGAAGTGGCTGTTGATGCACATTACTATGACAAACTTGACAGCATTCCATAGTATACTCCTCTACTCCTGAAAGATGCTTGCCAGCTTCTACTAATTCATCATGTTGTTGCTGAACAAAATTTTAAGTGACTTAAACACACCCTCAGCATTTAAATTGAGTTGTACTGCCCCCAAAATTATTGTTGTTGTTGAAACACTGCAAGATGCAAAAAATCCTGTTTCAAGTTTACCCATTTAATCATATAGTTAGTCCCTGTGCAGTACTAAAATATTCTGGCTTCCCAAGACTGTTTGCTGCCATCTCTAGCAAAACGTCCATGCTATTATCATAGCCATCGATTGGTGCTTGATAAGCATCTGCATGATACAAGCAATGTGTGTCAGTTTCTTCAGCACTGAAATAGAAAGGCCTTTGCTTTGAGTTTCTCTTTCAGTTTCTTATACCGCCCAGTTGAGCCAGTGAAAAAAACAGTGCTCATACTAAGTGAAAAAAAAAGTCACATCCTCATTGCATGAAGTTGCAGCATCCATGCCCACATAATTCAACAAATTTCCAAAGCAAGGCAGATACTTTGCAAGTTCATTGAGGTTGCCTATTCTAGTCTGCATTCTGTGGTGACCAGAAATATTATTCACATTGTCATATCTTTGGCCACAGCATTCCTATATGTCGGGCTCAACACTTTGAATAAATTTGAGAAATGCATCTGTCATTCCTTTTCACTTGTGCCCTGTTGACTCAATAAAAGTTATAAAGCATCCCAAAGGCTAATTTTCTTTGAAGTATTGCAAAATGACAGTAAGGTGAACAATGTGAGCATTGTCTTTACATGAATCCAAGATAGTGAATAGTATTTTGCTATTTTAACTCAATCATTCAGAATGCAAACACTTGCTGATAAAATAGTTAATACGTCCCTTGCCTTTGTTAGCTTTAGTCTAAATGCATTAGCCAAGAATGCATCATACTCAGCAATTGGTTCCAAAATATCAATCATTTGATCATCAGCTCAGAGTCAACCATTACCTTTTGTTTGTATACTTGGCTGCATCTATCTCTGCACAAATATAATTTGGAGATTGCTTGTGCACTGAAATTCTTTCACTGGCACACTTCTAGTTACTGAAGCCATCATTCTCAAAAGCATTATAGCTAGTCAGTGACTGCCAAGTAACAACCACTTACACTCAATCTGCTCACCAATGGTACATTTACGAATAACATAACCATAGTACAAAATGCCCAATCTTGACTGATGTGACAGATCTATTATTTTGTAATTGTTCCAGTGTTTTATGTACTGACAGCAACTTTATTGGCACAATACTTTCACATATCAACAGTAGGCAAGTTCAGTCACATACCAATAACTGACACGAACCATGGCTGCTTCACCTTGACGTTCACTCCATTCAGCCTAACCTGGTCCAACAAAAGCTTCAGGGCAAAGCACATCAGCAGGTCCAGGTATATCATGTGCTAAAGATCCACTTGCAGGTGCAAGAAACCAATTAATTATACAAGCACAAAAAAGCTGACATACATAGTTTTATGCATGAGGATTGTTCTGTTGTCATACACTTCACCAGTTACAGGGATTGTGAATCCCTATCTTGGTTATGAGATTAGGGATCACATTTACTCACTTACAAGAGTGGGTTGCATAAACATGTTTCAGTGTAACAGACCACAAGCAAAAGTCCATACTAGAACTCTTCTGTGATTGAAAACCAAATTGAGTGGAAACGCATGTGGCCAACTGGTGAAAAAGAGAGATTAAAACATGATGTTGCATTAAACCCAACCGGCCCTAACCAAAATTTGAACTCAAGCCATCAGGCTTAGCAGTCAAATAGTCTGACCACCAGACTACTTGAACACCCACATTAGAATCTATTTTATTACTGAAGTAATATAAACCTACATTTCTAGTGAACTACACAATGATATTTTGTTATGGTATAGGTATATATTCAGGGACAAACATTTTTATTCTTAGGCAGTTAATATACATATTTGAACTCAACAGCAGAAACCAAGCCATTAAGATTAAAAGGTGACCAGGTATTACAATTAACTCATGGAAAATAATCTATTGCTACTGGTTGCTTTACTAAGCAGATATGCCAATGTAGAAGAAAAGAAAAAGTAAATGTTGCTGACATTAAATATAATTATGGTGCATATCAAATACTCCACAAAGTTTGAGGCAGTTCAAAACCAGCACAAGAGTATATGCCTGACCTCTGAGGTTAAAGGCATCCTGAAGACTGAAGGCCACCTGGCTTCCTCCATCTGAGTGAGACAGAGTGAAAAAGAGAAACAATTAATGTTTTCATTATGTCCATAAATTATTTCCTTATTTTTCTTTGCATGTTTCTCTCTTACATTTTTTTTTTCTGAGAAATTATTTAGAAAACAATTCCATTTGGCAATTCTTTCTGCAGGGAATGAATGAACCATCAACAAGTCTACACTCTCTGCCTTCCACCTAATCAGTAACCAGAGCAATAAATGGATAGTTCTCATCATTAATTAAAAAATATTTTTTTATATATAAGTTTTCAAAACTAAACATCTATATAAAGCAAGCATGCACAATTCCAAGTATTTACGGTGTATACTTAAAAGGAAATCTTCCAATTAACCATCTATCAGAGCTCTGGATTTTACCAAACTCTCATATTTCAATATCATTCTTAAACCAAATTCATGTCAAACACTCAGTGTAAGTAATTTAATTTAAACTACGCTGTGTAAGTATATTTGGTTTTTAATAAAAATGATTGAGAACAAACCAAAAATAATTCATGCACAGTTTAAATTGAAATTAAGAGATTTCAAATTAAAAACCTACATCTATGAATGTGTCATTACCAAGTGTTCGTAGCAAATAGTAACTCACAAGAAAGTTGTTGAACCTCTGTTAATAATTAGGAAACAAAACAACATGGCAATAGTTTGCATTACAAAATGGATAGTCTTCATGCTTTAGCTTCAAGCAAGTTAAAAAATTGTATTTACAAGTTTCATTTAACAGAAAATAGATTTTACGTAAAACTGAATGACTGACTTACCAGGTATCCAAAATGTTATTTCATTGCTTGTCAGTGTTTGATCAGCCTCAGACCCACCAAAGGTTGCTTTACAGTAAGCAGAATAATTTCTTGATGAGAGTAGCTGTTGAGCTGTGACATTTATAGTTACCAGAGTCTTTTTGAAAGTAGGTGATGAACAATTTGACACAGGCTTAGATATTACATGATCAAATTCTTTAGTGGTAGTTTTATTCTGGAAAAAACAAAAAAGTGATTATTTTTACAGTAAAAATGTAACAAAATCTACATTTAAAGAAATA
This sequence comes from Nautilus pompilius, assembly GCA_018389105.1. Lineage (NCBI taxonomy): Eukaryota > Metazoa > Mollusca > Cephalopoda > Nautilida > Nautilidae > Nautilus > Nautilus pompilius. The sequence goes on from JACATO010001055.1 coordinate 37,990, forward strand.
CAACAGAAGAAAACAAAATAATTAGGTCTTTTACGCAGTTTACTGCCTAATTCTAAAAGCTGAAGCTCTTGTATTTTTACATAATTTCTTTTTATTTCTACAACTTTTAAATTTTCTATGTATTATTTTGCCGTAAATTGGGGTAGGTCCAATGGTTAATAAAACCATTTAGCAAATTGTACAAATGACAGATTCTGAAATGTGTGTGTGTCCAAGCCACTGAGAATGCTTTTGATTTTAAAAATTTTACTTTTTCATAGTATGCTGTGTCAAATTTGAAGAACGCAGACAATATCATGAAACAAGTATAAAATCTCTCTTATGCACACTTATCATCGTATGGTTCAGCAGAGTTCAAACAATGGAAATGACAAACTGTGCTTTGTTCTGTCTGACTCATGATTTTCTGTAGGATGGCTCGATCGTACCTCAACCATCTGAGATATACACAAGTTAAATATCCGGTGATTTAAAAGATATCCTAAATAAGAAAGCCAAAGCAATCCCTGAATTATGACTGCTGCAGATTAACTGTTACAAATGGATGAGTTAAAAACATTTAAAATTAATGAATTTTAAATGGCTCGTATATTTAAATATTTCAGATCAAATTTCTGTATCCTTCTGTTTTTTTTTTTTTAAGTTAGGAAGTAAATACTCTATAAGACTTGCAAACAACTGAAGAGAAAACAACAAAGAAAAACTTAAAATCTCTACTAAAATTGGCAAAACTGTGAAAATCAACACGATTTTATGATTATTTTTAAATAATAAAATTAACTAAACCCTTTAACTAGCTATCAAAGTGATGAATACAAAGAACAAAATACTTCTGCAGTAAATAAACCTAACAAAGTATGGAATTATTTTCTAAAATACAAAAGATAAAATGGAAAAAAAAATGGCTGATATATTTGTGAGAATTTAGCTTTAACCATAACTTAAATTTACCTCACACCTGGTACTGGCGAGGAGAGAGGGTTTTTTGATTAGATTTCCTCTGTGTGTGACCACGACAGCAGCCATATTTACTAACGATGCTAGTTCAGTCTGGAAGTTGATTTTTGTATTTAAGTCTCTGTAATTGAGAAGGTTCTTTTACTATTCAGTAATAGTTTTTTTCCTCATTATCTTCACATTTTAAATTGACCTGAAGACTAGAAGTTTTGTCTTGTAATATTAAATAAAGGAAGTTTTATTCCCCTGGGAAAAAAAATTGCCACATCAGACAACCATGCCAACAAGTGCCAATACTGAGCCCGTTCTCCGTTGTTTTCCACAAAGGCCACAGTGCTGTCTTACTGAGTCTATAAATCTTCTGAATGTTCTTAGAAATATGGACAGGGTCTTGACAATAAACTTGGCATCATAACACATCACAGGAATGCTGTTGAACCTCTGTTAATAATTAGGAAACAAAACAACATGGCAATAGCTTGCATTACAAAATGGATAGTCTTCATGCTTTAGCGTCAAGCAATTAAAAAATTGTATTTACAAGTTTCATTTAACTTACTGCCCTACTACAAAAGGTTCATTTGTGTTTTCCAAAAATAAGTGTGACCATCCCAGCGCATACACAACCCAAATTATTTTTTCAATGGTATTCCTTCACTTTAGTCAAGAAAATTGGCTTTGCTGCTGTATACATTGGTAAAAATGGGTCCACTATGTAAAGTCTTGCAGACAACTATCTCAATTAACTGGTTACACAACCCAGGTGCACTGTCTACCTTGAACTATTGCTCTGCCATAACTATTGCAAACAGGAGATTACCCTTAGGTGTACTGTGCAGATTATCAGGCCTGAACAACAGTTTTAACCATCTGTTGTCAGGCATGTGCACAGTTGCAAATTTAACCTGCTTTAATATGCATAACCACCCTGCAGATGAACAATGGTGGCATGGTGATATTTTCGCAGTCCTGCAACTTGCCTTGTTGACTGACTGGCTGCTTGAGGCATTTCTACAGCAATTCTTCTCTCAGATTGCTTAGTAAAGAGATAGGACAAACTGCTTGGTGAACACACTTACCTTGATTTGGAAAAAAAGAAAATCACCTTCTCAAGTAAAGTTTTGTAAAAATCCAAGATGCCTTCTCAAATTAGTCAAATGGCTGTAAAAACTGCGAAAAATCACAAATTCATTGCTGCACATTTCCCTGATGCTTTTTTTCATGAAGACCACAGACCATCACATCCAGATCAAACGTTACTTGTTATACAGTTTCCAACATTTTTCAATTTATTTGCTCATAAATTGGTTCAGTATATTTGAAATATTATTTACAAAAAGGTAGATATAAATCACTTAATAATTATAATTTCATAATATAAAATTATTATAGAGCAAACAAATGTATTAAATCCATAAGTAAAATACAGACCAGCTTTCACTCTAAAAAAATCCAGATATGTAACCAGTAAAGAGGGTAACAAACAGAATCTATCGAGGCTAAAAGAAAATCACTTCAATCAAATGAGTATATAATTTATTGTTATTTATTTCACTGAAGGAATGTCAATAGGTTTAGGATTTAAAATATGATAGATATAAATCTTTCATCAACTCCAATTCAAACTAAAGCACTGAAGTTTCTTCTTTTCTATTAACCAGCTTTTCAATGTATAAATTAAATAATATTCCCTGTTCACTAAAGTCATTGCATCACCAATTTATTAATGATGAAACATTTTGGACTGATCTGCCTTGGCATAAATAATCTAAGAATGATTGTTTCTGTTCTAGCTCCTCTGATAGGCATCTTTTCTGTCTCAGCCACATGGGGGTAGGATGGTCTTTTACAATGCATGTTTGTGTTTCCTTGAATAGACATTTATTCACTGATGATTATTTTGATACCACATTTGTATGAGTATTTTTAAATAGCAAATGTTTAAAAACTCACCTTATGATTAATTGTATATATCAGTAGACAAGTAAACAATCATTCTTAAAAATGCTACTAGATAAAAGCTCAACTTCTCCTGCTTAAGATGTTACTTTTAGAGATGAGCTTGGTAAACAACTTGTCACAAAAAAGTAAAGCGAAGTGTGATGTGTGCAACTAATCTAGAATTGACGTTCTCAACTATGTCTCCATCTCTCTGCAGCAAACATGCTGTTTTCTATAAATTTGTTTGTTATACTTACATAACCATACAACAACATTAAAAATGGATCCTTTTAATAATAATAATACCATAAAACAGAATTAAAAACTGGCACTTACTTTATAATAACATACTACATTTTTGTAATAAGGGTTTGAACAATCGATCCAAGCAGTCAGTGAATCAGGATCACGTGTTTTTCCACTTAACGTGATATTATGGCCAAGTTCTGCAAAAGATTAATTAAAATAATTCATTTCCCACAAAATTAGTTTTTGAATTTGATGAGGAAAAAGAATTTGAAAATGTAAATAAAAGGAAAACAAAAAAATAAGCTACATCAGTTTATTTTAAAATAAATATTTCAAAAAGGTATGAAATTCTAGAAAGCTTGGAATTTACAGGTTTCATCTATTTGCTGAAATTGGTTTTGAACCCATATTTATTTCCCAAACCTTTCACATATACCAACCAGAGAAAAAGTCCTTTAAAGGATCAATCTGCTAGGTAAAACGCTATTTCATTTGTTGCAGACCACTGCTTACCAATAGATCTCGTGTGTAATCAGTTTGATTCTAGAAATATGTTATTTAGCAAGTTCTTTGGTGGGAAAAACTGGTCAGATTTACAGATGTTTAGATCAAATGCAGTTTTCAGAGATTTTCTGTACTCAGAGGTCACTTCAGACAAATGGAAATCTTGAAGACCCACTGTCAACTGCATTGATCTCTCTTACCACTGGTCACAAAACATCTTCAGAAAATTCTGCTTCCATTAGCAGAAAAAAACAAACAAACAAACTTATTCTGCCTGATTTTGACAAAAATTTTAATTGTTCAATTGGGTACAAACTAAAACTAATCAACACTGAATTTTAACTCGAGTACTGTTTCCAGGTTCAGCAATTTTAACAACAACAACAACAATAATAATAATAATAATAATGAAGAGTAAATAAGGATATGTGATCAAGTTCCTTCATGATAATTAACAAAGGATCTGATAAACTAAATTTCAGTTTGGAACTCTTAGTATATCAGAATATAAAAATATTCTAACAAAATGTACTAAAATAATTGTGATCTATCCAGTTTCAGCAAACATTTTTCTTGTTTTTAAAATCAATCTTAAACTCAAAATTATTTACATTTGAAATAATAAAAATTGTTTTTACTTGTTAAAAAGATAATAGAAAGAATACTTACTCTCTACATTCAAACACAATTCTGGTGATGTACCATGGTCAGGCTTACATTTCCAGCATTTGTTAGCAGTGGTGACCGAATCTATATGCAGCACTGATGTTGTCTGATTCAGGGTTGATTTGTAGCCAGTCGGATAGGTACATGGTCTCCAGGTAGTGCATGTTATAAAAGATCTGCTATTTCTAAACCATTCCAAAGAAAAGGTAGAGGTATATTTGCAAGTCAATGTCACGGGTTTGTTCTCCAACACATTTTGTGGCCCAGTCAAGGTATTGCTCCTTAAAAATAAAGAATTAAAACAGCATAAATATTTGCAGGAAGATGTCTAATGGTGGCTAAAATAGTAATAGAAATGGCTTGTGTGTGTGTGTGTGTGTGTGTGTGTGTGTGTGTGTGTGTGTGTTCTCTCATACCTTAAAAGTGTAACATCAATAACTGTGTGCAATGTTCATTTATGATCAGTCACCTATTTAGAACCAAACAAGAAACACCAACAAATACAGGTTTTTAAGATTATTTTTAAAAGATTTTAGATTAAAAGTAAAGAAAATCCATGTTTTCACCAGAAATAAATGTATTAAAAAAAAAAAAGAAAAAAAGCACATTTATCTCTTCTTTCTGAGCAATGTGTTTTATTCTGGTACACTTGTATAAAGTATGGATTTATTGGCAGAAGCCACCCCTCAAAGCCTGTTATCTGACTGGACTAGTATAATTCCTGATATCAAATCCCAATTGTTGTGTTCCCAGTTTCGGTTACTTTCTTCTGCTATTTTTCATTTCATTCTATGCCACACAATTCTCCAACAGATTTAAATGTAAACTGTTTCCTGTTCGTTAAATACTAAAACCATGAAGTGGTGCTAATATATTTAAAAGAAAGAAAAATTTCAGAACTCAGATTATTTTATAGAAGTAATAAAACAATTTCAAAAATATTTACATGCAATTTATTTACATTCTGTATGCAGCACAAAATATTAACACGTGCAGCTTACATCGCTGAAATGACTTTCATTATATCTACAAGCTGTACGTGCTGCTGCTCTTTTCAATTTGTCATCTCAATATGAATTGCCCAAACCTCCCTGTATTAATCATCCTTTTTTCCTTCAAAAGCAAGTTTTTTTGTTCATTTAACCACTAACTATAGCTACCAACTTTAAGCCAGTTTTCATTCAGCACTTTTCCACTTAAGTGTAAAACCTAAATTATTTTGGGGGGGGGTCACATTGTTATGAACCAGTCAGAACAATGCCAAGTCCTTCGTAATACCGTCACATCACATTGCTGCCTATAGTATTTCTATGCTCACAAATATTAAAGAGCTGCCTGTGCATATCATTTAGCTACATTGTGGAACAATCTTCCAGATAAATGAGGTGTTGGAATAACTTTGAAACATGTTTATAATCATGGAGAGATATTTGAAAAATATACTGCGAGGTTCAGGTATCAAAACCCAGTGTCTATTTTTATTCACTGCATCACATTATCAATCATCAGAACAACTCTGTTGTTTGTATTATTGAATCTCATACTTTAGAAAGCCAAACGTGTCAGTTTTATCTATCTTCGACATTTTAATTGTGAGATAATACAGCACACCCAAATGAAGAAATTCAACTTCAACTTTCTCTTATAAAGTTATCTGACATATTGGATTTGCACCTAGGCCAACACAAAAATCAAAATGCTCAGCTGATCTCTGATTGGATGAAATGATACACACATCCAAGAAATTTCCATGATGAATACCGCACATCAGTAAAAGTAATATAGGGAGAGATGTAAAGACACTAACTTACTTGGCCTTTAGAGTGTGTAATGTATCCTCCTTTTTATGCCAATCCCTTACACCGCACTTCCCATGTTTGGCCATATGACCACAACAAACTTTACAACTTCTAGCTTAAAAAGATATCGTGTGAGATTTGCGTGACTTTACAGGAGGCATTTTAAGATGGGGTGGAGGAGTTTTTGGGAATATGTATACATATAGATAGAATGTAACTGGTGAGCATGGGCTAGTTGTTGGTTAAATAATTTCACATATAACAGTGAAATGCTCACCTAATTAGTAAACATTCCTGGAAATAATCGATGTAGTCTGATTCAAATAAATAATTTTTCTGAAATAAACTGTAAATTTCTTTTTTTTTTAAATCAAGGCAATTTCAATGACTGTCAATAATTTAGTCAATTTGGAGTTTGAGTCAAAACCTTGACTTCCTGAGGAAAAAAGGTATTGATTTAAATGCCAAAAAATACAGTAGTTTCTCTTGTTCAGTTGTTTCATTATTATGGTTTTCCTTTATCATTACATATTAAACATTTTCCATCATAATCTACGATATCTCCTCTACAAACCTTTGCATTTATGTTTACTTTAATATTATGACTGCAAATTATATGTAAAGTAAATGTATCACATTGTGTTCAACTCTAGTAATTCCTTTCCTACTTCCATCTTCTAATAAGAAAACCATAAAAAATTATATTTTAATGTTAAGCTATTTATTTTTTGTTTCACAAATATATATATATGATGCTGATATCAGAGCTGATAATGGAATTTTAAAAAATTCCAAAACCTTTGTGTAATATCCAAAAGAAAAGATGATTTAATTCTCATTTACATGAATTTTCATTTAATTGTAATAAGATTTCATATTTATAGCTTGAGGCACAAAATAGTGTTACTACAAGTTCAATAATTTTAATAAAGTATGTTAAACTACACAATTTTCTAAATTACTGTTTACTCCATGTATTTTACAATGAAATAGAATCTTAAATAAAATTCTAACACATACAATTAACAGCAGTTTGTGAGTTTATCCAAAAGGCGGTATTCAGCAGAGAATGTCACAATACTAAACTCTTTTAAGAAGGAATGGAAATGAATTTGAAATATTATTCTCAGAAAGTATATCAAGTAAATGAATTCCACTTCCTTTTACAAACAAAAATTTGGCTTTATATTATCCTTCAGTAGTTACTGGATACTTCCTATCTAATCAAAAAAATGTTTGCATGTTTCATACAATAACTGACTTTCAAAGTTTATTGCATTAAAAATCAAACATTCTATTACTTACCAGAAAATGAAAATATGCTCAAAAACAGGAGCCACATAGAAGATGGTGCTGTCCAACACTGCAACCAAGGTAAAAAAGGTAAACATTTGAATATAAAGATATCTTCAAACAAAAAGTCATTTATATAAAAGGTGTGAACAACATTCCAAGATGGAATTTTGTGTAGAAACATCAATAACTGACAAGTGATATATGAAGTCTCAATGTAGCCATAGTTATGATAATACAACACCTGAAGCAAAATTGCATAATTCTGAACTAATCATGTGTTATAAGTGTAGCAGCATACAGGCATACCAGAAGTGACTAGCATATCTCAAGATGGCAGGTGAGCATCAACCAAATTTTGATGAATGTTAGGGAATAATAAGTCAATATCCAAAGGTCAAATATCACAGACTTAGATAATACTTTATCTATCTGCCAAGTCTCTTCTGTGCTTTCTCAATAAGCATGTAAAAAGAACATTGCATCCTTACACCAGGATTTTAAACAACAGACAGGAAATTGTACAGAATTCTTCAGAACATCATAAAAAGAACAATGAATCAGTTCTTTCAATGGAAAACACTATCATCACCAAAATCATAGAAAGTAAGGCAGGAGAGACTAAAAGTAAAGACAATGCAGCATTCAGTAAATCATTTTTTTGGTCAAACATTGCATTTCTATTATCGTATATCCAACCTGTTCACTAGACTTGGCACAATGGGATCTTTACTCTTCCTGAAAATAAAGTCATGTGTCTATAATTATTGTAAATATGGAAGATACTCTGCATCAGACATTGTAAAAATACATAGAACCACTGGATTAAATGCATACATGTGGAAAGTGACTACTCTGAAGGGTACCCTGTAAATATTCAGACAGGATATTAGCACAATAAATTCAGTCAGAAATCTTTTTCATTATACCTCATGGTCTCTCTCTCTCACTTATTTCACTATACAGCAAAATAGTGTTAATGATTTATAAAACTTGTTCATTTTGCACCATTAAATAATTCAAATGCACCCCTCACTCTTGTTAATTTTGTTCTTCTATTAAAGGTTTACTGGCCTTCCAAAGGTAGGTAAATATGTAGCAACCAATTTACACAAGTTCAGAAAAACAACAAAAAGGACTCAACCAAGGTTACTTTTATCAAAATGTTGCATTTTATGCAGATGACATCCACATTTCATTTATCAGTAACCGAAGTCCAAGGCAGATAATGCTGTGAAAATATAGTTCCTAGGATAACTGTTATGTAGATTCCAAATATTGGTTAAAATGATATGACTTATTTTTGTTCCAAATTAGGCATTTGATTAAGTCATTTAATGCATAAAGCTATATTTGGAGCTTAATAATTGCCAAGCTAAGCACTTTCAAAGTATGTAATTCTAAGCTTATTCCACACTGAGATAACAGAATCAGAGACTAGAATATGAGCAGTCTGCCGTTACCTTCTAAAGATAAAGAAGCCTTCTCCGAATTTGCAAACAAAAAGATATCCTAACTTCAAAACCTGGGTGACTTGGATTCGATCTTATTTTATTGATGCAAAATAATGATATTTCTTCATTTCAGCTATTGAATGCTGAAACTGCTTCTTCCATACCTTTACTTAAACAAATGAGGGTCATCCTTGAGCATGCTCGTTACCATAGCAGAAAAGATCACTGGCTATTAGAATTTTGCTCTCTACAGACTGCTGAAAGCTTTCATGGGCAGCCATGTGCTTCACTGTCCATACCATTCGATCGAACATTGATTGGCAATGACTGGAAACGAAAAGTCACCACTAAAATCCATGCCACATTTTGCAGTTTCATATTCTTTTCAACTATGAATCTCAGCATTCAGAAGAGTATTGGATGTTTGACTTTACCAAGGATGCTCTGTAAACACGAGACTACCTTCTGCTAGAAAGGTATACAGAGTTTCTGTTTCAGATAACAGAATTTTGTTTGATTTTTTTTAAATTTTTATTATTTTCAATACTGAATTTAATGACTGACCTACCTTGTAGTAAACTACACTATATATCGTATTATGTAGAGAAACTGAGAATTTCAAAACTTGAAAATGTTTTTTGTTTTTAATATGCAGCTGAGCTGAGCTTTAAAGCTAAAAATTGCTGTTATTTGTAGTTCCTAAAACAATGTACAAATTAGAAAATGTCTCATTTTATTTTTCGTTTGTGCTTTGGTAATAGTGAATATCCCTCTGCTAGAAGACAGCTTTTAATCACATTCCATTTCTTCAAGAGGCGGTAGTTTAATTGTCTTTAAGATATCAATAGTTTGGGGCTTTAGCCTGAGCTGAATTAGGGGTACTCCGATTAGTTCTACCTGTTTGAGAAAGAGTAACTGCAGCTTGGAGGAAAATCAATCCGAACCATGCAAATGAATGCAACAACAAAAGTGCCAGCAAAGGTATGATCAAGATAGGTAACTGAGCAGCATATTTGAGAGGAAAAGCAACTTCAAATTACACAAGTGTTAATAACCATAGTGAATCTTGTGACACAATGCACTGGAATGTATTCAGGTTCAAACATCAGTCTCTTTTTTAATACAAGGTATCTGAATATAAATTCAAAGTCACAAGTCAATGTTATCCTGCACAGACTCCTAGGTCCTACTTATGCTGAAATTTAGGGCCATTAACCTTAGTTCTGTTTGATTTAATTAAGTGGACCACCAAGTCAAAATAAGATTTTGCAATTTTTTTTAGATTATTGTATTTTTAATGAAAACTATACACGAGTCAATCATCTGTCGCTACACGGAAATTATATTTAACGAAGAAATTATAAATATAAAATGGATTTAAAACATTGAACTGAAGATTATATCTCAGTTTGGTAACAACATTGAAATAATTGTATAATCACGCCTTTCCAAATAACCATCACATTTTTAAAAAAGTAGTTCAATGTGGGGCTGATTTTGATTGTTTCTTTGATTCTACAATAGTTATGTGAATATAAGACCTCTGATCAATCTGAGGATCACATTCATAGATGTAGCTTGGTATTTCAGTATGGTCGCATGTTGTTAACATTTCTGCCTAATGATGGGCGACAGACACAACACAAAAACAAGATGAAAGAAGCATGAGAGAAAACCACTTTCAAACAGACCTTGTAAGGCTAAAGGATCAAATAAAAACCAAGATAAAATAGTTATTGGAGCTGGCCTTGTTGTGCATGTATGAGCCTGCAAATGTACAAAATAAGAACCATAAAGAATTAAGTAAATTCCTCCAAGAATTCAACTCTCAGATTTTCTGACAATAAAGGCGATGGATGTCAAATACAAATTTTGAACATCTAGGAGCACAAAGAGAAGACAATCAGTCAGTAATAATGGCATAAGGTAATTTATAGACCACTGGATCTATCATCTTCGAGGCTCAATTGCAAACTTAGTCAAACGAACATTTACTCTCAATTTGTTGGAAGGTGAAGACAAAGCAGTGAAAGAAAACTGGAAGGTCTACATTTGATGATGTATATCAAATAAAGTTTGCCTAAACCCAGGCGAATTAGAATTTATTTCTCTACTCCCTACACATCAACTTTGGGTTACTGTACAGTGTACATTCTTTTGGATATCACATGAATTAGAGAGTTTGTTTCTTAAGACCAAAACATGATGTTTGTTGTGAACCTATGTCCCATTGATGTCACAAATTTTATAATAATCATTTGTCAAAACAGCTCATTGTATTTCTAAGACACTAAAAGAAAAAAAAAACATGCAACATAATTTTCTGGTATATAATCTACTATTTTAAGGATGATCTCTTTCATACCTGTTTATGTTGAAATATGACCTACAGCTATCTGAAATGTCTTAGTATTTTCTGATCATTTTAGCTTTTTAGTTCAAGTCACAACCCTAACTTTGATACAGTAACACAATGTCATGAATATATTGTATAGCCCACCAATGCAGTTGCTTCAAAATTATAAATTGATCATGTGCCCTATCAAATTTTTCTCTGTCAGCAAAGTGCTTCACAATACCATCACAAGTATTTTCATCATCACTCATGGCAAAAATGTAGGCATTCTACAAAACCAAAATTCTTCTCAAGATAGCAAAGGTTCGTGAAATTGCTTAACGTGCGCTGCTGTTCATTAACTAAGATGGTCACCACACTTGTTTGAAGCAGTCATTTCTTTAGGACTGTTCCAAAATTTTTGTGATTTTGCAATGAAACAATAGCTGATTAGTACACAGAATAAGAAAAAAGTTATCAATCAAATCAGTATAACATTTTCATAATCCAATTATTCAAATGGCTACAGATACTGAATTGAAGCAAGATGGGCACCCTGAACAACATGCACACGTAAAAGACATCACAATCTGAATTTAAGAAGATCAGTGTAATCTCTCTTGATTTCACTCAGAACTAAAGAAATCAGCACAAACTACAACTAAATGCATTCCTCCAAATATTTCTACACATTTCACAAACTTTGAACCTCTTAATATCAGAATCTAGATTAGATGTTTTATTGATATGAATACATTTTCTAAGGATCAAATGATTAAAAACCAACTAAGAATATTATTTATATAGTACAATTTACTTATGCTCCATAACCTCATCTTTCAGAGCTTCCAAGACAGCAACATATCAAAGATTGTTTTGTTTTAGCCTTTGTAACTGAGAAGAAACTGTTCCCATACAGAATCTCACCTGAAATCTAACCTTCAAAATGCATCAGGTGTCAATGTCTTACTACAAACAGCGTGTAATTGCCAGAGAGATTTCGAGATGCCAACAGTACCGAACATGACAGCCATCAAGGTGGCTCGTTGATTGTAAGAGAAATTAGCTGTTATGGCAAGGCTGGTTTTCATGTGTTTCAGATCAGCCCCATGGCTGGTTTATCGTACATGGTGAAGATCCTTAGACGTTCACTGAAACAAAACGGTGCAGCTTTTGGAAATAACTTCATTTCATTCCCTGGATGATAAAGTCAACCGCAGCCTCATTCTCCAGACCTTAACAAATCAACCGCATCTGGAACATTCTTTAGGCTACCGTTGCAAGATGCCCTGTGCTCCCACAAACTTCACAGGAGCTTGGTGATGCCCTTGTAAAGGGAGGAATAGGACTATCTGGCCCAGACCACTATTTAGAATCATTAGAAACACAAACATCAACCTTCAATTTGCGATAAAGCTCTCACACGAGACACTGAAGGATTTTGTCACTTTGGAGAATCAGGTAAGTTCTTGCTCTCTCTCTGTAACCAAAGACTGGCATTTTTGAGAGCTGCCCAAACCCACCCAGCATAACATCGTTATTTAACATCTTTGATGTTTTCCATCATTTTTGTCTTCTTAGATTATCATCGTTTACACGAATTTCAACTTTGATTCTTGGTCAACTTGAACAGTAGCTGCTGGTCCATCGTGTTCTCAGGTGGACACCATTCTTTATGATGGTGGAATAAAGTGGTTATCAATGGAATTTCCCTCAATGTATGACAACTGGCTACCAGCGACTGTTCGGAGATTTCTCCATCAATATACAAAAGTTTCCTTTCTTCCCATTTTTAACCCTATTTACCATCCTTAGCCTTGACTTTGACTTCCTGTCGCTTCCTTCTTATTCACTCCATTTGTCGCAACTTCCGTTGCCGTCTTTACTCTCTGCATCAACAGTTTCCTTGTTTTGGCACTGAAGAGTTTGCTCCTAATCGCCATCACGGACAGTTCCAGTTAATTACACCAGAGTTTACTTACCTGGCAACAAATGGCGTTTGCTGACCACGCCATTGTTCCCCTCTCCCAGTTCGCTGGCCGTCCTCCTCTCTTCCAAGAGGACAAACAGAACATAACAGAAACAGCAGTGGATGAAGTTAATTCTTTATGGAATAAAGCTCAGTCATATTGTTTACAATCGTTTGAGAGAAAACAGTAACAAGCTTAATTCACAATCAGATTACACTGATTTTACCATCCATCTTCTCCGTCAGGCATAGTAATATAACGGTTTTACAGGCAGTAAACAGGCCTAACAACTACTCGCCATTAATACATATCGTACCGCGACTACAATTTTAGAATCTCAAGACCAGAAAATAAACACGGAACAAACGATATCTTCATCAGTAAAATCTTCAATATCTATATACAGACTTCACTAATTTATATAAAAAAAACATTCAGTTTTTGTTTTTTTTTGTTTCTTTACCAGAATCCGTTTTCTACCGACGAAAAGAACCAGTCTCCCGAAATCACAGGGATACTGAGTATTTAGGGGGCACAAACCCAGCAAACATCGCTCATCTACCCGTATTTCAGAGAATTATACCGAATTCCTTAATTGTTTGTTTTTGTGTCAACGTTGTTTCTTTCCATCGTAAGCTAATTCGCAACTACACAAATTAAACTACCAAGGGAAATAACTCTACGTATTTTAAACTGAGAGCCGAGAATATTTTATTAGCATCAATATAAATAAATGACAAATAATAACAGAACATCACAGATTATTTTTGTACATTTTTCGCCAATAAACTTCGTGAATTCTAGTGGAAACAAAGAATTCTGCCTGTTGGGTTCTGAGAATCAGTGACAAATAGCAGTTTTATAAAAGTGGTTTCGTTTCTTCCAGAAATCATTTCAGGAAAATGTCCCGAATTTAGAAGGACGAAAATTATTGGAGAGGCCGCCGTCATTCGTAGGCACAGGATTCAGTTTTCTATTTGATCCAATATTTTTGGGATCTTTTTAAATTATGCTGAATTATTATTATTATTATTAAAATATTTTATTTAAAAATGAGAAACGTGAAAAAAAGAGAAGAACTGAAACTTAAAACTCAACACAGAACTGATTCCTGTTTTATATTCGTAGAGGTTAATAGTTAATTTTACAGAATCTGGAGCCATCAAATCTTAGGGTTCCTGAGACCTGCAATACCATTCATCGGTATTCTTCTGCAACTGAAAGTCAGATATGAGTTTGGAAGTGAAGAAGAGCATTGAGGAAAACAACAAAAAGATGCCCATTTTAAAATGAATTTACCACTGACGGCTTGAAAACCTGTTAAGGTCTATTTTGATTCCAATGTGATGGATGGCACTGACACGGAGATCACTTCTGACTGAAGATGCCTCTAATGACGTGAAATTTGATGGAAAGTCAGCAATGAGAACAGAGAAGAAAAGATCACAGATCAGTGATTGCCTCTGGATGGGTATCAACAGCAGATTCAATTTTAATGGATCAGTGGCTTTCTACCCCAATCGTTTTATTATCTTGCTCTAAACTGCTAAAGAATTATTTTCAGCCAGAGTGACCTAATACTACAAATGTACAGCACCATAAACATTCATCTTTTTGGCAACATTTCTTTAGGCAGTATTTTTATGAAACAGTTTAATTTATTTTATAGAATACTATATTTGTCACACAAGTAGAGAGATTCAGATGTGCTATTTCTACTGGATTTAAGATGAAATCTCGGGAGAAATAAATATTGTCAGATATGGTAACTATGTAGAACTATCAAATACAGAGATATACTTACAACACTTTCTAGAAAATAGTACATATGTGTAAGTTCTTGAAGAAAAACAACTCATTACTTTGTGAAAAACATGCACTTACTGATTTGTAAAATTATTATTTAGTACTTAGATTATATGCTAGTATGTCCTGCCTCATGTTAATGAGATAGCCAGTCACTACTACAAAACTTGATGGTTAATTCAAAGTTCAGCCAAGTATCAAAACACTTATTTAAATACAGTGTCATGTAAAGAATAAGCAAAGTGATGGTATTTATTATTCTGTTATTTTTTACTTCAATGACTTACATTTTGTAAGTGTATACTCAGAAAGAAAAGGCAGTTATTAATTTTTTATTTCAATATAAATCTCAGTATAATCAAATATTTAGATGTATATGTAATTCAGACAAAGATATCTTTCACTATGACGGTTTTGCTATGAAGCCTCTCTTTGGATAAAATTAATTTTATTTGATTTTTCCTTTACGATTTGCATACTGTAATAACATCACTACAGTGATGGGGTACAGAGATACCAGTGGAGTCCACTAGTTACAAGCTAGATTTATCATCAAGCACAAATGCTATACGAATAGAATCCAATCTGATCCATTTTTAGACATCAAGTCAGTAATAGTTTAGTAATGAGAATAAGCTGACAGACTTTTCCTTTTAAATAGTTACCACAATAATGGCATCTGTGTGGTAGATTTCATGCCAAATGGGATTGGAAGCAGTATCAGAGGAGAACAGAATTCTATTTGACCATGAATAATATCACACATACAAGTAACATTGAATTACTAAACATCTAAAAGTTTAAAACAGCAGTAAATCTTGATAGAGAAAATTCAAAAGGGGCGAATTTCATAAAATCATTGATTACACTGATACTTATCACACCTGGAAACTTGCATCAACTATGAGGGCTCCTCGTCCTCTTATTCCAACCATCTTTCTAGCTCTCTGACTTTTTAAATGTCCTGTTCAGTAGCAGTTGAAAAAAAGCCAAAAAAAAAAAAAAGAAGTTTCAATAAAAATGAAAATTTCAAAAAAAAGAAAAAAAAAAAACAAAACTTTGACATTTTGGACAACCTCTTAACATTAGTTCTAAGGAAATGTTGGTAACTTTTATATTATAAAATGACAATTTTATCGTCAAAAAAGTTATTAGAAAAGAAATATCCATTTAATAAAGAGCTACTATGTAAGAATCTCTTTCTGACCAGTGTTTTGTAGCATTCACCAGCAACTAATGGGCTGGAACAATGCCAAAGAATAAAAACTAGACTGCTCACAGTTCTTCTGGAGATGGCAATACGCTGTCAGCTTCCAGTAAGGGCAGAAGCACGTTTCAAGCTCGTTCCATATAGTGAAAACTGTCTGCCTTTATTTAACCTTTCCTCATAAGTTTTACTTGAGTTGCTGAGAGAAAAGCATGGTGTATTCCTGCTGTGCGGTCAGGTTCACGATTCGAGGCAACAATAACAAGGGAATATCATTTCACCGGTGAGAATTTGATGTTTTCAGGGCTCAGCATCCCAACCGAGTGACAGTCTGACATTGGTAGTTATAATGTAGTAAATCTACCTATTGTTAGTGTAGACTTTATTTATTAATTTATTATTGACTTATCAGCTTAACATGTGTATTTTATTTTATTTTGTTAGTTAGCCCGCATTGGTATAATTATCTTTTCCGCTCCTCTTTCTAGTTCATCATCAGCTTTTGTGTGATGTGTTGTGTTGTGATTTGTTTTGTATGCATATCTAGACATAACATATATTTACAGTTATAGCCCCATACACAGACCCATGACTAGACCAGCAGAACTCATATGCTTGTTTATATTTATTGTGATGTGTTGTTTTTCAGCATACCATCTGATGAGAAATGAAGGAAACAATGATTGCATGCAATAAATAGAATAGACCAGCAAACCAAAAAGGCATGGGTCCCTTCCAAATATGTCATCTGTTCAGATCATTTCTGCGAGGATGATTTCACTCTATCAAAGCACAAGCATTTTAAAACTGTGAAGGAGAACCTGTGCCAATAATTTTCTCCTGGAAAGAGCCTCCTCAGCAGGTAGATCTCACCTAAACATATTAAGAACTCGGAGGGTTTTGACAAAAAAGTTGTTAGAGCAGTTGGCCATTTTAATGACCCAATATAAGTACAGAGTGTTGGCAGCATTGTATTTTAATGTTTTTGCTTTTTTTTTTTTTTCAGGGATGTTCGAGAACAAACAGAATGGGGACTTGTGTACCCTGTCTGGAACCAGGAATATCAGAATCATCTGAAATAGTGTCTCTTGATCATACCTACACCATTGATCCTGATACACTAAAGAAAAAGTATGACAATGCTCTTATGAAACAGAATGAGATAAAAGTTATTCTTAAGAATACAAAGCGGAGAGAGGAAAGAGAAAAATTTCATGGAAGAGCTACTTCAGGACCTGAAAGATGAGATATCTGAAGATGCTCATCACATGCTGAAAGCATACAAAGGTATCTAAATTTGTGTGGTTGAACAAACAAAGCTTACTATTACATGTTAATATCATTCTAGCACTATGCAGTCTTGTGTGTATACACGGTTTGTCAAAGGAGTATCCAACTTTATTTTTTCCTGTGGGAAGTAATGACGTTAGGGAGGCAATAGTGTGCATAGTGGAGCCGCATGCCTTCATGCCCATGCGTGGTTTTTGGAGGGCTTGCTGGATGCGTCAGTCGCTGTCAGGCAGCAAGCGTGGGAGGTGCTGTACTACTTGTCACATTTTCATTTCGCTTGTGATGACGGAACATGTGGAGCAACAATTTTGCATCAAGTTTTTCCAAAAGTTTGGAGATACCCAAGCGGAAATAATTTGCAAAATTCAGCAGGCTTTTGGTGACAATGCCATGGTCATTACCAAATAAAAGAATGGTACAACAGGTTCAAAGATGGCTGCATATCGATGAATAGTGACCAGTGTTCCAGGAGGCCATCAACAAGTTACAATGCAGTTATCATCGAGAAAGTGCAGACCTTGATAATGGAGGATCGTCGTTTGACACTGCGGGTAATTGGTGACGAGGTTGGGATCAGTAAAGATTCTGCACATGCAATTCTAAAGGAGGATTTGGGCTTGCGCAGAGTGGCAGCAAAATTTGTGCCCAAGCTGCTTTCTCAGGAACAACAACAATTTTGTCTTGAGGTTGTGCAGGACCTGCTGGATACTGCCAACAGGGATCCTGAGTTCCAGAATATCGTGATAACTGGAGATGAGACATGGGTGTACGGGTACGACCCGGAAACCAAAGCTCAGTCATCACAGTGGAAGCACACGTCAGGTACGGAGCAAAATCAAGATGATGCTGACTGTTTTCTTCAACTACTGAGGCGTTGTGCATCACGAATACACACCAGAAGGACAAACAGTTACAAATGAGTACTATCAGGAAGTCCTCCGACGTCTTCATGATGCAGTTCGGAGCAAGAGAACTGGATCTGTGGACCTCGCAAAACTGGCAGCTGCATCATGACAACGCCCCGGCTCAGTCGTCGCAGCTAATCCAAGGTTTCTTGGCAAAGGAAGGCATTGTGCTCATTCGCCAGGCTCCCTACTCTCCAGACATGGCTCCTTCTGACTACTGGTTCTTCCCAGAAATGAAGATGCCACTGAAAGGCTCCCGCTTTGAGCGCCGAGAGCATATCATGTGCAATGCGACGGCGGAACTGAGTACAATTCCGGAAGAAGCATTCCATACGTGCTTTGAACAGTGGAAGGATGATTGCTGGACTAAGTGTGTGGAGGCACAAGGGGCCTACTTCGAAGGGGATTAAACCTGGCATTTCGGAGCAAGTTCTTTACATGTTGAAGTCTGAGATAGACACTGATCTAACTAACTACAGCTACTGTATCCTGATGCTTGATGGGATGTCCATAAGGAAACATCTTGACTGGGACCCAAAGAGTCAACAGATGGTTGGTTTTGTTGATCTCGGAGCTGGTTCTCTCAATGGCAGTACAGGGGAAGCTACTGAAGCATTGGTTGTAATGGCTGTAGGACTGCAGGGACAGTGGAAAGTGCCAGTCAGCTACTTTTTGATAAATAGTATATCTGGAGAATTGCAATCTCAGCTTATTTTGTCAATAATGTGTTCATTGTATGATGTCAATGTAAATGTTGCTCTTGCCATGGATGGTCACAGTACAAACCAGAAGATGGCATGTGCACTTGGATGCTCATTGGAACCTGGAAAGATTCAATGTAAATTCATACATCCTGCTGACAGTACTTGTAATGTTTGTGTGTTCTTTGATGCGTGTCATTTGTTAAAGAATTTTAGGGGTGCCCTACATACTTTGCAAGAGATTGTAACAAGTGTTGGTGTAGCCAGATGGAATGTGTGCCTTCAGCATTTACAGCAGGCTGAAGGTTTGCGTGCTGCACACAGAATGACTACATGACACATACGCTTTAAGAAGCAGAAAATGAATGTTAAATTAGCAGCTCAAACTTTGATTTAGTCTGTTGCAGTTGCACTCAGATATGCAGCACAAGTAGGTTGCACTGGCCTTGATCATTGTGAAGGTACAGCCAATTTTGTATTGGTTAGTGACCACTTGTTTGACATATTTAATAGTCACACACCTGTTGCTAAGGGGTTTAAGCCCATTACGGGCTGAAAATCTTGGTATAATTGAAAATTTCTTGATGGATGCATGGTCTGTGTTGCTTAGTATGACTGACATGACAGGTGCTAAGGTGTGTTATGGTAAGCACAAAAATGCTGTTATAGGATTTCTGTTAAATATTGAGGGTCTGCTTGGCCTATCCAAGGAACTGCTGCTGGGGTTGTCCCCAGTACAGAAGTACTTGTTGACTTATAAGTTGTCTCAGGACCATCTCGAGTTATTTTTTTCGGCTGTACGCCAACGAGGAGGTTGGAACAATAACTCCTCTGCCACGTAGTTTGCCAGTGCATATAAAGCACTGATGAGCCATGCAGGTGTTTCCATCACAGGCTCTGCCAAAGCAAATTGTGTGCCTCAAAATACAACAACTTCATTGTTGAATGTTGCAGACACAGAGCCTGATGAGATTGTGCCTTTTAGCACCTTTGAATTGGCTCTGTGCGCTCACACATACAGCAGTGTCAAGGTTCACCTGAGTGTATTTGTTGAAGGTATCCTCGAGTATATTGCTGGATGGGTTGTTCGTTCTGTAACAAAAAAAATGACTTGTAAAGAATGTTCCACTGTACTGGTAATACCTGCATCTGAATGTACACCTGTGTTATTGAAGCTGAAAAACAATGGTGGACTAGTAGTCCATCAACATGTGGTTTGCATTATCAAACAGTGTGAAATTGTCATGTGTTCTAGCATAAACATTTAAAATGTTGCATCTGGTGAATGGGAGAAAATGATGGCATCCAGAATGCTAGCTGAAATGCCTTCTAATTTGTTTGAAGAAATTTGTGAGCATTCAATGCACAGTACTGACACACACTATTATATGCTGGTGAAACTCGTTTGTGAGCAGTTTATCAGGGTTTGCCATTTCCACACTGTGAACTTGACCAATCTGATTCTGATTGGAGACAGTTTTCGGTGGAAAATGAACAAGACCATGTTGTTAAAGCATCAGTAAATCTTTTGTTTTTTCCCCCAAGTTGTATATCAAAATACACCAGTTTTGGTTCAACTGAAAAGTGACAATGAGTGAACTTGTAAAATATAGCACAGTTGTCCCCCGGTATTCGCGGGGGTTACGTCCCTTGAGCACCCGCGAAGAGTGAAAAAACAGCGAATATTGGACGTGGTCCATAAAAATGCCTATATACGTCAAAATATAACGTGAAATATAAGTAAATATATAATAATAATTTAATAAAAAAACAACACTCAGCGAAACACTCGAGATAGCTACACGCGGTAAACTGGAGTGATGTGGGGCTGTTGGGCTGCATCTGCCTGAGACAGCACCTCGTGGGCAGCAGCCAATCAGCAGCGAGGAGAAATGAATAACGCTCTCTGATTGGCTACTTTCAAACCTCCAGCCAATATCGTTTATTTTATATTGATATTTTGCTGAATTTACTTTATTATTTATATATACAAATTAGTAAATTATATTGTTATTAATAATTTAGCGTTAAAAAGTGTGAAAAAAATATATATTGCCACGAAAAAAGCCATTAAAAATTGCGGAAGATATTTGCGATTCTGCGAATATGCGGGGGTTTCCACGAACTATTAGTTAGGTTCTGAGGAAAATTCCGCGAATAACCGGGGCCGCGATAACGTGGGGGTCGACTGTACATTATCACTCAAATACAGATTTAAGTAATAAATCAAATTGTCGGTGATGTTGGAAAAGAATTATTCTATCAATTGATAGATGTTGCTGTAAGCACTATTGTGATGTGTTTGGGATTGCAAAATCAGTCTATATAATCAAAAAATAATGAAATATTAATTACATCGTATACACGATACTGTGCATAAAAGCATCAATTTGATGATAATGCGGAAGATGGTTTATCAGTTATGTATTTATTTTTCAGAAATATCTGAAATGTCTTGGTTGATGATATACAGTTTTGCACCATTCTGTTTGTTCTGTCAGAATGATATAAAATATTAATACCTCCTTCCATTGTGTCCTTCACTGGGTCTCAGAGGGGATTCTTATCTTGTACACAGTATTTAAATTCTGAACAGTATGAAGCATTCCAGTATTTTTTTCTGTGGCCTAAGAAAATCCTGTAAAAATCCATGGCTTTCATATCTCGACAATTATACTTAATTCCCTATTGTAGTAAATCATCAGCTGTTAATGTAACTGAGTCTTACATGACATTAAACCCTTACGGACAACGAACGTTTTCTGATTTTAGGCGGTCACAGTCTGTATATTAACAAATAACTAAAATACTAATTACAATGCTTACACACCAGGTCAGTGCCCCCCCACCACCAAAAAGAATAAATGCTTACCTCTACTCCCATATCTATTAACCACTGTTAAGTATGAGTGTAATAACTGACGTAAACTGGTTATAATCGTCTCGATGTTTACATGGCTCGCCCAGTTCTTTGCCCTTACCGGAAGTCAGCAGCGGTGGCCCGTGTGTGTGCGCGGTCCAGCTTTTCTTCTACGTCATTTGGGCTGGACGATCACGTGGCAGAAACCCTGACGCCTGGCGGTCTTTCCGTGAAATAGATTTATGATCGATCTCGAACCCAAACTTTTTTGCGACAAAGTTACTTTGATCAGGAGATTATCTTTAGTCCAGTTGTCTCCCTTACCCAGTATTGTATTTTTTTTGATTTTATTTTTACTCCTTGAATGAAACTAGAAGGTAAGTGTTTTCCTTCGAGCAGGTATAACAGCAAGCAAGCGTGTGTGCGTGCGTGTGTGTGTGTATGTGTATGTGTGTGTGTTCTACCTTTAATATCACAGGCTGGTGTCAGAGCAGACCACCTCCTCCTGTCTGGACACTTTTAATTCTGGCTGGTCACCCACTTCCTGGTTCGTTTGCTATTATTAAAAACTTTAATGAAGATGATAATAATAATACTAATACTAATACTAATAATAATAAATAATAATTAAATAGAAGGAGTAAGTCAATAATTTATGGGTCCCATTTGGTTGCTGGATGGGGCAGAATCTCACGGCGACCGCGCATAATTAGAGGGATGGCTTCCTCTGGTGCAGGAGCTCTGAGATCTACGGTTACAGGGCCGGGGAAACGAGTCCCTTTGTTAGCTTCAGGCTGGCGATGTGGACTCCGGGAGGTGGAGGTGTCTCCCGAACAGTCCTAAAGCCACCCGCATTAAAGACAGGCAGTGTATAGATGTGCTTGATGCTTGGAATAACGAAGACTTCTACCAGGACTAGATTACTGGGCACCCACCCAGTCATAACATTAAACGACGCCAGTATGCAGTTAAACCTTTAGCTACACATTTTTCCGTATTTATATTTTCTAACAGCCATGCTAATACACATGTAATTATATTTATTAATAAGTTGGACATATGGAGTGACTACCTATTTGTATGAATTGTTTCCAGAGTATTCATATGAAAGTATATATTTTGCGATGTATGAAACCAAAAAAACAGTTTTAAAGCTAATAAATAACTCATCATTTGCTGAAGTCTGGTATTTGTCATGGTATCTTGGTCTGAGAAAAAAAACTGTAAAGCTTTAACTACATGTTACCTTGTTATGTGATGAAGATATTTTGTTTATCTATGGAAATAACTGCTTTATGTCTGTATCTGAAACACCATTAATTTTTTTTTATGATGTTTTACAGATTGAAAATGCTGCTGAATTATTGGGTGGGGATTGGTTTTTGGTCATTATTACTTTCTGAATCTTTAGGAGGTAAGTGATGTCCATATTGCTTGATTTTTTTTTAGAGAGAAATGAAAAACTAAATTCGGTTAAATAATTTTCACTGAGGTCAGTTTTATTTCTACAAGAAGAAAGGAGAAAAAATATGCACTGCACATTGTTGATTATATCATTCTCAAGTAATTTTGAATGTTTGAAGCTTGGTCTGTTACACAGAGGAATCTTGACTTTATACATACATTAAAATAATAAATAAATAAATAAAAATGAATGTTTGGAAATCTGTCAGTTTTTATTATCTGCAATCAGTGGATAGACTGCAGATGCCATAAACAAAGTGCAGTTGTAGATAACATAGAAACAAGTTGATGGCAGTGCATTGAACACTGATTTATCTGAAGTTTGCTGGCTGGAAATTTTTGCTGGAAAGAAGTTAAATGAATGAAATATTTATAGATTCAGTTCTTACCCCCATAGCGATCCTTTTCCATGCTGTTTGTAGGCTGGTTGTCTGTTCCACATTGCCTACAGATGAGTACTTGCTGTGAGGGACACTGAAGGTTTTGACATTGGTAAATGGAACACGGCTTCAGTCTTGTGGCATCCAAGCAATGACTAACATAGGTTCTACATGTGGTTGAGGCTGATACAAACCCCACTGTAGTTCAAAAACAAGTTGTGTCGGTGTTAAAGTTCTGCTTTGCTGAACCATAAGTGAGTAATCCATGATCTTGAATTGGTCGTCAATCAATATCTCCAATTTTGTTGAAAGGAGATGGTCTTAGTTGTTATAGCTTATAAGTCAAAGGATTTTCCTGAACAGACAAAGCCAGTCTGACCAAATAACTGATGGACTGAGCCAAATGTTGAATTAGGTCTCAGGCCACTTTTTTTTTTTTTGTGTGTGAGCAGAGAAAGGTAGCACTATCTTATCCAGGTTTTCACAATATGGACATTTTGGTGAATTTACTTGTTTCTTGTTAAACTTGTTTTAGGCTGTTGGGAGAATCTTGTGCACTACCTTGTAGCATATATTCGGGGTTGGATTTTCAATCTGACAATTTTTTTACTTTTTTCACAAATTATGCCACATCAAATTTTGAGTTTGAGTATCATTGCCATGGGATTTTATTTTGTGAAGTTAACCTTTTCTATTTAGCTTGGAAATAATAAATATATTGTTTTGAAACTTTTTATTAATTATTTTGTGTGGTTCTTACATTTAAAGAAATCTCTATTAAGGATTATTTTATTCTTTCTCTGTGCTTTAATGCTATTTTTGTGAAATTTATTTGGGTGGTTTAACAGTTGGTGGGAAACCAATTGACTGTAGGGCGGATATTCCATATACGGTATTTATCTGTTGTAGATAAAGTATTTGCCAATATTTTTTTTTTAGTCTACCTTTGTGTTTATAGCATCTATTACTATTTCAGTTAAGCATACATTTTGCTCTCTATTTACTACATTTAAATCTCCTCGAGGTCCTAGGGAAGGTGGACCATAATTTGGTTTACCAGGTGTTTTCATTCCTGCTATATTAAATTGATTACCTCTGTTTTTGTGATTAAATGATGAATCTATTCTGGCATCCCTAGTATTTTACTCCTATACCACAGAATAGGGATAATGCAGTTGATTAGCTCTGTTTCCTTTGTCTACTGCAGTAAGGTCATGAGTTTTACAGTTCTCACGCTTCTGCTCCAAATTCTCAACTGACCTTTTGTCAGTTGTTCTTATTTATGTTCTTAGCTAAGGGAAAGTAAATACCTATAATTTTTAGCTTTTCTATATTCCATCTAATCCTGTTACTAACTGGGTTATGTTGATGTTACTTAAGGGATTCCAACTATGATTGTTTGGTCTTGGATGTATTAATATGGGCACCAGATGCAGCTTTGTAAGTTGAGCACAGAAAAAAAAAATATGAATGCTACAAGGTTTATACTGTTATATTGGCATCATCAGCATACTGAATTACTTAATTTTCTATTTTATCATTCATTCCAATCTTTAGTACATTTTTTTTTTTTCTTTTCCAAATCAAACAGAAAAGTATAGCACTTACAGGTAGCACTATTGTATTCTTCTGGAGGGCTTAAAGAAAACAGCAGCATACTGAATTACTTAATTTTCTATTTTATCATTCATTCCAATCTTTAGTACTTTTTTTTTTTTCTTTTCCAAATCAAACAGAAAAGTATAGCACTTACAGGTAGCACTATTGTATTCTTCTGGAGGGCTTAAAGAAAACAGACACACGGCCTTTCTACCTAATGTTTGTCTTGGTGTTGGTCTAGCACAACTTTGTTCAATTCATAAAGCTTTCTCCAAAGTTGAGGATTTTAAGTGTCTTAAACAAGAAACTTTAATATACCCCATTAACTGCCTTTGACTGGTATAGTGCCAAGATGCTGTGTGGAAGTTATCCATGTTTACTTTGTGCAGGATCCTGATCAATTGGAAAGTCATTGATCATCCTCAAAATGAGAGGTCTGTTCTTAATTTATATTCCCTCCATTACTTTCACCAGTCTATTGATAGGGCTTCAGGTATTATTTTATAATCATTGTTTAGATGTTAATTGGCCACCAATTATCCAGGCATCATCTATCACTTAAGCAGAGTAATTATGGCATGGAACTGGATAAATAGAGGACCCCTGTTTTAAATCTGAGATTAGGAAATGCTGGCCTGCCTAAACACATTTCTCATTCTAAAAGTTTTTTTATCATTTTAACACATTCTACCTCTATCAGAATCACGTTATTCAATTTTTATGTTTGGCCACCTGGTTCCTGCCCTAAACTAAGGAACATTTTAACTAACCTCATTGTTTATATCTTGGAGAAGTGGAATAAGTTTATTTCTGAGGTACACCCTGTCCATCCTGGTAGCTATGCTGTACTTATTTAATAATGGAAATAGGATTTAACTGAAGGGTATTCAATTTTAAATGCATCTGTGAGGTCAGGTGCTGTGCACAGACTTTGCAACTGCACTTGTGTACACAAGTGTACCCTATGATTGGTTACTGGGCCCTGCCTATTGAGCTTGTGATTTGTGAATGCAGTTAAAGTTCTGTTATTACGACACTATCTGTAAGGTACAATTCCTGTTCTTCCTCTAGAATTGTTTTTAGGTTATCAAAGAACTCCATACATTCCTTCTGAATGTTGTGGCTTTAAATCAAGTCAGAGTACCTGTTTTACTGTTGAGCTTTAGGTTTGCTAAAATTATTTGCCCCTTGTTATCACTATAAGAGTGCATTAGTTGGATTGAAAATGTAAATGAACAAATATGCCAACAATGTGTTTACAATCAGCGCTATCTAAATTAAACAGTTTTTGATATTTATACTGGTCAAATTCAATCCCTTTTTTTTTTTGGTTTTTGAGGTTCAGCTTCTGCAAGCATGGGCACTTATTTTTTGTCTATGCAAATATTCTAAGAAGGGATCAACGTTAATTTACACAGATTTCCTCATTCATTTAGGAAAGATACAATTAAATTTGTCTTATCTATTTGGTAATTCTGTAAAGTGTAATTTTGTGGACTCTCTTTAGTTGAAAATGGGGCAAAGGGGTAGTACCTACTCTGGATATCAGTCTTCATCTTATGTCTCTTACTCCAGTACAAACTTACCCAAAAAGACTTTTGTTTCTGTGTATTTTTGTTACATTTGGTTTAGGTTCTGCATCTTCACTTTAATAGCAGGTGTTTCTTTTTTTTTGGACTCCCCTCTTGGGTTTGGAGTATCTGAAGAGGATGATGACATTGCCATCTTGTCAGGTTCACCTTTTTACCTGAAAATCTGCCAGGTATTGTCAGAAGAGATTCTGGCTTGCTCACTTCAACACACAAAGGTCTTGGTTTAGAAGGTTTAGCTGCAGTCAATTTTTTTACTTTCCCAGTTTCTTTCATCACTGAACAGAAATCATCAGTGATGTGTTTTGCTCCATATACTTCAGGCAGAAAGGTTGGTTATGATACAGAACATTCACTTTGTGAAATGTGTCTACTACTGTGCTTTGAGGGCATCTTAGAATTGGCATAGAGATTGCTGTTTTTTTTTTTTTTTAAATCAATCTGGAAATAAAAGGCAGGCAGGGTAACTTACTATATTTGAAAGATAACACTGGTCTCATATAGTTTCCCAGTAGTGCATCATTGATTTTGATTGGAGTCTTGAATTGGGTCATTCCAAGTCAGATTACCCCCAAAAAAAAATATTTTGTAACCCGACCATCTTCGATTTTCATGAAACTTGGCACAGTTAATAAACACGGCCAGTAAACATTGCATGCAAATTTTTAGGCAAATCAGTTCAGTTGTCTAGGAGATTTGTCTATTTGAAATTTTGAGCCTTTCGATAAAAAATGCATTATGGCAAAACTTCAAATGTGAATATCTCGGCAACCAGTGGACCGATTTTGATGTAATTGGCATTGTTGTAAAGGAAATTTGCCAAAGAAACCAATTCTGTCATCATTTTTTAAAATCTAATGATGTTGGGGATTAATTGCCTTTTGAGTTATCCTTTGACCTTGACATTGATGACCTTGTGACTTTTGCATCACCTTCAGTCATAATGAAAGCTCAGATTGCCTTCTACAACATATCCAATAACTAGAGGGGTAATGTTTTTTATTGCAGAGATATTTAACAGGCAAGTCACCCATCCAATAGGAATCACCATAGTGGCAAGTCAAGGCCTTTTTGGCTTTTGAGTTATAACTATTCTGTCCACATAGGAAACTATGAAAAGCATGCGAAAGTAGCTGGATGCTCCTTTCATACAACTAATCACATGGTTATCGGTGGAACAAAACCCTTTTCATGGTAAGGGTAGATAGCTAAAAGGAACAAACTATTTTTGACTTTATAGAGTAGAAGGATACCACAGCTGGGCGATGTCACTGTCATGCAGGGCCACCCAGCAAGCCCCACAACAACAACAATGCCCACTTAGCCAGGCCTCCAAAAACAATAACAGATATCCCCACACAGTCCTTCCTATGACAACAAAATTAATTGTCCAAACTAACGATAAACATTGAAACATCCTGCAAAAGGGATACCACACCTTCCCAAGCTTGTCCATCATAAGCAGACTTGTCAGCACAGACAGTTCTACCCAGACATACTTGTAAAACTGTAATTATTTTAACTTGAGTAGCTGTAAAACATACCCAATCGTGCCTTGACTTGTTGTGGCCATACCACGTGATATCTGCCTGAGACAAGATATATTGGATCATTAGTCATGTACATTTGCAGACATGGATAACTGTAGTTTTTTCTTGCATTGGTGAATGTCACCAAAAGAATTTTGTGAAATCTGCTGCATTGCGAAAATTGAAGAACGAAGAGGAGACATAAATACTTCATTATCTGCAGGCAAAAATTTCAATCCAGATTATAAAAACAATGTGTGCACATCATGAGCGAGAACTACTCATGAGATTCTCTTCATTAAAGAAAAAGTGTTGTAATTCTTTGAGGAGACACCCTAACAAACCCAGAACAAAGTCATTTTAGACAATCAGTTTGTACCAGTATAAAAACATTTTCAGTTATCTGGAAATCGTACTTGGAGAAAAAATTATGCCTGGACTGTTTCAGCTCAGGGACCAATAGAGGATGAGGACTTAGACAAAGAGGAACAGGCTGATTATATTGATAGCGATTCTTCATCAAACATTCAACAGGAAAATCAGCATGAAATGGTGCTAAGTTCGCCTGAAAAAGAATCCACAATGATTGAAGTGAATTCTGCTTTGGTTAACCTGGATGAGACACCAGTGAAACTACATCAGCTACCAATGCACCACAAGCAATCTACAGGAAAGAAAAAGCTTGTAGTGGCATCTGGATCACTGAAGAAGAAACTCCAGGTGTCATTAACAAGTTCTGATTCAGAAGGCACCTCAAAGGACTTACATCTGTACGAGAAAATGGTGGGAGAGTTGAAGAGAAAATGAGCTATCTAAATCTTACAAGGATCGAGTTCAAATTCTCACACTTTCACCTTTCATCATACAACACATTACAGGAATTTGGTGCAACAAACTACATGGTGAAAAAAAAAAGACAAAGGTATCCTCAGACTTTGTGATCAAAATAAGGGCAATGCTCTCTCAGAGAACATTAAAAGTGAATAATTTAGTTTTATGAAAAGGACGACTATAGCCGCATCAAGCCTGGGAAGAAAGACTTTGCAAGTGTCAAGAGCAAAGATGGAGACAGACAAAAATATCAGAAGTGCCTGATATTAACAAATCTAAAAGAATTGCACTCAGCTTGGAAAGAAGCAAACCCTGAAAAGAAAATCAGTTTTTATACATTTGCTTCACTGTGACCAAAGTGTTGTGTTCTTGCTGCAGTGTCAGGAACACACTTGGTATGCGTTTGCAAGTATCATCAGAATCCCAAACTAATGGCGATGTCTTGCTTGAAATCATCTCTAAATGATATGATGGAACACTGTGTTTGCTCTACTGAAACAGAAAAGTGCATGATGGGTCAGTGCAAAGACTGTCCTGGAAAGCAATGGTTGGCTGAGTATTTGAAGAACTGTGAAGATTTACAAGATTTGGAGGAAATTAGCTAAGTACTGACAGAACGTCGTTGGTCACAATAACCAAGACGAAAGAGGATTTTATAGAAAACTCCGCACATCAAGTTTTAAAGCTGACAAAACACAGTTTCATTGTCAAGTCTTAGAGCGCCTATATGTCAGAGCTGAAATCTACCATGAAACCTCTAGAAGATGTAATTGACCAAGGTGACTTTGCAGAGAATTTCTCATATGTTGTACAGGTCGTGATACAAAGCTTCCATTTGGAGATCAAGCAAGCAACCATTCATCCTTTCGCTTATCAACGAAGAAATGACGGGACTCTGGAGCACAAAAATATCTGCATCATCAGTGATTGGAAAGATCATTCTGCTGTTTGCATTCACACATTCCTCCAGTCAGTAAACCCATATTTAAAAACTGTCTTTCTGGAGGTAAAGAAGATTCACTATTTTACAGACGGATGTGGTGGTCAATACAAGAGCAAATTCAACTTTGTGAACCTATGTTTCCACTCAGAAGATTTCAGAATATCTGCAGAATGGAACTTTTTCACAACGTCACATAGGAAGTCAGCATGTGATGGGATTGGCGGCATGGTCAAAAGGTTGTTGACATTAGTGCGTCCTCAGCATCCATACGAAAATGCGATACTCACTACGGATGCCATAATGCATTTCTGTATGGAGAATATCCCAGGAATTCGCTTTATCAACATACAACCTGACGTGGCAGAGTGCGATCTGAAATTGAAAAAAAGGATGAAAACTGCCAGAACAATCGATGGAACGCGAGAATTTCATCGGTTCGTTCAATCCTCAAAATCAGCAATGAAAGTTTACAAACTGAGTAAACAAGAAGAACCAAAATCTGTAAAGATGACTCGTGTCGACGGGGACGATGATGTCAATGAACCTGTAATGTTTGATGTTAGCAAACAGAGCTATGTTTGTGTTGTCTATAATGAACAACCGTGGATCGGACTTGTGGAAGATATATCAGAGGATTATGGAGACTATTGTATCAATTTTATGCATCCACATGGTCGCACTAAATTTCTTCACTGGCCACAGGATGCATAAATGCTAGATTGAAGATTTTGACATTTTATGCATTATTGATGCACCAGTAGTTGCCGCTTCAGGATCAAGAATTCGATACAAAATCAGTGAGAAAGACATTGCTAAAATAGTTGGTATATGTAGCAAGTGGTCCATTTCACTTTGATACTGTGTGTACCCATGTAGAATTGCATTAATGTTTGGTCCTAGTGTTTTGCTGCAATTTTGTAGAACATCTTACATACTCTCTATGAATTAGCCTGTTTATCATTGTTTAATCCCTTTGTGTTCTTCGCTCTTGTTGCTGATGTCCGCTTCTGGGAGGTAACCTCTGGAATTTACTGACCCTTGATTCGTTGATTTTGAATATTTCCAAACCCTAACCCCTCCAGTTATTGGGTATGTTGTAGAAGACAATGTGAGCTTTTATTCTGACTGAAGGTCATGCAAAGGTTACAAGGTCGTCAAGGTCAAAGGTTAAGTTGAAAGGTAATTAGCCCAAATGATGACAGAATCAGTTTCATTGCCAAATTTCCTTCACAACGATAGCAGATACATCAAAATCAGTCCACTGGTTGCTGAGATATTCATATTTGAAGTTTTTCCATTATGCAGATTTTGTTGAAAAGCTTAAAATTTCAAATAGCCATATCTCCTAGACTACTGAACCAATTTGGCTAAAATTTTTAATCTGAACTTTACTATACAAAATCATTATTCATGCCAAATTCCAGCTCAGTCAGTAAAGATTGGGTCAAATCTTACTCAGATAACTTGGTTTAGGTCACAAAGATCATAGTCTTGTCTGTTTATTTCTAGGGAAATTCTACATAGCATTCTGGCAAATGAATCATCCTTGCAGATAGTCTCAACTAATCCTCATGGTTTTGAAGCACCATATGATAGGGAGTGAGAACACCTTATCTCTAGTTAAAACATTTTTGATTCTGATTCCTGAACGTTGACTAGTTTCCAGACTGATATTGATTGCTTTGGTTCACAAACACATTTTGTTGAATTATCATTGCATCAGTGGCAGAGAAGACTGGGATGATAAGTCTCTTAAAATCAACTAGAAGGTTGATGAAACCAAGTCTGCTTTGATTAGCACTTAGGTAGACACAATTGCTGCTGCTTTTTCTTGCAATGACATAATGATGGTGAACCATCTTTCACTGGATTAAGGAGAGTTATAATGAGATTATATTTGCATTGCATTGTGATTTTTTTCTTCTATACTTAGTATTACTTTGGGAACCAAAGCTTTTTCAGTTGTATCTGCAGGGGTCTTTCCTGTTGGAGTGGGAATATATTGTCCCAAAACGTTGATTGGGTGCTCAATTTCTCCACTATGGGGTCACTGACTACTAGAAACCATGGCATCTTTAGTGTCTTGAAGCTGGCCTAATAACATTAGTACCCTGATGTAATAGTAGTTTCAAAGATGGGTGCATTTTGACAGATTTTACCATTGAAAGATAATTTTATTTGGCATTTGTAGCAATCTAAAGCACCTTATGAAGTCTTGTACTAGTCCATTCAAATTGCTGAACAGTGAAAACCTGGAAGTTTGAAATGCTACTCTTTTTACTGTGGGGAGAGTGAATTCAAAATTTGCATTATTATAGTTTAAGTCTCTGCTGGCTGTTTATTTTTTTAACCAAAACTTTAACTATGTCCACCGCAAAGTAGGGCATATCAGGGAGTCTGCCAGTTTGCATTTGAACTTTTATCCTAGGAATACTTGTGATTGATTTTCCAGTGGATGTCAGAAGAAAAAATGTCTGAAGAACAGTTTCGCAAATGGGCCATAATTGAGGTACCCTTGCTCAACCTCCTTGTCATGGGGCCCTAGAAGCTGGCCTATAGCTAAATGTAGGTACAGGTTTCACTGTGAAACTTTCTTTTAGGGTTTTGTATTGTTACTCATTTTAACCAAGTTCTCAATAAGGGTTAGTTTTCTCTTATTCCATACTTTTTCACTATCCTTATGGTATTCACTAAGAGTTTTAATTGGTAGCTACTAGGTTAACTATATATGACAACTATTCTGCTAACCATGTTAACCTTTTTAGCTATTTGTTGATTGAAAAGTATTTGCAATTTTTCTGGTGTTATGTTAGTTCTATTAACTCTAGTATAGGTTTCATTTTTAGGCTACTATTTTGCTTCCTATGTTTGTTATGTTTAAACTTCCCTTTTTAGGAGAAAGTTGGATTGGCTGTCTATTTCAAATTTGAATTATACCAACATCTTCCATAATCTTCCAGGAGCATCACTAGCACTTTGTCCGATATCTTTCACTTTTACTCATGCAAGTGGATGTGGCACATGAAGGTGGTAATCAGTACTGTTTAGCTTGGGTGGCATCTTTAGCATTGTTCTCCAATGTGATTTGTGCTGATCTGTCTGGTTTGGTTAAAATGTCATGTACCAAATTTGTTTCCCACACAGTAATGGATGTCTTCTCAGTGTGATGAAAGTAACTTCCCTTGCCTGGTTGTAGTTCAGAAAGAGCAATCTTTTTTTCTGCCTGATCTGATTGCCTAGACTCGTAAAACAATTCTGCGATTAGACTGACTGTTTGGTTCCCTGGCATTCTTTTTGACCCTGAATCAAATTGGAACTCTTTGCTGTCATTTTGATTTTCAACAACGATGATGCTGTAATCACTTTCTGTTTGTAGCATTGCACGAAGCTAGCAAACCTTCAATCAAGATCTTTCTTTTCTGATTCTGATATAGCAGCAATGTTTGGACATGCTTATGTGCCTCAGTGCACCTTGTCCTGTTCTGTCAAAACTATCAAAGAATTTTTGGGGGCTCAAGACTCCTGCTGCTTCTCCCATTGGTCTTTACTGATGTGTTGGGAGTATTTCATGCTATAACCTCACATGGGTTCTTCTCTTCCCCATCAACCGATCTTCCCAAAGGATTCTTTCCTTCATCCGAGGAAAGCTTTCAATCTCTTGATCATGGTCATTCCATTTTCTTCAATTACAGAGATTAATGTTATAGATGATGACATTCCTTCTACCTGAACATGCTAACTTCTTTACATACCTGGGTATAAGTGATTTTTAAAATTTGATTGGCATCCACCAACTCTTTACTGAGATGGCTACTGTAGATAGAGTTAACCCTCTGCATCAATCACCACATTGATGGTAAAAATGAGAAAGAGAAAACAGTTGAGTTTACTTCAAACAGTTCCCTGAGATATCTGTAAGCTCCCAAACAACTGTGTGGTTGTGGTGCTAGTGTAAGCAAAGTGTGTTTAAATGTGTGTATGTTTTCTCTTTTTGGAGAGGAGTGGGTTGCTGAAACTCACAGGCAATTTTGGATGGGGCAAAAGCCAACGAGTGCATCGCCCTTCGGCAATACTATGATCCCAAACTTGAGGTCAGGGACTATGCTGGTGAGCTCCCCAGCTAAGGGTTTTGCAATACAAGCCCATACCATAATACCTCACTTATAACATCATGCCATTGTAAAGTTTTTCAGGAATAAAGTCAATTTCACTTATAACATCACCCAATTACAAGTGAGGTAATGCCGAAATGCAAAAAAAAAACAAGCTATTTTTCAGCAATAGCAAAAAGATCGAGTTGGTACAGTTCGGTATAATTTACAAAGCAGACTAAAACTTTTTTTGACAAAAAATTTTGTGATTTATTTCTCATTTTTCTCTTTGACAACTGATCCTCACTGAAAGCTTTCACCACCTTCAACAAGAACAATCTCATCATCAGAGTCACACTCACACTCAGAAATTGACTCGATCAACTCAACATCATCAGCAAACCGGCCCGGTGGGGCAGGTGGTAGCGGGTTAGCTCCGTAAGGGGACCGTTGCTCCTGTACCGGGTTCGATCCCAGGCTGGGGTCGGAGGAGAGTTGTCGCTGATGATCGCCATAGCGTGAAACAGCTGTACGACATCTTGGTGTCCGACGTGAGAGAGACCTCCCAGGTCCTTGGGGCCCACGGTGTCGGGGGACCAGGCCGTTTGTCGGCTCGACGAACATCTCTCAGTAACGAGGAGGACTCGACAGAGAACGGGCCACTTATCTTTACGGGATGCGATGCCATTGAAAGAACCTCGTTCGGAAGTCCAACTCGCTCAACAACAACAACAACAACAACAACATCATCAGCAGTGGCTATGTTTGAATAGTTTAATTTTACGCAAACATTGTATATTGGGTGGCAAAGTGCAAAGTCCGAGGCATCGGTTTCTCCAATACAGAAATTGGTCTCACTTGAGACAAAAATGTCTATTTCATTTATAACAGCATGCTGTTATAAGTGAGGTATTATGGTAGGCATCAGGTCCCTCAAAACGGCAGTGCCGACTCAAGGGAAACTTAAACCCCAGGACAAGACAGCAAGCCTGGTTGAATCCAGAGTGCACTCTGATTTCACCCAAAAGGCTAAGTAAGATAAATTGGACTTAAACGTAGAACAAGTATAACATAAGAGAGCCAAAATTGATGTGAACACAAGCCAGTTTTGTTCAAGCCTTTATCCTAAAGCTAATTTACATGTTTTTCTTAATAAATCTTCTTGCATGAAGAAGAGTTTATTTAACATTTGGTAAAATATTGATGTTGTTATGGAAATTTTTATTGACACTGTTAGTGTTTCATATCTATTTTTGAATTTAAAGTTTAATTTTCAACTTTAAATAACATTGGTCTGTTTATTTAACCCCATGACTATTTTTTTCTCATTTTTGCACTTTACTATGTCAAAGTATAAAGACAATTTTCAAAAATCATTTTTATTGTTTCAGCAGAAAATTTCAAGAAATAATAAATAAAAAGAAATGTTAACTGATACTTGTTACCTTGATTTGCTAGTCTGTTTTATAGCTTACATATAGATTACTAAAGTACACAACAACTTCACTATGATATATTTCATTTTGGTACATTTTTATATGCTACATAGATTACAGTTTTCCTTAAGACAAATGTTCATGTAATTATGGCTGATTCAGGAAGATCAGGTCTTTGTGTATAATCCACTTCAAAGTGTTTTTTTGGTGGTTTTCATGCTAGTGGAATTTCTTAGTATTTACAACTGACTGACATACCAATATCTGAATATCGTTTAGCCAAATTTCGTAATTTTATCAACTAATGACAATTTTTTGTTCTAATTTTCAGAATTGTTAATAGCTTTAACCACTTAACTCTTATACTGTCACAATCCAAAGTGAAAATATCTCTCTTTTTTTTGCTAGAAATTTCTTTATTAAATTACAAATAAACAAGACTTTCCAAATTAACTTTTTAAAGTCTGTTTTTATAATTATTTTTTCATTCATTTTGTTGCTATAGTTAGGGGAATTTATTTTTTTTTTTATTTTATCATGCAATAAGTTAAAAAGTAATTTTAAAAAAGTTAATCTAGTAAATACTTAATAAGACACTTTTTTAAGCATAGTGTACTTTCTAAAAGAAAAATTCTAGAGACTTATTTCAGTATTAGGTATTTTTTAAAATGGTTTATATTGCATATTGATGCTTGTCATCTTGGTAGTCTGGCATAGAGAATTCAGCAATTTTTAAATCATATTTATTAAAAAATTTAAACCAAAATGCATCAGTATTTACAATGCCACAAAATAATACTCAAAGGATATTAGCAGAGAAAGGAGAATAGACAATACAAGATATAAAACTCTTTAAAAATGCAAAATCAGTTTCAGAAATATAACAATATATTGTTGACAAAATGACATATTTACTTTTACACATTGACAAATTACCCCATTGATTTTTTTTAATTTGTTCAGCAATTTTTCATGTTTTGTGTAACAAAAATTCTTGCATGAAGCCTTTCTCAAAGCTAGGTGAAACCTCAGTAGGGTTGTCCATGTACCTACTATAAGTCACCTTATATCCTCTCATGAGTAGCATCTGAAATCGGCCTGGTCATTGCTGTGCTACCATGCACATGGGTTGATACAGAAAAATAATTTGGGCATCAGTAGCAAGATGACAATGTAATCTTAAAGAAAATTTGAAAAGGCGCAAAAAAACAATACCTTAAATTGTACAATCATTTTTTCATTATTGTGTTTTTTGTCAAAATTATACTGGTGTATGGAGATTTACTTTTTACTGTATCATATATTAAATTTCTGAACTGAAAGAATCTTGTTCTTCATAGAAATTTGTAGATAAGAAGTTGAAAATTTGAGGATAAGCTTTCACAAAGTAGGCTTCTTGGGTATCTACATATATCATTGTGATTAGTTAGTAAAAACAGAATAAACAATAAACATGCGTATCACTAGTTCTTATATATTAATATGATGTCCAGAAGCAATTTTCTCAACAGTGTTGACTGATAAATTATCGGGAGCATCCAGACATATATGCATCAAAAGGTTCAAATGTTTTCCTCCAAAAGAGGTTCGTACAGCGATACCAACAAATCCTGGTTGAAATGCCTCATCCAACATTCAATGTTCTTAGACAGATCAACAAATCGAACCTGAACAGTTTCATCGTCTCAGAGCGGCGCCGACAACATCAACTAACCCGCACAGCAGCATAGACACCTCGCATTGGTCGAGTATCAGAGAGACAGACAGACATTCACAGTGTGCATGTCTCAGAATAAATTCCCTTTGATGAATGACTCTTCGTGTGTTTATAGCTGTGACAATAAATATTATAATCGATTTTATTTGGATATCGAATGATTCAATCTTTGTTTGAAATGTGCGAACACGTGTTAACTGCCGGAAACAGACTAATGGTTTGAAATGTATTCCTGTCATGTTTGTTGAAGAATCCTCGGCAGTTTACACCAGCGAATGGCGGAATTTTGCTCCTCTTTTGCCATCACTTAATTTGGGGTGCCCAAAATCAGTGCACTGTTAACTTTGGCCTGCATCCATCTTCGGTACAGCATAAGGTTCCCAGTTACAGTGAGCCACTGGCTGGGTGGGGTACACCCTGATATCTAGAGGGACATAATGTCGTATAGTTCAGGTCACGAGGAGGCCCAAATCAGGCGGCAGCATTAGAAGGTCGTTCAGTAGGACAGCGGTTCTGGTCACAATCTGTGTAAGTGCATTCTGGGCCTGATATGGCGGCCTCTTCTGAGTTAGGTTCATTTTGTCATTTTATGGAGGCAGGGTCGGTGTTTGCTGCCTTCTACTTGACTCGCTCAGGTCACTTGAACAGTTAAAAAAACAAACACCCACTGTAAGATGCTAAAAGCCGGATGATGGCAGCAGGGAACGTTTTCCAAGTTTAGGGGTTAATTAGTTGGGTTACTACTAGTAAGGTGCTTTCTGTAAATAGCAGGTCATTGGTGTCTTTTTGATTTTATCGTTAAAAAAATAGAACGATTACATGTAACTGTGAGATTGAGTTTAGTCAATCGATACACAGATATCTATAAAATCAGAATTATTAGGAAACCATTTTGTAAAATATAACAAAGATCTTACTGAATATATATCACAATTTCAGTCAATATATTTGAAAGAAAAATTCATGGCAAACTAGTTTTTTGCTTGTCAAATGGTATTTTGTTTCTGAAGACATTAAATTGTTTGTTGTTTTTATTTCATATTTAAAAAAAAACTACATTGTTTTCTTAATTAAGTATTGTCTCACAATACACTATTTTTACCAATTCTTTGTTTGTTACAACTTTAGCTTTCTAACTTGTCATCTAAAGTTTTAAAATAATTCCTTGATCACATTTACTACTAGAGAGTCCTGCCAGAATAAAATGAACACCAGCCTTCAATCATAGCTATTTTAATTATGGCTTAAATGTACAATTAAGAGTCATACTGCATCACAGGACATGGGATTAATGATGTAGCGGGTGGTTTTGTCTTTTGCAGTTGGTGATCAGTGTGCTTCCAGATGTATTCATTTGGATTCATGTCAGGGTTCCTAAATACTCAAGAAATAACTTGGAGCCCTTTTTGTCTCTTTCATAAGCTGGTTGTTTTGGAGGTTTGATAGATGGCACCATCTTCTTTCAAATTCTTTTTAACTCAAAACCTCTTGTTGGAAAAGTGGCATGGGATGATTATTAAGAGTGAATATGCATTTAACATGATTCAGATTTCCACTGCAATGCCATTACACTAGAATCTATCTTCTTAAACTGTGCAACTTTTCACTATACATTGGTTTCTGTGAAAAGGGGTTTTCATTGAGCCAACCATGCATTCATTTTAAATTACTGCAAATAATGTTGATTTGTATGTGGATACATTTACAATGTTGGCCATGGCTGTACACCTTTTGTGTAGATTGGATCTCCCCTTATAAACAACGGTTCTTTCGGTTTTTTCTGTAACCACTGATAGCTTTCCTGGTTGATGATTGCATGATCTTTCATTTGTATGATAATAATTGACAGTGGTCTTACACATTGTTCTATTTGCAGGTCAATGTCTCCAGCTGTCTGCCCCACACTTTAACCAGTTTGATTGTCCAGTCACATCATCTTGCATAAATAGTGATGATGTGTGTTTTTTTTTTGTTTTTTTTTTTTTTTTTAATTACACCAGCTTAGCTGTTTAATGACAGAAACCATCTATAGCCTAAATGCATGGTCTTGGAGGTGACCTGTGTTGCTTTATTCATAGGTGCTCCTTTTATTCTGGCAGAGCTGTTTAGTAGAACATGGAAGGCAACGTTTGGAATGTTTTGTTTTTCAAACTTGGCGGAGAGTAGCGAGGAGGCAGCACATTCTGCATCATGTCAAAATGGTATAATGTGTTTTCATTGAAAATTGCTCATAGTATTTCTCATTATATAGCGACCCGTTTTTTACTTTTCATTAATTCCACAGAATGTACCTGATAAGAATACAATGTTGTTTATTGCTGTCACTTTGCCCAGTAAGTACTGTCAACATCTGGGGAAGTTGTGTTGCATCCTGCTGCATGTGTCTCTCTTTTTTCTCAGCACCAATAAGGCATCATTACCAACATTTGGTTTTACAATATCTGGTCACTATTGAGAATCTATAAATTCTGCCATTGATGAAAAAGAATTGGAAGGATCAGTGTTATCAAAAGGTCTGACAATGAATGAGGTTTTCTAGTAGATGGTTGTTAGCCCCCCACCCCTTTGATGAATCTGGCAGTGCATTGAGGTGCAGCACTTGTTGCAGACAAACGACCATCATACAAATTTTGCCAAGCTTTCAACAGTTACCACTTGTCTGGCACCAGAAATAAGGCAATTATATTATGTGTTTAAAACTGTCATCCAAAATTCTTATAGATATAATTTAATTCTGTTTTCAAGATGAGTTGGCGGATACAAAATTCTTGAAAATTGTGCAGCATATGGTAAAGTATTATTAGCTGAAGAAATATTTTAAAATTAAAATAAAACAAAACCAAGGGACTCGGGGTACTTTTGAGTTTATGTATTACTATCTTGGGTACCTGGCGCTGTGCTGGAAAAAATGGAAGAGTGACCTTTGAAAAATTGAAATCTGTGTTCATTTCTGAGTTGAATGAATACTGTGAAGTTGTAGTAACTCTGAACCTTGAAAGGTGGCCTTTAAGGCTAGGCCTTGGATCCTGAGGTACCTTTATAATTTGAGGCTATTAGGTTGACTTTTGAATAAGTGCAGTGAACTAAGTGTAATTTATAAAGCTCTTGAAAAGAAGCCTTTGTTCGCCTCAAAATAGCGCTGAAAGCCATCGAGTAGTAGTTTAAAACCTCACCTAGATTATCAAGTGCCTTCATCCAAAATTAGGGATCTCTAGCTGCTACGGTTAGGCCATGAAATAGTACTTGAAAATACGTATTAGATAAACCCCGTTTTATGTAAATTATGAGCAGAATTCTTGTCAACAACAGACTGAACAAAAATAACAAATTAGGATTTCATCACTTGCAACAAAGTATGGCAACATTTTAGATAAACAAATCATTGGAAAAATTTAAATCAGATTATAAATAAACTTACAATACAATTATAAAAGTCAAGGAATCCTTTGGAAACAATTTCCAGTAAATTTTTCTACTGTTTAAAAAAAAATTTAAGTCACATTTTGTTGAACATATTAAAAAGAATAAAATTTTGAAATAGATTCTCTCAGGTTTATAGTTTGTTAGGTTTAACACGTTACTGTATTTAAAAATAGAAAAAGACTTAGAATATTAAACATATAAACTTGGGGGTTGGAACTTTCCCCTTTGGTCTTAGATTGTTGTTTTTTTTTAAAAAATAGAATTAAAAAATTAGCATAGTAGTTGAAGGTGCTGCTTTATCATTGTCATAGAATTTGAAGGTGACCATGTAGTTTATTCCATTGCATTTTTACTGCAAAATTGTGTGCAGTTTGTTTTAAATTTGCCATATACAAGGCATAGGTGTGTGAAAAGTGAAGAAATTTTTTTTCTCCAATCAAATTTATACTTATACTTTTTTTCTATAAATCATGCTGAAAAACGTAATGTACCTTATACCCTTTGTTCCAATTAAAAAAAATGGTCATGGAAATCCTTGGATATCACAAGTGTGTAAAATACTGAACATCAGTCTTTTAGTTGAATTGCTTTAATAAAAAATAACAGTAGCAGATGGAAATGGATTGATGAAATTTAATGCGGACTGCACTCTTAGCATTTGCCACATATAATTTACGCAAAAATTTTAATTTTAAGATCATGCTTTTAATAAATGTGAGGTGGATGTTGAGTTCTGGGATGGATAAGTTATGTCACTTGGCTATCTGTCATTTAGATTTATTTTAAAGCAAACTACTAACAGTATTTAGGTGAATAAAAGAGGGCTAACTGCTGAAGCATTCTAGTTTAGGTATGCAACTCAGTACTGCCAGGTATTATCTCAAAATTGTATGAAAACCTTTTTTGTCGCTAGAATGCTGAATGTTTCTCTGGAGCATTAATGATATGAAAAGGGAAGAATGAAAAGAATATAACACAAATCTCATAATGCTCTTGCCTGATATGCAATACTGACTTTAATCTTACCCTAATTATACATTTATTAGGTCATTGTCAATAACTTTAAAATATTACAACTGAGGATCTGCACTATTCTGGGATATCCCTGCACACACTTTTGGTAAGCCTCTTGAGTACAGCAACACTTCTCCCTGCACAAGATATGGGTTCCTGACAATTTCATGCTAAACGAAATTTGCACTAGATGGAGGTCTGTAATACATTGTATTAATCAGGATAGGTTCCAGAGAACAAAGTGAAATATCAGTATTAATGTGCTTAACCTGAAAATCATTACAGTAAATGAATAACACAATTACCAAAATCACCATATTATTAGTAATTGTTATTTTTATCATCTTTACGGTAAGTCTGGCTATGGCTCCTCGGAAGAGGAAGTTGTCTTGAAGGAAACATCAAACTTGAGCTACCTCACTTTCCTCTCACAGTTGTGCAGTATTTCATAGCAGGTGAAACCTTGGTTGACGAACTTCCGTACAGCAGAAATGTGCTCTCAATTGCCATCATGCTGCACTAAAAGGTATAGACCTGAATTTATAAGAGCCAGTTCTGAAGAATGTTGGTGGTAGGTTGTTTTCAGCTGGAGTCTTGTCAACATCTATCCCATCAGCCTGTGTCTCATGCTGACGCAGCTCTGCATTGGCCAGAATCTCTGCATGAGACTGCAGCAGGTCCTTCATCCTCCACATTGACCTCTTAAAATCTGGCAGGGTTGGCTAACAGTGTGATACCATTGGTAAGTGCCAGCACATTCTCAAATCTGAAAGTTGTTAATGATGTCTGGCACAATTTCCACCAAACACCATTCATATAATTAAAACTCCCTATCAGTGTCTTGAACAAGCTGACTAAAGGTGTGGTGTAGGTTGTAAGCCGTGAAGGCAGCAATGGTATCCTGGTCCATGAACTACAGCAGGGAAATCGTATTTAATGGAAGAAACATAACCTCAACTGGTAAATCAGTTTGAAGTGTATCAGGGGTTTGGACAGATGGGCAAAAACAATGGATGAACCAGTTGCTAACAGCATCCATAGTTACCAAAGCCTTACTATTTAACCACTAGATGACAGGCAGCTGTTCCTTTACATCCCCTTCATGCTTTAGCTTCAAGTCACCTGAAGTAATGCCACCAATGAGTAGTGTAAGGCATACAGCCAGAGGAACACTTCTCTTCCATCAAGATGAACATGTGCAATGACATCCTCTTCCAAAAACGTCCAGTCTCATCCAAGTTAAAACAAGGTTTGCTGGGTAATTGTCATTTTCCACGGTTTTAAATGTTTTAGGTAACTCATCAGTTTTCTTTTCATCTGTGCTTGTAGCTTTGCCATTCATGCAGATTAGAGCAGTGCTCAAAGCACCAAGCTATCCTTAACTGGCTGTAAATCCTTCTATGGTGGATTCCTCTCCTTCCTGCTTCTTCAGGTCATAAAATAAGTTTTTGCCTTTGACAAAATCGATGCCTGCTTAGGGGCATGGTGTACTGGTTCACATCTTCTACCATGCCGATAAAAGCCTCTCCGTTTTCTCCATAATGGTGCTAGTTGTACAAGTTAATTTAGCAGCATTGACTGGAGTGGTAGACTGGCCTCCTGCTACAATTTGTCCTTATTTTTCATAATTGTCCTCTCAGACAACTCATTGAGTCCAAATTCAGGCCCCACTGCAGTAGCGCCTAGTCCTGATAACTTTCAATATAACATCAAAGATGCTCTTATGCTTTGTTTTTCACTCACTTTCTGTACTCTCACTTGCTGCATGTTTAGCACCAATGTTTAGTTAAGTTTGGCCACATTTTATCACTTGAAATGAGTCTAATAATAACTGACCAAGCAGAGTTAACTGATGTGAGACTCTCTCAAATGGGAGTAATTGAGGCTGCATTTGGATTTACAGTGTACATGCTCCGTTTAGGTTTTTACTTTGCATGTTTTAATAATTGTTGTTTTTGTATTACTGAACATAAACAATGATTTCTATAAAAAAAAGTTTAACACAACTTTGAGGTGAGTGTGGCATCCCATTTTATTAACTTTTGAACTATTTTTTTTCTACATGCATTTGATTTGAAAAATAATTTTGCACTACAATGAACCGTTGTATAACAGGGTCCTACAAAGTGGCACATCACTGAATGCACACTTGAAGAGAACCCAGTATTCACACAGACACAGACATGCACACAAGCATCCCACTACCCTGGTAGATGAGCAGACATATTATTACAAGGCATGAGCCAGGTTGTCACCATTAAATTGACTTAGGTATCTATGGAATTACTAAACAGTTGAACGGAGCAGATGAGGCATAAATCGGTCAGATTTCACGAAGATCTTCCCAGAACCTTTTGCCAAATTTGCACCATAAACACGGTAGCACAGTCAGATGCTAGTTTAACGCAATAGTACATTGCAGAACAAGTTTAGGGTACACTAGTGAAATGCCAATGGCAGCAACTTTGGACAAAACATTTAAAAATAACTGTTTTCACTGTTACAAATCTCAGTAGTTTGTCACGTTTAGACCAGGCAGATTATGGTGCCTGTAGTGGTGAAACTAATGAGTTAATATATCTCTACTTCTGTTTTACACACTAAAATATAAAACTCAATTCTGAAATATGTACCAACCCTCTGCTCAAAGTTTTTTTTTATCATTTCTTTTCATTATTTTCATTTTTATTTAACATAAATGAGTAGAGGTTAGCACCAAAAAGATCATTTTGTGAACCATTCTACTGTGTTTTATGCTTGGATAGTATCAGGTTCCCAATGTCATGGTGTCCCAAAATGATATTTGCCTGCTCTGTTTACCTGTCTATAGAAAAATTATACATTTTGAGGGGAAACTCGTATATTATATCAAGCAGAAATGTGTAATGATTATGTATACTTGGCAGGCACTTAGAATAGAGTTTCTCATTGT
Organism: Nautilus pompilius; assembly: GCA_018389105.1. NCBI lineage: Eukaryota > Metazoa > Mollusca > Cephalopoda > Nautilida > Nautilidae > Nautilus > Nautilus pompilius. Next base: position 82,875 of record JACATO010001055.1, read on the forward strand.
AATTCATAGAAATAAATTATAAAGATCTAATGATCCAAGTTAATTTATTCAATTTCTGTTGTAATGGATTTTAATTTCATATCCTGATGATGTTCACTGAGGTCGCTGGTATTTAAAGGGTCAACTTCTACATTTATCAAGTTTATTTCTTAAAAAACATATGTGCAACAAACAAAAAAAATCAATTTTTATATAAAAATAAAAAATATTTTGTGTATAAATATTCAAGTTTAGTACACAGATTTTAAAACCTAATTATTTTAGCTATGTAAACCGTCAGATAGATGAATGGGTCCTATTTCAGTATTAAAGTCATAGCTTATACATACTTCTTCCCTTGAATACAAAAATAACTTACCAGGTGAATTAAGGGAAATTTTTATTTATCTTAGTTATTTGTTTTGAAAGGGGAACATATTTGTAAAAGTGACTACAGTTCCAAGATGTGTTCTGAGATGATGTTGTTCTTAAAAAATGGTACAGGCAACTTTTTTTGTTCACCAGACTCTACAAGGGGGACAACTCTGGTAAAGGTATCATAGTGTAGTAGTTATTCATTAGAGACTGTTGCTAATCCTGCACCACAAGGGAAACCCATACGAGAACTAAAGTCTGCATTTTTGGATGTGGGGAGTGGGGGAGAGTCTAAAGGAAACTCTCATGACATGCTGGTGAAGGAGGTGTGATCACTGAGCTACCAGCTGCTCTCCTGCAGTATGATTTTAAGCATCAGCTTTAACAAACAAAAACAGAACCGGATGCTGACGTTTGGAGAGCTGCTGCTAAAATGCTACAGCATTTTAAAAATTGCGAGATCAAAGAATTTGATTTCATCTTGCTGTTCTGGCAAACTGGGGAAAGAATTCTTGTGGCTCCAGTTAACTTGTATCATTTTAGTGGTCATGTTACCTGTAACTGATTTAGGATGGAACCGGTCTGGTTAAGATTTTCTTAATTATCAGAGTAGATAATAATAATAATAATAATTGTGTCCCTCCATGAGTTTATTCCAGTCAGTACAGTTGTAAGCTAGTATACATCAGTCAACCACAGCATCCTTCAATCATTCGTTGTTTTATAAATCTCTGTCCATGACAGTGATTATCTCTCACCTGTGTCTGCAGCACACTTTACCTGGGGACAAATGCATAACAAGAGTCTAATAGATTTTTAAACATTTAAAGTTGTTTCTGTATTAACTTCATTAGATGCAATTTGGGTGTGAAAATTTAGAAAGATGCTCATCAGATATTTATTTTAATTCTAAATTTTCTCAATCAACAAATGTTATCCCGGTGTCTTTGTGAGATTGTAGGAATATATTTTACACACAAAATGTGGCTATTGGAAATACATCTTGTCTATCTGACTAAAGAAAATGTAATTAGATATGTGGCCACCTGCAATATCAGCAGTCCTTCCCCTTTTAGATTTTATCCATTTAATCCATTGTGGTCAGAGATACCAGACAACATGGCAACTTTGCCTCACAGTTTAATTTTATCAGCAGCCTCAGAATGTATGTTATAGAGACATTACAGTATCTTCAAAATCCTGAAAGCTGATGCTGATGGACTGTCCGACACTACATTGAACCTAGGACTGAAGAAAATTGAACATTTTCTGTAATTAACCAGTCTTTTTTTACTTTAATGAAAACTTTATGAAAGCTCGACAGAGGGAAACAAAAAAAACAGAAAAGTAACATTTTACTGATGGTGGTTTGTAAGAAGTGTCAATTGAAGTTGGTAAAAATTACATTTTAAGAGCCACTATCTTTCTAGAAGATAAGAGCTTTGTGGCAGGATGTTCTCAGTTTGAAGCTCTGATAGGTTGGTAGTTACATGTCCACCATCAGTAAAACTTAAGAAGTTTCTTAAAACAAATTTAACTTTGGCATGAATTGCAAAGTTTGTTATCCCAGGTATATCCAATAATTACAGATGTGTGAATAGACTTACAGGTTGTATATTATTAAATATTTCCAACTAGAGGGTTTATTCAGCCTTATTGGCTACTGATGTTTTAAATCTAACTGTTGGAGGATTTGGGTACTGTACTCTTCGTGATATTTCTTAAGGTCCAGGAAGCATCCTTGGATCTCTCTCAATTTTTTTTACCTTTTGAATTACTTCCTGTGTTACTGAAACTGACTTTGCTCTGTCAGTTAGTAAATATGCTAATGTTTTACTAAAATTGGAGGATGGGTATCCTGAGCTTTTGTCTCCTAATATAGAGATTTATTGCTATATTTTTAAAAGCGCTTTCTTTTTTGTATTTTGGAAATTATCCCTTTGTTTTCTGATATTCAAACAGTAAATCAGTTTTATAACTACAACAAACTCATTTATTGGACACTATTTTCATATCAAGGGACATAACTCCCACAACTTAAGTAGACTTACTTCCCATTGTATAGTTTTTTATTTCACACATTCTGACCAGTTTTACAATTCCTCTCTGATGTTTTCAGTTTTTGCCAGGTTCACTGTTGAATATTGTTTTAAGTTACTTGTACACAGATCTCATTATCTTTGCTCCACTCATGTGCACAATTTTTCTTTTATCTTTTAAATTTCTTCTGAATGCAGAGATTTCTTCAGTTCCTCACAGGTGCCGAAGACCTTGGCATATGGTGGGCGGGATGTGGCTATCTTGAATCATCGATTTCCATTGGTTGCGTATTAGCCAATCACTACATGGGAGAAAGAAACCTTTCAGGATAAACTGTTTGAACCTGATGGCTGACAGCCACTTACAGTCTAATTTAATGGTTTGGTTTACAGAGAAAAGGCATCTAAACATTGAACATTTTCCTTGTTTCATTTCTGTTGGTCAGATGGTTGTGGAATAAAGATTCTGTGGATGAAGATGTGATATGTAATGATTGGAGCTGATGCCTGATTGTGCCGTATTATTTATAGCTTTGTAATAGCAAAAAATAAAGGAAAAGGCTGATACTTCTGGTGATGCAACAACCAACCTTTAAATACCCATAAGGGGCCATCTCCTGTTTTTGTAATTTTTCTTGTGTGTCGAAGCCATGATGGCTGTCCACGGACATGGTATTCATTTCTGTTAATCTCCGGGGATTAATGGGAAAATTTTTAACTGATAATCCTTCCCCTTTCCTGTATTCCTTCCTCTACAAACCATTCCTCACACACTCAGACCCTTGGGCTGCTGTTATACTGGATCAGGGAGAATGGAGACATTAATATGTATAAAAAAACAAAGAGGCTCAGCGGCTTTGTTTTGTTTCATTATGCATCTGCCCTGTTATCCTGATGATAGCACAGGTGAATGTCTGGGGTCCAGGTGAGAGGTTTGTCTGAGTTTTCATTTGTTTGTCATTTATTTTTACTTTAAAAAAATTGAAATGAAAATCTGTGATTTTTAAAAATGAAATTCCAAGGTAACTTGTTATATAGAATTAAAAAAATGTTTGTTTATTCTGATGAAATCTAGAATCATCTTTCACAGTGCATACAGACAGCAGATTGTTCTGGTGGTGAACAGAGGTCACTGTGAGCGGCTAAATGGCTGAACAACTGAAGCTGCTGGCCTTCGTTTTTCCGTGTTCGCATCATTGATATTTTTTAAAATATAGATGATGGAGTCGTGACAAATCACAGTAAAGTAAAAGAGCTGAGATTAATCTCTATGTTCTTATATTTCAAACAGTTTATTGTTACTTCTTTAGGTAGACTATCAGATTATTCCATTCTGGTGAGGTGTATAATTACTAGAATATTAATTAAAACAAAACGTAAAGAGAATTAAGAAATATTTTACCAATTAATTTCTCTGAAGAACAGAACCAGGAAGAAAAATGGAGGAATATTCATGAAAAGGTTTTTAAAAGTCAATTAAATGGAAGATTTGATTTTTATAAAATTGTTTTTTCAGCCAATTTGACACTGAGGACCCAGGCTCCGTCTGCGGTCAGCGGCCGGTCTTTCTGGCTAAGCTGTGACTTCCTATCTCAGCCCTATGGATCTGTGTTTTTGAAATTTGGTGGAGATCCTTTAGCAGTTTTTTATTATAATGGAAGTTATCCGTGTGAACCAGGAAAAAATCCTTCTCTGTCTAATCTACCAATTTTTGGAAGAAGTAATGTCACCTGTAATGACACAGCATCAACAGTGACAATAAACCCAGTTCACCTGTCAGAGGATGGCACCAACTGGACTTGTTCAGGACAATCACTCTACAGTAACCTGTACATAATGGATGTTCAAGGTGAAACAATTTTACTTTATATCAGCCAAAGACAATTTAAAACATTTTTCTGTTTAACCTCCTTTGAAAAAGGATATAAAATAGAATTTTAATATTTGAAAAACTAAATAAATAAATAGATAAAACCTTAACACTGTTTGAGATAAATCTGTCCATCACAAAATTGATTCAAGGAAAATCAAAGCCGTCCCATTGAGACCAAGGTGTTTGAGAGAAGGTGAGGTCAGAGTTCACCTGGTGCTACTATTTTCATTATTTTACTTTTCAAATCTGTAAGCATTTTGTGGTGTACACAATATTTTCTGTACCTCACTTGACATCTCTCATAATTCTGTATTAGAAAATGTAGCTGACAAACAAGGTGGGAAACTTGAAATCTTCAGGTGTGAAAATTGTTTGGCTAAAAGGGATCATCAAGGCATATGTAGGATCCAGTAAATGGGGGCCAGAGTAGAAGATCACAGTCTGCTAAAGAAATTACTTTAAATTCTGATGAATGGGAGGAATCTTGAGACTAAAGTAACAAATTTTAAAATATTTGTAGATTAAATGTGATATTTTTAAATACAGCTGTTAACTGTATAAGAGTCTAGACAAACAAGGGAGAACTGTCCCCTCACAGTGACCTTATATATTCCCTGTTAGGGATTTGGCTGGAATATGAGACCTGACTCTGCACACACCTCAGACCATTCATCAGATTCTGCCCTGACATCCTTGAGGAGTCCTTAATCATTGGTCAGATTTTGTAATTGGTTTGTAGGGATTTCTTAGAAATTAACAGGTGATTAGTGTGTTTAATGATCTGTACTTCAGATACCTGGAAGTGAGCAACATCCACACCTCAAAAATACTGGGCTGATTTTCTTTTTGTATGCAGCCCTGACCGTCAGTTTGGTTCGATCAGTGATTTCCAAAGTGATTGGTTTTATGCTGAACTGGGAACTTTCAATCTGATTGCACAACAACCGTTCATCAACAAACTTTTTCTCCATTCATATGGTAAAATAATTTGTGAAGCCAACATCAGATATGTGGGAACTGGCAGCTTGGGAGTTAATATGCATAAATATATTAGTTAGTATTTACTAGATTTGAGCCTACTGTCCACATTTTAGCAGCTTTCGTGGTGGTGTCTTTGTTTAATATTAAAACTTCAATATTAAAATTGTTTGCATTCAAATTTTCTTACTTCATAACTTTTAAACGATTCCTGGATTTCTCTTTTTGTTGGTTATGAGAAGAAAATTAGTCAATAGTTCTGTGTGTACAGTGATGGATTGATGGGGCCACTGTTATCTTATTGTAATATTTTGTGATGTTTTATTTCCTTTTAAATTATAATTTTAATTAGGTTTTTGTTTTCAGTTCCTGTTTCTGCTGTAGCCATTACAAGTTCTTCCATTGTCTCATCTCATGGCCGAATCAGTCTGATAGAAGGTCAACCATCAAAACTTCAGTGTACAGCAAACGACAGTAAACCTGTCGCTCAGATCACCTGGTTCAGACTGAAGACTGATGGACAAAAAGAACAGCTGTCAGGTGCACAGACCAACATCACCACTCCAAATGAACTCTCGGATATCATTTCTACAGTAACACTGAGACCTCATAGATCAGATGATGGAGCCGTTGTGTACTGCAGGGCCTCTAATGTGGCTGGTGAACCAGCTGTCTTTTCAAGAAACATCAGCCTGGATGTATCCTGTAAGTATTCTCCAGTCTATTTGCCAACTTTTCAAAATTCTCTTGGGGGAGATTTTGTGCGACTCGCAGCAAATCAAGCAATTTACAAACAAAACTGGTGTAAAGCCCATCAATTTGCAGATACCCTGCATTCTTTGGTTTTGTCATCTGTTCTCAACTCTGCAGATCTGAAGATATCATCATATTTTCATATTTTGTAAATTTCAGACTTAATCTTAGCACTATGTTGTTTTTTGACTTCCAGAAAACAGAGTTGAGGCACCAAATGAACATGTGTACATACATATTTATAATACCAGTGAGAGAGTACTCCCTTTGGCTGTTCTCTTTATGGTGTTGCTCATACTTAGTTGATGAATAAGTTCAAATATGTATTTGTTTTCATTTCTGAAGACCTCAAACATCGTCTTGAAATATTGGTTTCTATTGCCAAAGAGGTTGTTCAATTCCCTCTGTTGATTGGACATATTAAGTGAACAACTAAAAACAGATATATAAAATTTCATTGTATTGACAGACACTATTTAATAAACTGTACCATTACGTTTCAATCACAAATAGAGAACATGTTTGAAAGTAATTTACTGTAACAATCACACTGAAAATGAAAGAGAAGGACAGCTGCTATTGAAATAGCAGACATTGTCATTAATGACCATTTAGCTATCATTCACAGTTCTCTCAAAATAGTGACACTAATCTCTGAGATTCTTCAAAATGTCCAGATCTCTATTATATTTCCTACAGGAACTCTTGACACTTTAGCACTGCTGCAGACGGTTTAAACTGGATACTCCTCATCTCTGTTGATCTTGGTTCTCAACAGAGCCTCTAATGCTGTTATGTTTAGTAGGGATCTCTGGTCAGTCTTAATCTGTCCTACCATGGAGAAGAATCCTTCACACTCTGCATTACTGTTAGGAATGGAACACATGTCCCTAGCCAATCTACCCAAATAGGGGAATCTCTCCTTTGGAAATGGGGTTCTTCCTCTTCCTGACATCTGCCAAGAATACATCAACTGAGATATCTGCTGGGGGAAAATCACTATCATGCCAAAGTTGAAATTCTCAAAATTCCTCCTCTACAGCCTGAGGGTCATCTGGAATGATAGAAGGGGGTCTCTGACACAGATCAATGATATGTGCTGGATTCAAGTCTATTCTCTGTTCTGGCAAAAGGAAACCAAGAGAGTTCACCACAGGATCCGTAAAGGGGAACTTGTCCAGCATTTTGTCAACAACAACAGTATAGAAACATCTGATCACCTTAACCCTTTTCTGGCTGGACTGTTGGACTAATGGCTTATAGCAAACTTCAAGATAGCCACCCAGATTTCAAAATGGTTTATAAAATGAACTAAATGAGCTATAACTAGAAAAAATAAACAATTTCACAAACATTTTGTAATACATTTGAATTCAAAGTACTTCTGCGTGATATTTAACATGGCATAGGTTCTTTTTTTGCAACGATTTAGCTGGCTTTGGTTGCAGCCATATACGGACTGGATACTCTACCTCCATCAGGTTCCTTGCATCTGTCTCTCAAACGATGTACACACACACACATCTTCTTACCTCCATTTTAATTAGTTTATGTCCAGACAGACTTTCAGGAGCTGAAGTTTTTAACATTTTTCTTTTTTGTGGTTCTCTTCGATTAACAAACCGTCTGCCACCACAAATTTGCTTAGCCAGCAAATGCCTAAACTAAGAGTGTGCATAAACCTTTAGACTAACCGTTCTCATCGACACTAATGTTTTCCAGAGAAATAAAATTATCAATAAAATTTGTTGATAAATAATCCAACAAAGGATGAACTTGATTAAGTTGATCAAAGTCTGACTACCTTTCTTCAGTTACTGTTCTGCATCATTCAAATGAAGGTATTGTAGAATGGATTTTTATCTATTTCTAGATATCATTCTTTGAATGAAACTATTCCCGATAGAATCATCGGTGCTCCAGTACTGTTGCATCTCCAGAAGATTTTTAATTCCCATCGTTGTGGTGACTCCTAAGAAAGTCTCAATATCCCCAGTAGTCACAGAGTTCCTCTGTTGAAAATCAGCATATTTGTTGGTTTCTCTTGTGATGAGATCAATGAAATCTCTATCAATGAGAAGCCTAAAAAAAATCCAACGGTTCACTGTTTACATCCAACTTGGCAGTACAACAGCTAAAGTATCTGTCCATCATGGATGGCTCCAGTTCATCTTCTGGAGATGCTATGTAGCTCTTGTCATGCATACCAACAGCCAAGAAAGGATAGGGAACAGTGGTGGTGTTTTCTCTATTGTGGATGACCCTGGTGTTGATGAACTTCCCAAGCAACTTCCTCAATAGATCCCAGATAGCACCACCCAGCATACCAATCGTGGACTCGTCTGCCTGAAACTTGGTATTAAAGTCAACTAGAAATGGAATGATGTAGCTGAGGAAGCAGAAGTATAGGTGCATCTCATAATTTGCAAGGCTGTCTGCCACCTTCACTCTCCCAGTTCTCTCTGAATAGTCATGGGACAGGAAATAAGATTGCAGGGTTGGCCAACTGGGTAATAGTCGCTTAACTGCTCTCTGTAAGCTCAACCATCTTGTTGAACGATGATTCAGGATCTTTAGTGGTTCTGTCTCGCTAAAGTCAAGAAACTCCTGGTGCTGTTCCTTTCTCTTAAAACTGTGTTGAAATGATAAAACACATCGATCAAGAAATCTTCTACAGGCAGTGGTAGTCACTTGACACCAACAAGTACAAGAATTTTGGCTAAATGACACACACACACACACATCCCAAGTTTAGAACATCTGGGCAAACCTCTCTAATCCTACTGACTACAGAATTATGTCCACCAGTCATCACACTACAGTTGTCCGACATAAAAGAAACGAGGTTGGTCCAGTGAATATCACAGGTGAGCAAAACCACCTGAAAGTGCTGAAAGATATTTTCCCCTGTTCCATTCTGTCAGTAAAATATCTCACAAGGATGGCAAGAGTCTTCTCTGAGTTAACTCTTGTCACATGTAAGGGAAAATGGTTCCTTCCTACAGTGAATCCCAACTTCATTTTGCAATTTTGAGCTAACAATCTCTTGACCACCAGCGTTGTCTTTGTAAGACCACAGTGAACCTTCTGGGCTGTCTTGTAGTCAGGAAACATCATCTTACAGAGCTTTGTAGAATGGTCAGCAACTTTGAAGGCCATGTTGTGCTCAGCAATGAAGTTGATGAATAGAACCTCTGATCTGATAACAAACACTGCCATCTGTTGTTGGGTTCACAAAAATGTTGAAACTGAGGTGGTTGTCTTTGCAATCTGGCTGGTAATGTGCAATGTTGTCTGACTATGCTTCTCCAGGTCGTTCTTGCCACCACGACTAATGGTAAAGGTTCTGTAGCAAATCTGGAATAACACAAAAAGAAACAACAATTTCAATCTTACTAAACAATGAAGAATTTAAAATTTGGGCAGGGGTTCCCCTGGCCTGGCCCTTTAAAAAAAATAGTTTAGACAAAAACAATAAAATTGTTTATGGATAAAACATAATCAACCGAGAATTAAAGAATTTCGTAAATGTCAAGTGTAAAATAAAATAGGTCTACCATGGAAAATGCATCTGATTTAAAAGTACATTTGGCCACCCAAGGAAATTCCTTTTCTCAAGATGTCTGGAATGTGCACTCGTAGCATTTTCTCTTCGTTTTTGGTTGTGTGATAGTCATGATGTTGATAGTAATTGATCTTGACAGAAAATAAGAGTTAAATCTTTTCTGTTGCCAAAGAAGCCATTTTAGGTAATCACACTTAGTTTAGAACAATAAATACGATTGGTCATCTTATTTGTATAATCGGTTTTCATTGGCAAAGTGGCAGCCTGATTTCTGGTATGAATCGTGTGTTTATTTCAATGGTTTCACTATAGAGAGCAAACGATTGGCTGATGTTTACTGGGAAATTTTGAATGTACGAAAATGTTGATTAAAGTTACGCAAATCGGTAGACTTCCAGAAAAATTAGGTGCACACGCCTAAAATGGGTAGAAATGTCCAATTTGCAAAGACCCGGTCAGTACAGTCAAACCTCCCATTACTGAACATCTTTGGGACCGACCAAAAATGTTCACTAATTGGAGGTGTTCACTAATCAGAAATTATGTTGAAAGATGATAAAACATCAAAATATGTATGAATTAATCACAGATTTATTGTTAAGGACATGAAATAAAATTTTTATCAGAAAAAAATATGTACACAATCTTTATACACATGAAAAGTGTAAAAATAAAAATGTTCATTGTATATTATTCATTGTTTGTTGCATTGTGAATCGGAACTCTTGAAAGGGACCAGGTGCTGGAGGTGAAAAATATCTTTTTGTTAAATTACAAATAGAGGGCTGTGGTTTCTTATTGTGTGATATGGCTTTAATGAGACAATTGCCTGATGACTGAGTATGGCTGATATGGCTAAGTGAACAAAATGTATGTTCACTAAATAGAATGTCATTTGTATTAAAATTTGATATTTGGGACCAAGAAAAATGTTCACTGTTCACAGTAGAGAGTGGTTCACTAATCAGAAAAAAGCCTAAAATGTGCAATGTTAAAAGATAGGCAAAATTTGGGACCAGGAAAAAACGTTCACTAACTGGAGGTATTCACTATTCGGAGGTGTTCACTAACGGAGGTTTGACTGTAGATCGGTTGAAGGTCATAATTCAGGAGACTGCCGCCCATGTCAGGAGAGTTGGCTCTAGTGTAGTTGCAGACAGGTACATAAAAATACCATCGGCTGTAAGTGACTGTTCCCACGTGAACCGCTAACTTAGATCTTACTGTTTACTAATGTGACTTTTATAACTGCAGGAAACAATGGCAGTAAAAATATCTGTGGATTAACTAATAAGTAAAAATTAGAACCAACAAAAGTCTTCATAAGGAATCAAAACAGAAAAAAGGGAAAACTCACCACGAGGAACCTCACTATTGATTATTAATGTTCTTGAAGAAGAAATGACAATCTACATATGGACTGATTTGTACCACTTCTGTTCAATTTATTTAAAAGTAAATAATTTTCAGTTTATTAGCACTGGCTGACTAAAATTTTGGTTTCTGTGAAGGAAGTCATCAATCTCGTCAAAACTATATTCTTTATATCTGTTACAATATTTGTATTAGTAAAATTACTTTAATTCTATTGTTGATTCTAATTTTATTTTGAGTTATGAACATAAAGGGTGAGATATATAATTAATTTGTTAAAATCCATCTTTCTCTTTTATGGAGAACATTAGCAAAAGCCTTTTCAATTATATTTCTAATAAATTTAAATTATCCACATAAAGATTTATGTTTTAATCATCCGAGTTTAGAAAAAAATGAAATGGAGAAGTTGGTCTGTAACTTTGCTGTCGGTTGATTGATGTTTACTGTCTGCCTGCATTGCCAACTTATGACACAAAAACAGTGAAGTGTAGCCAGATAAAAAGACTTTTCTTTGGAGCGATCAAATCTTTTAGTTTTAAATTGAAGTTATTTGTTCACTTAACTTGGTTCACTCTCTTTGATAGGCTCATTAAAAGGGACCACTTAATGTTTTTCTGGTAGATGGCACTGAACAACAAATAACTTGAGTTACTCTTTTTAAGTTAAAACAATGGAAAGTAAAAGAAAAGAGAAATCAGAAGGTCTGGAAAGTACGTATTGGTGAATTGATGCAAGCGATGCACTTTTCTGAATATGTTGGTGAGGGCCGTGTGACTGCTGTTTAAAGTTTGGAAATAAATTAGAATTTTAAAAATCATTTTCTGTTAATTATTCGTGACATCAGTCAAACTCATTGGCCACTTTAGACCATTTCTAGCTGGATCTTGTACTACCATCTGTTAATTAACAAGTGTTTATCTTATTTTTGGTGCCAGCCGTTTTTATTTGTTGAAGCTCACTGCTGTAACTTTCCTTCAAAAGACAAAATATAATCTAAAGTTTCTGTCTTTACATTTATCAGCTCTGTTTCTGTAACCAAAGTGATTCACCAGTACATGTGGTCAGAATATCCCAGTATTCACAAGTGGTCCAGTTTGAAGATATGAAAAGAAAATTGATTAAAGAATAAGTAGCAACACAAGAATTGTTTTCATTAACAATGAGAAATGGATGAGAAAATGAGAAAATCCCAGCTCTCTTCTATCTTTGATAACACAGCAGCTTCATTTGCATCAAACTCCTCTCTGCCACAAGTTCATGCTGATGGGATAGAAACTGTTCACTGTGGAACTTTAAACCACTACTAGCTGAAGCCATAATTGGTAGAGCTTTAATAAACCACCCATTGGAATTGTGAAGAAGATATACTTGTATGATGAATACGCTTAATATTTAAGAACAATGAGATCTTATTGTTGTTGTATAATCATTGAATTAAAAACAGGAATTTATCAGTGATGTAAAATGTAATAGATATGAATCAAAATGGCAACTTGGTTATCAAGTGTGTAACTGAATAATATCAGCTTTGTTTCATTTGAAGTGGTTGTTAACCATTAGGGAAATGAAGCTTATTATTAGGCATTAGTTTCCATTCTGTCCTGTCACTGAAATTTATGTTGATATGCAGATTAGCAGGAGTATCATTCCCACACTAAAGGTGACAAAAACAGGAGCCAAACATCTCAGGTGTAAACCAAATATTTTGGTTTTAAAGAAATGTAGATACCATCAGAAAGTCAAGGGTTAGCTTCCCATCATATTAGAAATAATTGAAGTAACAATGAGCCAATGTTTCAGCAATTGTTCCCTATCCTCATCCTCAGGTTTTAGTACTGTTTTGAAGTAAAACAATATTAATTTGTGGATGATTTTACAGCAGGTATTTCTATCTGTAAGGATTTGAAAAGTGATCTAAGTTATTGTTGAACCCACAAGCTGCAGGTGGTTAACGTTTTGATGTAGTTTTCTACCAACTCTTCAGCCCACTCTAAATTATCATTCCTGTACTTTTATATAGAATAGTCCCCTCACGACCAATCACTGAGGATGGTGACAGGAAACGATTCCTGAAACACAGGTTCGTTAGTAAGATCAATTATGACAGATGTGATGATGGGAGAAAAAAGAATCAATCCTGTGACATTGTGTAAATAAACATCCCCAATATCTTACCATTCTGAGCTTAGACATCAACCGAAACCAATGGTAAGATGGCATAAAACCATCATAATTTACATTCGAAAGACAAAGATGGCTTTAGTGTCCAAACAAATGCCAGTGATTGTCTTTGTAAAAGTCGTAGCTTGGTCTCTGTGGTACCTTACACATGTCTACTTTGAACGTTATTATACAATTTTTTACCAACAAAGTGAGGTAATTACTGAATATTTTGACCAGTTCAGCAGCAATGGCTACCATCTATTCAGACATATTTCAACTTTTGAGGCCGTACACGTACAGGTGAACGTTTTCATTGCATGTCAACAGGCTAAACACCTGCCGAATGTTTGATCCTGATGAATTTTTTTTTTAAATAATAGTACAGCAAAATATCATCAATTTTAGATCTTCCATTCTTACAAGTAATTTTGGTCTCATCTGTTCCTTCAACTTGACACATTTTAGTTGAAGATAGACAGGAGCAATGTCTGTTTTAATATTAAAAGAACAAATCTAAATGACAAATAAATAGCAATTATTATTCAAGAGACTGAATTTTATCAGATTTTTAATGTTATGTTTACTTTTAGCGATTTCAGTAGAATTAATGATTAATTTCTGTCAGCAAATATTCAGAATGAATCTTTTATTGGTAATATATTGGTATTTTGAAAAACATCCCACTTATTTCTATTTTAGATGCTCCTCTTGGTGTTCCACTTATTTCTGGATATAACACAAGTACACCTGTGTATGAAAATGATGCAGTCACTGTTACCTGCAGTTGGCAAGGTGGGAAACCAGATGGTCAGGTAGAGCTGTCATGTCCAGAAAATGCTAAGAGGTCAGGGCTATCAGTGGTCAGTGTGAATGTGAAGGTATCAAGAAGAATGGATGGACAGAGATGTAGGTGCACAGGGACACACGTTGCTCGGAACTCTTCTGATAATTCCACTGAATCCCTAAATGTCTACTGTAAGTATTTATTTTCATGATTTCACTCATTTTATAAAGGATCTTTACAATTGTCACAGTTGGTGACAGGGACAGGAAAGACATATGCATGTTGTTGATACTTGGCAAAGAACTACCATATTACACCATTTAAGATAAGTCTTTTAGTAAATCCTGGTGATTCATAGTAAAGAATAGCTACAGTTAGGTCACAGCTGGTACAGCTGTGTATATCTTTGTTTGATTTAAGTCTGAACACAACATGCAAATGACCTGCCAGTACATGTTGAAAAAACATTCCATTTGGGTCACATTATTGAAGAGACTGTGGGAAAATGGTGAAGCACTTGATTTGGGAGGAAAGTGGGGGGGGGGTATTCAAAGTTGGCAACCACAGCAGAATCCAAAGACAACGGCATAGAGAACACTACAGTGAGACTTCTCTGAACAAAGGTCGTGTTCTTGTCAGTGAATATGCAACTTGAGGAGAGCATAAGCTTTGTTGATTGGCCATGTTTGGGGAGGGAGGAATTTGTTTGTACTGAAGAAACTATTTTTTCTGCAGAGCCCTGTCAAGTTGATGAGACATTCGGCAATAAAACTACCATTGAGTCAATCAGTCATTTCCATTTGTGTTTGTTAACCATTTTCATCCCACACTGGTGCCTGGCTTTCTTGAAGAGGGTTACACTTGTTGATTGGAGCTGTGAGAGGTTTGGTTTGTTAAAATTACTCCAACCCCATATTGCAGGACATCATTGTGTGGAGTAATGAAAGTTTAAGCCATATAGACATGGTCGTGTTAGCAGATTAATTGTTCCTTATAGAGTGATGATAATTTCCATGTTGTAAATGAGTCATCACGGAACTGTCCTTATGCCATGGTTTTTGCAGGAATTTTGAGGGTTCACACTGTTGACTTCATATTCCTTGTTGATAGGGTGAGGGTGAGTCTTGTTTGCTGATTTGGAAGAGATGTTTTTTTAATTTTGACACCTCTTTTTCTTCCTGTGAAATTTCTCTGCTTTTCTTGCTGTGCAATAATGTAAAACCACTTCCTGTTATTTTGTCACTGAAGCAGCTCTCAGCCACCATTTTAGGTTTGTATAATAAAAAACGGGAATATTCTAAACATCAGGTTGGTAGTGAAGCCACCCGTGGAAACTAGATACTTAAGTCCACCACAGATAGTAAGTATAACTTTAGTTATATTTGATGCATTTGAAATAATAATTCCACAAAAACGTGGCTCTTACAGTTCATAATTCTCTTTGTCTCATTCATATCACTCTTAAACCAACTTCCAAAGTTTGCCTATTAATTTGTACAGAACTGTCAGCTTCTGAAATAAAAACAAGCAAAATTAATTTTTCAGGTTCATCGAGATGAAGAGTCTGAAACCTGAATCCAGTTACAAACTGTGCAAAATCTGTATCTGTTCTGTGGATGTTGGAGAAATGACTCTTAGTTTGTTTTACCTCCAGATTTTATTATATTAGGCAATGAACAATATTTAGATATAAACTGAGAGACCATAGTTGTGTACAAGTAGATGACCATAATGGTGAATCTGAAACTAATTCCTGTTTAATATGCACGATTAGAATAATTATGTGAATGACAGAGACTTCAAAAATTAACTATTTTTTTGTGTAATGTATTTATAATATCAGTTCCAGAGGTATTTTCAGTATTTGGTAGCAGCACTTTCACCAGATAGAGCTTGTAGATGTCTAACCATGGAGGAGATCAGTTGTTTTATGCTCTAGGTTTTCCCAATATTTGTAGGTAATTTTTCACACAGGTCTCTGGTCCTTAGTTGTTTACTAGGAAACTGCCGTAAATACAGAAAGAAGTTCAAATCGATGCTTTGGTTGCCCAGAGAATCAGTCAGCCAATTCTCAGCTGTATCATTCTCCAGGATATGGTATCCAATAATCCCTTGAACAAATACAGGGAGGAGATACTTTGAGGAGGATAGGGATGTAACCAGTGGAAATTGGGTGTCTGTCAATAATTTCAAGATGTGTTTTACCCTAAGAGCAAATTTTTGCTACACCACTGTTCCAAATTGTCTGTTCTTCATGGCTGGCTGTAAACTCACCTGGCCTTGACTCTTTAACTTTTTTGAGACCCAACTGCATCCAGTGGATATAATTAGGTGATTAAAATAAAACAAGCAAGTTTTGTTTTATATTTAAGGGACCTCTGTAATAAATATCCTTAAGGTAGCAATTGTCTGTGAAAAAGAAACTACTGAGTAATGAAGCAGTGGACTTCAATAAATGCTCACTTTACAAAATTGTTTTGATTAAAGATTATTATTTAAACAATTTAGTTACATGGATGATTAATTAGAAGCAAAGCAAATTCCTGAATATTGTATCGGTCTGGCAAATACACAAATCATTAAACAATTAGAATTATTTTGGGTGGCGAAGCAGCACATTTGAGCAGAGTTAGCCTTGAAGTATATGAACTTGGTATCTTACATAAGATATTTAGTAGATAAGTAAATGACTTTTGTTCATGTCTTTATATTCAGTGACATCATTGGAGACAGCGATGAAAAAAGTAGTTATATTCTATAACAAATTGGTTTGGATGATTTAAGACCATCCACCTGAACTCTGACACTTCAAAAGCAGAATGGATTCATAGAGTTTGTTACTTTTTAATTTAAATATTACTGCAAACAAGTTATTTCAGTTTATTGCAATTCATGCAGCCAACATTCGATTTTGTCATCTTTTTAGGTAAAGTAACCCATAAAGTGCCTTTATATCAAAATTTTGACAGGTCTACATGCCAGATTCAGGTGTTGTGACATCTTTAGAAAAAAGCTGCTCACTTCTGTTTCTTAACAAAATAAAAAAATTCTAACATTTATCCATTTTTACACTAATTAATTGCTATTTTGTTTCCACTTGTGAGGCCTTCAACTCTTTAACTTGAAGAAGATGTTGACAATTTGTATTTGTTTTGTCCATCTGTACATTAGTACAATATTTCACTTATCAGTAGCATTTATCACAGCAGCTGTTAGAGGACCAAGATATTAAATCATAATGAAAAAGTACGTGTAAGATATTACTCTGGTAGATGTCCTGGTGCTTACTACTTTTACACCACAGACTCTTCTATTGTTTAAAGAACAAAGGGACAAGTAGCACATTGTTGATCACTACACATTGACTTGATGCTTTCAGATTTTTGGGTGAACTTCTGGTGTTGATTGTTACTTTAGCGAAATATATTCTGAAAGAGTCTCTGCATCTGCTATACAGGTAGTTGAAAATATGTTGGTGAATTTATCTCCTGTAGCAGCTCTCAGTTGTAAATCTTTCCATTGTCGTTATAGATCCTCCTTCCACCGTGACTACAAGACAAGATCATCCTTGGTTAGAAGGCAGGCAGGGATCCCTCACCTGCCAATCAACACCAGGAAAACCAGTAAAAACAGAATATAAATGGCTAAATGGTAGCAGCAGTGGAGCCGTGGTGGCAGCAATTAAAATATTAAATTTTGGTAGATTGGAAGCCTATAATAACGGACAGAAATATGGCTGCGAAGCCTCCAATCAATACAGTGGATCAGCAAAATCTAAGTTTATCACACTGAATGTGTACTGTAAGTAAAATTAGTAGAGACTTTTTTCTTTGTTATGTAAAAACTTAGGGACTGTTGTTTGATACGATATGGATGATATGAGGAAGGAGGAAATGTAGGATATTCTGTTAGCTAAATATATAAATAAATAAGTGTAGATATTAAATGTGAAAATGATGTAGATTCTCTACTCCATGCAGTAGACTGACTGCTGGCTCATGGTAGCGTGTCAGCTAACTCACCTGAACTGCACTTAACCTGGTGAAAAGTAAAATCAGTTCTTTAGCCGCAGGTTTATAGTAATTCAGGGGAGTTGTTTCAGTAGTTATCACATCCTCATATCTGCGGTATTAAAGACTCAGCAGACTGGTATCTAAATCTAACCATCCAAGCAGGAAAAGTGTTTTATTTCATAGTCCGGATTAATCTTTTGTGGAGAATACGACAGCTAAGAGCTCAAAACTGAACATACAACTTGTATTGTTTATTTAAAAAACCATAACTACAGAACAATGACAGAAGATTTACCTCCCCTTCCAGTCTGACTGTGCACTTATTCCATTAACAAAACGGTGTAAAGCCGACAGCCTGTGCCATTTGTTTTCATTTTGAAATCATTTTAACTTAAAACGATGTAGATAATTTCAAATGATACTAAATAGGTTCATTGGCTGCTCTTTATATTAAAACCTTTTCCTTTTTTGTGTCACATGACTGAGGTTCTTTATTGGAGAATATAAAAGAAATGTAATTCTTGCATTGTCCAGTGCTGCTGTCATCTTTGTGTTCAGCATCAGGTGAGAAGAAAATAAACAAATGCAAACAGTGACAAGTTTGAAGCTGGTCCACCTGATTCCCTGTCAGAAGATGGGGAGAATCAAATGGCATCTTGATAGCAAATCACTACAATGAAATGAGCAGTTCACAGAATAGGTAAAATTATTTAAACGTGGGCCGCCTTTGACATTCAAGATGAACAGCATCGTGTATTTGACAGGTAACAGATCAAAGTGGACCTTTTGTTTTCTGATGCCAGCCCATACTGACAGTTCGCACACCTGATTGATAGAACACATTCTGCTCAGTGACTCTTGGTGTTCTGTTAATTTAAACATTATCTTAAAATTAGACAAAGAAAGCAATCCCATAAACATTTACCAATTAAAATGAAGTTAAATCGAATTGAAGATGACAATCTGGACACCTTAATTAGAACATTGTTGTTTTGTTGTGGTTTTGAAGGAAATGGAAACTATAAATAATCAGCAAAAGTATTAAAAAATTCAACTGACTGGCATGGAATTTTAAAGTGAATAGGAGGAGACTACGTTACCGATGTAAACATTTGAGATACTGAGCATCTTTTGTATCTTTTGTTCATAATTATTTAGTATTTAAATATGTTTTGTTTGTTTACAAATAGAATTACATGATTTACACAATTAGGTTTTGTTACTTAAGACCTTTGGTTACAAACAAAAAGAAAAAAAAAAACAATAGGATATAAGAAACCAGTTGTACTATAACTATTTTTCATGATATTGTACAGAAAACGTGACTTTGTCTCTCCTGTAATCGGTCGTCATATAATGTGATGGTAAAATTATTTGTGACAATTTATCCTCGGTAAAATTAGTGTTTATTATCTTCCATATATTCATAGTCCTGAGTTTCCTAAGGATAACTGTTCAATTTCCTTCCCATTCTTGCTCTTTCTAATGTACCCAGTTTCTTTTACATGATGAATGATTCAAACTGAACATTAACACCATAAAAGTATAATTTTGAACTAAGTGGAAATCAGTAGAGTACAGCAAGATCAGTAAAACCACCCTGAGCCTGGCACTGACTTCATTGACTAATCTTAACAAAATGACCAATAATGTATCAGACTGAATCTGCTTGAAACATTTCCAAGCAGTTACACAAATATGCGATCGTTGTTGTCAGTCGTAGCATCTCTCGTGTTATCTACAAATGACATAAAAGCTCTGTAAACAAAACAAAACTAAACCAACCTGTCATGGTCTCACCTGATTGATTACTGCCAAGACAAATATGGGAACATTTGAGTCTTTAATATGAAAAATAATTGGAACCTGAGGAAATTATGTGAACATTAAACATATAACAAGGAGTCTTATTTTTTTAGCAGCAGGACATATAATGTAGGAGGACTCACATACCAAATACTGATTTTGTTTTTGTATATATTTCTGTAATAATGCACTTTGTGTATATTCTATACAGCTGTCTGCAATTATTCATTTGTGCATGTCCTGTGTTTCCTTAATTATTTCCAATACTATATCATTAATCACATTAATATGTAAATTGAACACAGTGTTAATTTACCTGGCTTTATCGCAAAATAGCACAGCAGCTGTCAATTCTGCAGTCTTTGTCTTAGCTACATTATTTTAATGTAAAAAATGAGTTGATTATTAATTTTCTTCAGAGGTTTACATTCAGACAGTAAACTTTTCCTAAAATATTTTTACAATAAATGTCAGCTCTTCAGTAATCCAGGTAATAAAACATCATTTTACACAATTTTATTTAATGTGTCTAATATTTGTGTTTTTTTTTAATCTTAACTAAACACATCACTATTTACAGAGGTCTGTGATTGACATGGCAGCCATTTTTAGTTGTTTAGTAGAGCTCTACTACAGCAGCCATCCTCCACCTCCACCTGGTTAAAGCACCTCACCTGTTTTGTCCTCTCTTTAAAGAGATCAGTTTTCATACAAATCCTTTGGGAATTAAAAAATCTTTTGTTTGTTTTTTTTTTAATTTTTATCTCCCAGTTTGTTTTACTGTGATATCTGAAGACCTGTATTTTGTCTGTATTGTAGAAGAAATTTTGTTTACACCTACACACACACTCTCTCTCTCTCTCTCTCTCTCTCTGAAAATCTGTTAATTATTTTTACTATCCATGTTATCATTAATTAATAGAATATAAAAATGAATGAAAATTTACCATGTTTTTAAAATTATGTGGAATATAATTTGTTATCCACTAATAATTTCTAGTTTGTTCTCAAAATATCTAGCTAATGATATTGGTTTTCATTACAGATATTTATTGATTATCTTTCAGATTATCCACGAATCAAAATAAAAGGGTCTACCACAGTCAGAGAGGGCAGTCAGCTTAACCTGAACTGTTCAGTCACAGGTAACCCTCCACCTGCTAAGTTCAACTGGAGCTATCAGGGAAAGTCGGAACCTCTCCAGGTTCTGGTGATTAACAATGTCACACGTAACAACACGGCTAATTACACCTGTACGGCTACTGCAGACACTCAGAGATTTGGTCCTCTGACTAGAAGAGAAACAGCTGAAGTCACCATCCAGTGTAAGTGATGATATGAGAAAACAAACAAAGCTTTGTATGTGTGAAACCAAAGAGGAAGGATTTGAGTTTAGTAAATAAATGAGAAATACAGAGACAGTAACCAAAGACAGAAATGTTCAGCCACCAAATTCACTGCAAAAACAAAACAAAACAAACAAAAGACAGAGAGAGAGAGATTCAAGAATTCACTACACCAAGTAGCGGTTATTGCATTGTAATGTAGCAACAATAGGATGGGAAAGATGAGAGAGGCACATTAAATTAGATAAAAGATTGAATTCCAATCATTAAGTACAAGTTTAGCTTATAAAATAAATAAAGATTTGATAATTTCTCATAAATTGGTACAGGGTTTGACAAAAGATTCTGATGCTGTGTAAAATTGCCCAAACTGATCTGTGGCCAGGTGTCGCTATGCAAAGTTTAATTGTCAGGAAGATGGAGAGGATGAAAGTCAGTTGCATAGACAGGAAGATCATTTGCTTTACGTTTATAAAAACAATATATGTTTCGGAGAATTTTTATATATTAGTTCAGCAGTTCTCAACCTGTGAGTCAGGTTCCCCGCTGTAAGAGACCTGTTGTAGCGTAACATCAACCACAGAGAGGCCGCGTGTACTGGACCATTTGAGAACTTTGCCTCGTGACTATATAAGAGAGTGCAGTCGGGGCAGTGATCAGCTCTACTGAAACAGCGAGAATTTCCTGGGACTCCAGTGTTGGAATTTGCACGGATGGTGCTCCATCCATGGAGGGATCTGTCAAAGGATTCATTGCGCTTGCAGAAAACATAATCCAAATATATTATTCCCCGTTGCTTTTTCCGTAGAGAATCAGTTGTTGCAAAGACTTTATCACTAGAATTAAAGTCCGTGTGAGACCAGACGGTTAGTATTGTAATTTATATAAAATCAACACCTTAAAACATTCGCCTGTGTAAGCAGCTCTGCAGAGATGTGAGGGCACAGCTCGGATGCTAACTTCTGCATACAGAAGTAAGACGGCTATCGAGAGGAAAAGGTGTTATGTTGTGTATTTAATTTTACAGAACAATTGCTAGTAGTTTTTGAAAGGGAAGGAAACGATACCGTTTGGAATACCTTAAGAGTGGAATGTGATATGTGCTAAGTTAGCATATTTGCAGGTGTATTTAATTGTCTTAATGGTGTCAATACCACTATGGATGGGCGAAATGAAGACATTCCGATTTCTGCAGTCAAACTATTAGCTTTTCAGAGAAAAATTTCTATCTGGAAAAAGAAAGCAACAGAAAAGAATCTTGAAATGTTTCCTTTGATGCCAAATCACACTATGGAAAGGGTTGCCCCTATCTCTGTAGAGCATTTGGCATCACTGGAAAGACAACACAAAAAATTTTCCATCTTTGGACGTAGAGAAGTAAGATTGGCAATTAGTGCTTCAGATTTTGATTTTATGTTACAAGAAGAATTGACTTCCATTTCTACAGGCCGCGATCTTAAAATGAATCATTCGCATACGTCTCTTGATGTGTTCTGCATTTCTGTTAAAGAAGAAGATCCTTCAATATCAAAAAAGCCTCGATAATTCTGATGCCGTTTTCAACGTTGTATCTCAAATCTTATGAACATCGAATGCAAAAATCGGGAAAAACTTAGGGAACTTGAACACGAAATGAGCGTCGCCTTATTGTTTATAGACCCCAATATTAGTGAAATAACTAAAGAATGTCAGGCTCAATGTGACATTAAAATACTAATTAATTTATAATTACTGTTTGGAATTATTATTATAGATTTTTATTTTATTTGTACTTTCAGAATAAAAAAACCATTAATAGCAGACATTTGTACAGTGTCGTATATCTTCGTTTACTCTGATTGATAAAAAGCGTTTAGAATTTTCCGAAACTTGCTTTTTTGCGGTGTTCCCTTCACATGAGGCGCCAAAAACTCTGGTAATCGAAAGGCTGCCGCGAACACAAACAGGTGGAGAATCACTGTATTAGTTATTCCTCCTTAATCATATGCATGCTACAGTACAGACTTTCAGAAAGACATTGTTTAAGCAGAAATACTCCCTACACTATCAAACTCAGATCATCATCATCCACATCTTGCCATTTAATGAGCAAGTGGTAAAAAATTCTCTTGGAAGCTCAATTTTAAGTAAAAATTACAAAATTATAAATGCAAAATATAAATATTTTGATAACATTTATTAGACAACTAGGAAATCACCACAAATATTTGTCTTTTGGTCTGTAATTGCATAGTTTTTTGTTTCTTGGTCTAAAGCCTTTACTCTTTGGTTTGGTTTACTTTACAACTGACAGAATATCAAACACTAAAATAACTGGTTAAATAGTGCAAAATGGTTGTGGGTTTGTCCTTGATGTTTTTGCCCTCACAGGCAGTTTTTATTTGTATATATTTTTGTTTGTTGCACAGCAGGAGATACTGATAATGGATATCTACTCTATTTTAGTTCCACCAGACGTGCAAGTGAAAAGTACTGGCATCATTGCAGGACAAGAATCTAGAATTGAGTGCACACCTTATGGAACACCTGAAAAATATGTCTTCCATAATTGGCAACAGAAGTGGCAGAATCAGATAATACAAGAAATGGGAAACAACAGTGTACACTAATATTAAATCTCCCAGCCACGAAGACATGGGATTGTGGGTGTGCAGGGTGGACAATGGACTTAAAGGACCAGACGGCCAAGTGGTGGTAAAGACTGGATCGCTAACCATCATGGTCGAAGGTAAGCTGCTTTGATGTGTTACTCTAATATGTAAGCTCGGTTAGTAAGAACATGTCGTCGAAGATCTGTTACACTGTTTTGTTAACATGTTTAGAAAGTTACCAACAACTTTTAAGCTAAATTTGTGAATGAATTAAAATTTTTATAAAACCACAAACGGAAGCTTTAAACATTTCAGATAAAATTTCCTCCTTAGGATGATAAAAACCCAGGATGGATATGGAAATCGTATTGTGTTGAACATTGGAATGCAATTGATACTTTTTCACCTGTATTTGACTCCAATAAATTAGAGATAGGAAATTTGTATTACAATGATATTGTTTTCAGTATGTATTGAGAAAAGAAACTTTAAAATATTTACTGAAATTATGCTGGACCAATTTAGATTTGCCACTTGAAGAGTTTTGATAAGTGTGTTGCGTCGGTCAGTGAACCGTACACGGGACGTGATGAGTGTCATGACCTAAGGCCGATACACCGGCCATAATTTTGTGATTTATCATAAATCACAGCCGTCGCTCGAGTCATTAGAGAAAACATTTTGGAATTGTACAGAATTCTACTTGAGAAGATGATGCTCACTCTTCCTCCCATTTACTGAAATTGTGTTCAAGTCATTTACCATAATGATGGGAAGACTGAGAAATATTGAGAAATTACTACATAATTGTGTTGGTTATCAAGGCAATTTGCAAGACTGAGAATCTCACTGTGTCACCATTTTCCAGGTGTGTGGTATGTGTACTGGTACAGGTCTGACTCAACTGTGTACATGCCTGATGACAAAGGGTGACCAGGATCACTTCATCTGTACGGTAACCTAGAGAACAGGTTTCTGTCTGCGACAGTTATGCCAGCAGCAACTCAAGGCAGATGGTCCATTGCACTTGGATACCACATGTAATTGATAAACTAACTTAGTACAACCATCACTCTATGTACACCCTTGTTTTAATGTTGTCTAATTAGCAGCTGACCATTGTGGACACCTAGAAAAATCTTAGATGCTGAACTAACAGTAACTTTCAAGCGTCAAATGTTTAACAACGAATCTTGTCAGCTGCAGCAGCACAGAAGTGACATCAGCGGTGTTTGACACCAGTCGCCAAATGATGAAGACACTGCAATAGCTGGATTCTGTTGTGCATGCTGCTCCAATGACAGATTCCTCTTAAATGGTTGTCAGCCATGATGTGTATATTATGTTTTTAGTTAAGTAATATCGTCTACACTTTAAAAATGTAATTGCAAAACTCATTTATCAACTTCAGTAAATGTTTTCATGGAGTTTCACTTTTACAACTTAGTAGCTGCGGTACCCAGCACTGCATCAGAAAAAACAGCTTTTATAAAAGAGTTTTCAAATCAATTTGAAAAACAAATTTTATTTGTTTAAACTCAGTCATTGAATGAACATTGAATTGATGCTAAGGATACATTTCTGAACATTCTATTAGCTGTACACTTAAATGTAACTTTGTTCCATAACAGCCTCTTTATAGACAATATTTCTAGTTTCCTTGGGGTGATTAGTTTTGGCCAACTCCTGAGCTTCCAACATGCAGTTGTCCAAGGGAATAATAGCCTGGATATCCAAATTGAGGCCAACAACTTTCCATGATTGGCCCTGTGCTTAATTGATGGTCATAGCAAAGCTCAGTTTTATAGGGAAAGTGGCTTTTTAAAATAGAATAATGGTTGTTTCTGCAGACTTGTTGAGAAATCTGAAAAGATACCTGATCAATGCAGGGCTGGCTCATAAGATGATGTGAGACCTGCAGCTAACTACTAAATGGATTTTCAATGTTAGTTCTCAAAGTTACGCTGTGCATGATATCATAACCAGCTGTTTATGGCTTTCACATGGCCTTAACCGTGAAGCTGTAGTAACTCTGAACCTTGAAAGGTGGCCTTTGAGGCCAGGGTCTCATACCCTTGGATCCTTCCTAAGATCCCGAGGTACCTTCATTCGAATTTGAGGCTGCTAGGTCGCCTATTTTGAATGAGAGCAGTGAACGAAGTGTAATCTATAAGTATTTTGAGAAGCGGCCTTTGGTGGCTGAAAATGGCCTTCAAGGCCAAAATGTGGGAGCTTAAAAGTTTCTTCAGATTCTGAAGTTCCCACACCCAAAATATGGGGCCTCTGGTTCTAGGGTTCGGCCATAAAAGAGTAACAAACAAACACACAGACACTTGAAAATATGTATTAGTTCAGTTACTGTTTTAACGGAGTATAACCAATTTGCTGATAAAAAATACAATTTTAAAGAGGTTTAACTGTATTAGTAAACAGTTTAAAACTGCACGGCCACATGATTAAGTATCTGTGGTTGAAATCGCTGCTACATCTCTGGCAGAAGAAAGGGGTTCACCATCAAGCAAACACAAATCCATGTATCCATTGTGTTGTAAGAGGAGACTAATTAGGCAGGGTGGCTTAATTTGGAGGATGACTGAGTAATCTCCAAACCCATCATTACCCTGTCGGGTATCGGAAGCCTGTTGATATTGCATTAAAATTGTTATTTTTAATGATATTAAAATTTTAATAGTGTTGACCCAAGAAAATCGTATTGTAAACAATTTAATTTCCATCCAAGATGTAAACACACATTATAACGTTCAGTTACTTTGGATTTTTGGTTATTTGTGCAAAACGAAAAGGAAACAGAAGAGCCTGAACGAGTGATGAAAGTGATATGAAAAGGAACACTGATGTAAACTCTGCTTTCAATGTTCTTCAAGTCATCCTTGGTCTAATAAGTCGGTTAATATCCAATCCCGTTGATTCTGAAAAGGTATATGCACCTGCTAACTTGAGTTGTTTCATCTTTCAACTTCAGCTACATGAGAAGTCATCCTTATACATCAAGATGATCGAGGTCAGTAGGTGAATTGACAAAAAGCTAAAATGGAAAGTGACAAAGAATCAGTTTGGTGACAGTATTCACTTGAATTATTGCCGAAGACAAGTGCTAGGTATAAAAAAGTTTGTGATGCTGTGATAAATATATTAGAACGAGTATCCCGATGGAAACTGTCCATGCACCTATTGACCCTGCCATTCCAACTCCTAGTGTCTACCACACCGTTAGCTCTCATAAACCCGACTTGTTGATTTATGCTGCACTTGCATCATTTAATATCTGTTACAGCGTCTTGAATAGATTCATATTTTTATTGTTATTTGCAGCTAAGATGGGGCTTATTTCTGTGGGTATTCATGTTTTTCCAAAAAAACATTAATTTATTTGTTTTTGAATTGAGATATGTAATAATTTTTTGTTACATTGTTTAGATGTTTGTAAGGTGTTATTACATCTTAACAGACTAATTTTTGATTGGTTATGCAGCGGTTTTGGATTTTTGTTTTTCCTATTTTTGCCATAAATTTTGCTTATTGTATTTTTTTTAATATTTAAGATAAAATAACCAACCAAGAATTAACTAGTATGTAATACCTGTTATTGTTTAATTAAGATTAGCCCTAATAGTTAGGTAGTGGAATTAAAAGTGTCTCCTAGCCAACACTGTCCTTTGACATTATCACCATCACTGATGTTGAGGAACCTGTTTTACTTCTGTTTGGTGTGTGACACCTGCAACTACAGGAAGCAATTTACCTTTGTGATTAAAGGAGAAATGGCTGGAAGGATGGATGGGTTACAGCCTGCATTGTTTACCCTCAGGGTATCATTTAGGGGCAAGTGATGCTTAACTGAAGCATTGTATTAAACCTGTATTTGACACAGATGTAGTAACAATTTTAATACTGTGAATCTTAAAAAAATAAAGTGAAATGGCTTCCTGCTGCTAGGTTTTTATTTAAGATAAAGTTAGCGAGGATACACATTTACACTTGTAAAACTACTCACCTTTGCAATCACTCAAGCGATAAACAGAAGCCCTGATCACAGATCTGCTTAGTCTTTGTTAACCGTTTAATCCTGTTCTCACATATTGTCATCAGAAATGTTGGATTTTATATTTCAAATCTATTTTTTAAATTAAGTAAATTTCGAAAGAGAGTTCACCTGTCTACCACAGGAATATTTTTGCTCAGTTCTGCTGTCTTATATTTGTAATACAGGTGTCAAACAAAAGGCCATCGTTTCTACAGACACTAGACATTGGTATGAGAAGGTAGATGAGCTGAATGGCTGTTCTCCATTGTACATGGAGGTTTTGAAGTTACCTGGCTACCACATTTATTTAAAACATTTTAGACAAAGAAATTTTCTTCGTGTCCATAATTTAAAACACATTTTATTTTTGAATTTGTAAGAAACCAAAAGTTTGAGAATAATGGACTGATCTATCGGAATTGGAGCAGTTTCCCCAGAACTACTTACCTGTAATACAAAATATCCATCCATTACCTGACAGGTAAACAGCAGGTCTGATGTAAAACACCTGCCCATGAAAGAAAGGACATGAAAACACCAACTAAGTTTAACTAGTATTTTGTAAACAATTTTTGTGTTTCATTTCACACCAAATTTTCAAATGTCTGTGGAGAGATAGAAAGTCTACCTTCCAGTGTCTGAGCCTGGCAGGATTTTCTGCTCATTTAAAATCTTGCTACAAAGTGAATCACCGAGGATTAGGATTACCTTTGATGACCTGCCTCCATACTGAATGTTAGAATGATAATGAAAATACAACAAACTTAATGTGCAGTATTACATTTCTACTGTGTTCTGCTGTTTGTTTGCTTATATAAAGTCACTTTACCTGGCAGAAAACAACAAAAATAATAACTGGGCAGGTGAACAAAGAAAGTTCAGTTTCTTGCCAGAAAATTGTCTGAAGTCAAGAACAGAGACATGGTATTATATATTCAGGATTAACGATGCTCTCGTTTACTTCAAATTTTAAGATAGATTTAATAAAAATCTTGCTTGTTTTCTTCAGTTAACTGAAGACAAAGTAGTTTACAGACAGAAAAAACTCGTGACAAGACAGGTGCGGTTGAAGAAATCAACTTTAGTAAAGGAAAATAGCCATCAGCAGCAGTAACTTCAGATGTGCACACAACTTAGTTTATCAATTCACTTGAACACTGTACCTACCTTTTCTTGTTTTGCTAGCATCCCTAATTTGACATCTGCATCTCTGCTTAGATATCGCAAAGTTTCCAGTTAAAATATTTAATCAGCTTGAAATTTCTTAATAGTTTGTTTAGGTTGAGAAGACGGAAATCGATGAGCCATACACACACACACACCAGCATCTTACTTATGATCAGCACCCAGCCAAATTATCTGGTCTTCCAGCACTGTCTTACACACTACAGCCATCTTTTCTGTTAGCTTATTGAAAGGGAACTTAGCTTTATCATAGCATATATATATTCATTGAGGGACATTAATACACTTGACTTGGTCTCTAAAGCCAAACTAATCCAGGTGTAGTAAATATTCGTGTTACAGGTAGATAGGGAATATGTTTTTATTTTTGGTGAGATCTAAACATTTTCTGTTACTTTGCCTCACACTGATAAGTCAAAACAACAATTAATTTTTGTTACACCTTAAGACAAAACAAATGTCATTCTTGAGATTGCATGCAGAAGAATTTTTTTAAAAGGTTTGCTCAGTAAAATAGCAAAGACAGCTTTTGGAAAAGATTTAGTCTTTATTGAGTTAGCAAAAGGAGCAGAGAGGGTTAACATTTGTGATGGTACAACATTGACCAAAATATTTGGTAAAGACACCATTTATTAATTAACAAAATGTTGAAAAACGATGTACAAATGATAAATTTGACTTGAATCAGCAGCAATTATTTCTCCAATACCAACACAGACAAAAGTCTGTGCACCCTGGGTCAGATGGAGGTAAACAGATGATACTGAACAAGACAATTTGTCTGCTGACAGGATGAGGCTCAGCTGCCAGAAATGGACACTCAAAATAAACCTTTTCCCTTGATGCAGATTTCCTCCAAACAACAGAATCTGAAGGTCTTTTATCTGTTTGTTTATTGGCAATAACAATGCAACATTCTGCACTCTCCACATTCACCTGAGGCATCCATGAAGGATGACATCAGGTGCTGGTAAGGACTGTGATGTCAGGTTACCTCCCTTGCCTGTGACAATACCCGCTTCACTGTATGATTACTAAAGAACATTCATCGTTCAAAATGCATGATGAAAAATTGTAATAAATGATTAGATACATTGATTTTAATGAAAACACATTGTATTTGATCTGTAAGTAAACAATTTTTCAAAAAAAGCTTCTACAAGCATGAGATTATAACACCTAATGTAGTTAAGTAAAAAAACTCCAGTGTACTCGAAGTGACCTTTCACGTGAATTGTTGTTTGTTGGTGGTTGTGTTTACGAGACGATAAACCTTATCACAAAAAGGTTAAATGGCTGGTATTATTTTCAGGTCCACCTGTGTTTGGGAAAAATGAAAAGATTGTCAGAGCAGAAGCAGGCCAGAACAAGTCATTAACACTAGAATTTTTTTCCTATCCGAGTTTCACCAATCTCACCTGGTCTTTGGAAGGAAGATATTACAACACAATTTCATCTACTGGAAGTAGTGTTACCTTATATCTACATGGACATGAAATTGAAAGTGATGGTAACAAGTCTACTCTGCATCTTGAGAATCTGTCTGCATCTGATTTTAACAAGAGTTTCACACTGAATGTCACCAATGCTTGGGGCTCAGCTGTGGAGACAGTGAGCTTACGTGCTGCTGGTAGGTAACTT
The DNA here is from genome assembly GCA_018389105.1 of Nautilus pompilius. Classification (NCBI taxonomy): domain Eukaryota; kingdom Metazoa; phylum Mollusca; class Cephalopoda; order Nautilida; family Nautilidae; genus Nautilus; species Nautilus pompilius. Next base: position 113,388 of record JACATO010001055.1, read on the forward strand.
GGCTGAATTTCTATTCAGAAAATTAAAAACAACAGATAAACAGATATGATTATGAATTATGTAACCAACACAGTTCTGAAAACCTGTAGCTGCTTTGGTGGTAATGTGCTGTATGTGACAACTTGATTAGGTTGTTTATATTTAGCTAGCATCATTAAAAAGTCAATGAAGATTTCACCTGTTAGTAGGATCATACAGGTATGTAAGAAGAAATGCTTTTACTCATATCGATCTTCAACTTAGCCATTGTGATCCATTGGTAACGGAGGCTAATGACACCTGTCCACCTTAATTTGTTGTAAATTTAAAGATAAATATCTGGTATAAATTGATGTGGTGGTATTTGACTAGAGTTGGAAAACATTACATCCTTGTACGGGGGCATGATGAGTCCAACTAAGAAACAAAAATGTCTTATCCTGAAACTGAAATGGAATAATTGAAATACGTGCTTTTGGTAAGTGAAGTGTCAAAATTAGACTAGTCTCTCTTGGTTTCTCTTGCATGAAAACAGTGAAGATCGTCTCACTTACTATTGCTGGGTCAACAGTAATTTTCTGACAGTTTGTGTTTACTGATAAAATCATTTATATGAATCATAAAACAGATTTGTAATAGATTTTCCTCTTACGCTCTTCATGTTATTTTTAAAAGACAAAAGTTCCTTTTTCAATCAGCAGAAAAAGTTCTGAGAATCTAAAGTTTAGTAGGGATTTTACTTTAATCAGGTGACTTGGAACATTAATGTAGGTTAGTTTTCCCATTGTAGGGCATGAAGCTGAACTGTACTGAGAGAAAATTATATTTGTAGGTGGATACAAACAGTTGTACTATTAAAACTGTCGTTGTCTCAGTTATCGATTGATTGTGGTAGACAGGTGGGTTAGCACATCTCATGTTCCCTTGACGGTGTTCATTTGTGTTGAGTTGAAGAATACTAGAGCTTGATTCATGCTGCCAAATTGTCCCACTAAGCAGTTTTCATTTGATGAGATCACACAGGACATGGACAGGTTCTACTTCTCTTCAAATCTGCTGATACACCAATGTTCTTTTATGGTAAAGCCATTTTACTTAAAAAACAAACATTTGTAGCTATCTGGATGATGGATGGAGCTCCCTTTGAAGGATGCCATGCACTATTATAATTCATTTATCATTATTTCATTCCTAACAAGTTTATTACCGAGACATTTAGTAAATAATAGGTAGATAGAGTTTTGCTTTACAATGTAGGTACCTTTGACTTTCTTTTATTTGTGCCCCAGTGGACAGTGGAGCCTCAGTTGTGCTGCTGTATAGTAAAATCACCCATCTTCCATTAAATAACTAGAGAAAAAGATTGAAGGTTAGGAGAACAGAATGTAGAGAGTACAGCGAGAAATGATCTGGCCTAACTAACCTGCATCCAGTAATGACGACAACAACAGTTTAAATTTTCCAATGTTGGCTGTTTACATAATCTATGTACATTTGCCGTCTCAAGCCACTGTCCTGTCAGAGTACCTCTTCAATGGTTTTTAAACATACTGACGGTAGTAAACGGCACAACTAAGACAGGAAGACCATTCTGCGCAGTCACTTCTTTCTTACTGACTCAATATGAAGAGTTACACGTGTCTGGCTGCTCTTTGGTTTAATTATCTGATTTTAGAAAGAGGCCAATTCCATTTGTCAGTTTTTGAAATTATTAGGGACCAGTCTCTGTTAGTCAACTCAACATCACAACCCTCAACTTTCTCAGAAGTGATGTTTACTATAATTTTATATTCAAACTGAAAAAATGTTTGTTTTTCTTTTAATTTTAAAAAAAATCATTTGGTTAATTTTCCCCATTTTTTTAGTTAGTTAAATTTAAACCCAATACTGATCATGGCTGAGGCTGTCTTTAGTTATGGTACTTAAAGAGTCAAACCTGACAGTAAGATGTTTTAATGTGCTTCACTGTGGCAAACTTCATCTTATCACCTGTACTGACTGGTGTCCGTCTGAATTATAGGACCTCCACTGAAACCTGAAAGGTTTAGAATTGTAAATGTCACCGTCTCCAGCATAACTCTGTCCTGGATGTCAGGGTTTGATGGAGGATATCATCAGTCCTTCATCCTCAGTTATATTGGAGGATCTCAGAGGAACTGGAATCCTTCAAACATCAGTTTACCAAGTAAGGGGAGAGAAATCGTCCATGAGGTGACAGGACTGGAGGCTAACACAAATTACACTTTTAAACTCTATGCACAGAATGAGCGACCACTGGGTGATAGGGTGAGTGACGAGGTTCTGGTCTCGGGCAGCACTCGGACAGGTAAGTAATTTATCAATGATTGATCAATTGTGCATGCACCGTCAGCCCAAGAATTCTGAATACTGGGGCACTTGTGCTCATTGTCTCTCTAAAACGTGAAAACAAATTTATTGTAAATTTATTTGATTTAGTTTTATCTCTAAATTATTCTTAGCCTAGAAGGTCCTTGTTGTTTTATCTTATTTTCTTTTTGAAAGAGTAATTATTGTTTGTGGATAGTTCTTCAGTATATTTTTATAAAGAAATTTTTATAAATATTCATCAGTTCATGATGCTGGTATTGATATAGGGATATTAACCTTAATGAAAAATTTTATTACACATTGCTACCTTAAAGCCTCAAGTTGTGGAAATGATGCTACCTCTGCCAGCGAACATTCATTGGTATCAAGGCAGCTTCCACTTTAATTTACTTGGTCACCAGTTAGATACATACTGTACATCCCAGCAGCATGAAAAATTCTGCTTTGGTGGAAAAGCATACTTGGATCAGCAACATCAATTGTGTGATTTGAAACTTTTCTGGTGAGCTCATTTTGATCACCTACTCCTGACAACAACGAGATGGGTACTCTGATGTCAAGAGTGGCATATTAGTACGAAAAACAATTTTACTTTGATGTCACTGTCCGAAGCCAAACTTACCCCAGTGACAAAACAATGAAATATTGGAAACATTCTGCTGATGTTTAAGTAAAATGATCCTCAATAGGTCATGTAATGTTAACTACAAAGGTAAAGCACTCACTCTACCAAATATTATTTTGTCTGATATGTCTGAAAACTGTTTATTTCAATGGGGGCAGTAAATCCAAATCCTGCCATCAGCAAATGACGAATCGTAACTAATCAAAGAACAAGGCTAGTCCAAAATCTGCGATGTTCATTAAACATACATTCAAATTGGTCTTGTGAGTGATGTTGCTGTTCATTTGAGAAAGTCTCATTGTGTAGCTCCCTATTACTATTCTATCTGGTCACTGCTTTGTAATTTTGAGAGGATATACTAGTACACCTTGTGTCCCTACACCAACTCTGTGTTAATTAGCAATTTTGTAAATGATGGCACCATATCTGTTGGTTCTAATACTGTGACATTACAGAATTGGCCAGGGATCTGGGCCTATCTAAGGTCTTGTCTGCAGCTTTTTGATGGGATGGAGATAAGGCAACTTATTCCTATGTACACGGATATCCAGGCTAAAACTTCTTAGGATAATTATCCTTCCTATCCATTAATGCTTAATGTGTGCTCCATCTCTGCTTGTTTCAGTTACGACATCTTAACACTCTTAGAGTTTTGAATAACAATTTGTAAATGGGTGTGATTAAAAATTTAAATTATTGTTGATTATTTGCCAAGGAACTTGTAATGTACAATAAATGAATAAAATGTGAAAACCCAGTGAATCTGCTTTCTTACATAGCACTTTATAGTTATATTAATGAATTACTTACTGGGTTGGTTGTCCATCAAAACCAAATTTGGTGAATGATGCTGCCTGCTTTACTAGGTAATATTTGTTTCAGTATGTCTTTCAATTTTATTATGTGTGCTGCCAACGATTGTCAAGGTTTTTTCTTCCGCTTATTCTATCTGGAAAGTATCTGAGTGTGATGTACCTGGAATTGGCTTCATATTGAATCATCACAGCTGTTTTTGAGTGAGACTTAGCTCCACCTGTGAAAATTTTTGTAAGAGACTATAGAGTTACCTGGGCACCTGAACTTCTCCAGGTAGAGAGTGGCAGGTGTAGATTTCCCAAATGCTTGCTTCTGCAGTTTTCTCTCTGTGTCTCTATGAACTGTGAGAGAAAATTTGTTTTAGTTAACAAAAAGATCATCACCTCACCAGATGCCTACAACGAATGCCTGGACATTACTACTGGACTCACTATCTATTTATTACTCAAGGTTTTTGTCTGTCGGGAAAAATAACTTATTTGCTGTTTATTTGAAGCACGTCTGAATGTGCAAAATTAATTCTTTGCCCTGAATGGCAGCCCAATGTCTGGTTAAAGAACTGTGTTCAAAAATCGTTGCCTTTTAAGTGCATTGGTACCCATGACTACATATTTTGTGTGTAAGAAACTTCTTACCTGTCTTGTGCATATAAGTTTGGTTGGAGTGGATTTGCCTTCCACTAAAGCCCGGCTGCTACTCCAAGCAATCTGTTGAGCAGAGAGGGCCGGGTGTTCAGAAGAAGGTACTCCTTTTTATTTTGAGGGGTGAACCCAAGACGCAACAGTGCAGAGTAGGTCTGTGCTGTTGACTTTTAATTCCTTGGACCAAAACTTGGACTAGAGCCCATAGGTCTTTATGCTGTGAATGACCATGTCATCCAATATCTCACATATGAGGTATCTTGGGGAACTTACCACTTTCCATTTGTTTATTTTTCCTGATGGGATGTCAGAGGTGTAGCCTTTTGAGCTGTTCTGGAAATACCCCCTTATAATTGGGCTCAGTAACTGGGACTGATGCTAGGCATGGATACAAGTTTCTTTGTGAAAACAATTGAACTGGTTTTTTTATTCCATCTATTTTAACTGAATTTCTGGAAAGGGTTATTTTTGCTCCAACATTTTAAACTATTTTTGTGGAAGTTGCTACGGTTATGCTAAGCTTTTGGTGTTTTATAGGTTTTCCACATACAGTGACCATCATGTTATCTGTAACTACCTGATTGGAGAAAAGTATTTTCCATTTTTCGTACTACTGCTATTTCCTATGATATTTGGTAGTTTTTAATCTGCTGAACACCAATTGTTTGTTGTGTTCACAATGTTTTAACCACCTGGATCCTGGGGAAGGTTTTACCAGCTGTTTATTCATCAGTTGTTTGCATTCCTGCTGCCATAAGAACTCCATTAGTTCAGCATTAATGGTGCACACCCAGTCGGGCATTCCTATGATTTTACTCCTATACCATAAGGGATCTATTACTAGGCTATTGATTACACCTTCCTTACCTACAAGGCTAAGGTCATGATGAACTTGCCAGCCCTTTAACTTAGGGTGTCAACCACCTGCTGCCAGTTGTCCTGATCTACCTTTGTTAGTTAAGCTAACAGAAACATGCTACCAGAATTTTCATTCTGTCCCTGGCCCATCTAATAACAGACCCATAAGGATTGTGTTGCATTCTCTGAAGATAACTCAGCCATGCGCTCTCTCTGTTTTGTCTTTGTTTATTTGGGCACCAGATGGATCTTTGTAAAGCTTGAGCATGTTGAATACCACCAGAGAGCTCTCCACATCACACAGTAGGTTCATATTGTTGTCGGCATTCTGCATTATTTCTTTCTCTATCTACTTTGATTTTCTCCTCAGCATGGATCCTACAGGCCAGCATCTCTTCAGTGATGGCGTAGAGTACTGTATTCAGAGCACTCCTTTGATTTATTTCTGTTTGGACATTGGTGTAAGCTCCCTCTACCTAGGCTGTTCCAGACTCCTCAGTTGTGGATATGTCACTGGTGCCAACAGAATTAGCTACCACACTTATTTCTTGGACCAACTCTGGTAATGTGTCCTCCTTCCCCCATGGTATTGCCAAGGTGTCTGCTTCAGGCTTTATGGTGATATCAGTTGGAGGACCTTGGGAACTTAATTTGTTCCCTTGACTTCTTTCTTCTTAGGATAGACGACCACTTCCCATTTGCTTCCCTGTGGCCCCATCAACAAGGACAAAGCCAAACTCAGTGTTACTCATCAACTTTGCAGCTGCAGACAGGTTTGTTGGACATCTCCTCCTTGGTTATTTCCTTGCAGAATTCCATTGTGTGTCCTTGGATCTTGCATACCAAGCAAAAAGGCAGTTGTCTTGGCTGGTCTTTGTAAAAGACGTCATTGATTCTCCTGTGGATGGGCTTAGTGATTAACAGCTTCTGTCTGCTACCCTGACAAAAAGATAGGCCAAGCAGGCTGTTGAATTTAAATACCACCAAAAGTCTACCATACCGTGCCAGTAGTAATACCAGACTCTCATCTGGGGCAGATAGAGGTAGCATGTGCACCTTCACCAAAGTGATTGGGTTTGCCTTACATAACTTAAACCCAATGCTCTGACCTTTAAAGGTAATCTAGAGATGAAGTTGGCATTGCCATATGTCGTGTAGACAATTTCTAGTATGCTGTTGAATGCCCCAGGTCTGTCCATAATAGAGAAAGAGCGACCTCTTTTTTCCCCGAAATTAGTTTTCTAACTGGCACAGCAATACCAATATACACCACTGGGGAGCTCCCCTCCATCTGGTGTTGTTTCACTTGACTCCGCTTACCAGGTTGCAATACTGTTGTCTCACTATCTGAGGAGGTGACTAACCTCTTTCTGTAAGCCTCACAGAAGAGTTGCAAACCCTGTTTTTCCTGCCTTGTCCTCAGATTCCGATGTCAACATTTCTGGCAACCCATATGCATATTGCATACCAGTTGATCAGTGCCACCTTTGTATCATTGGAGTCACCCCCAGTGCGGGCGAGGGGAATTCATCCCACAACCTCTGTTGGGTGTTTGATGCCCTCTGTAGGCACTAGGCTTACAGCACTGGATGAGTGCAGTGTACCTGCTATATCTCTCTTTGCAATAGAGCTCACCATGATGGAAGATTCCATTTGACTGGTAAAAGAAACAAGAAGAAACAACTAACCTATCGATAGCTACTTGCTAGCTCCTACCTTCTTCACACCTGGGGAAAATAGTGTAGCTCCAACTTGACTGGCATTGCCTATCTTGTTTACTCTGAAAAGCTACAGCAACTATTTTGGTTGCTAACATCCACCATTCTGTCAGGAAAGCTCACCAAAATCATTGTTTCCATTAACTCCGAACTGTACCTGGACTTGTCCAAAAGTTCCAAAACTTGGGTGTGACTCCACAGCCCTTACAATAACAAGTATTATTCACTGATCTGACTTTTTTGCAACAAGGATTTTTTACTTGCGAACAACTGAATAGAAATCTCCAGTTCTTAGTCAAAAGGTATGTTGCCAGCTAAATACCTGTAAGAGAGTTATCACAAGTTATATTCATACCTGTCTGGAACTATTGCTGAACGAGCCATGAAATGACTTGTGAACTATGATTTGGATCTCAGAAATTGGCTGACTGTTAACAATGGTCATGCATTTTTCATTGTAATTCCAGTATATCTTGATGCCATATTTGCTTAGTTTTCTTGGAATGTATTGCCAATAAACATATCAATCACAAAAAGATATTAACTGCTCATCAATGGCCATACCAGTTATTTTGAAGCCAGGTTTTGATATGGTATGGAGCTAACATGTCTTCAGCAGGGAATTTTTAAATATCAAACTGCATAAATCTTATGCTCAATGAAAATCTGTTCCTTGACATTTCAGACCTTAAAACAGGCCACTTGTCCGTATCCACATCTTAGTAGTAATTTTGGGGGTAGATTTATATTCTCCAGCAAGTAATAGTAATCAAATAACTGCTCCTGTCTCATATCTGTTCTATCCCACATTGGAAGTTCCCAGTGGTCAATTTGGTCCATTGTTCTTTTGATTACAGTATTCACCCGCATATCTATTTGTTTCTTGTGCAACAATAACAAGAATGTCATCGCTGATGGAAAGTTAATGCACTTCTGCTATCATTCAAACTGAATAATTACCGGTCACTTCTCCCTGGTGATAGACAATGTTTGCAAGAGAACCACAGAACACTAGATTTGCTGGGTTTGTTCTTCCTGATATGCCCACTTCCAGCTCTCAGAATCTGCAGAATCAAACCTCTATCATCAGTAGATAAACCACCTCTGGTGGTGCTTTCTCTTCTTGGTTCTTTCTCAAATGGATTATTACTTTTCTGATTGTTCTTTGGCTAGGTGAACACCATTTTTTCCCTCCTCATTCATGACTTTTTCCATGGTAGCTGTGTAATTTTGTCTAACCATGGAATAATGGCTTTATGTGACTGACCTATATGTTGGCTTTCAACCTTAGGACAAGAGCCAGCTGTAATAGAATTACCAGTGACAGGGCTATTCATTGGCTTATATAATACTTCAGCCTCTCCCTAGTGCATTATAGAACATGGATTCAGAACGTTTTTTCCTTAGGTGATGCATCAGTAGATACATAAATAAGCACAAGCCACAAAGTTTTTGCATGCAGTAGTTTTTAAATGTATTAAGCTACACTATGATCGTCTTTTAGCTATAGAAGATCATAAAATTGTTGGTTTTTATTATAAATTCATCATCAGGCATACATGGTAAATAAGAAAGATAACTAATACTGAAATAAACAAGAAAAGTGAAGATACCGGCTTTGGCTATTTGGAAAAACAGAAAAATTTTATCAAGATGTCGCATCCAAATACAATTGTCCTTTAACAGTTATTTAGATATAGAAAAGACAGAAGTTAAGAATGCAGTTTAAACTAACATTGGTCAGGTCAGACAGGTAATGCTATTACCAAGTGAAGACAATCAAGATTAAATAAGATTAGCAAGATAAACATATGTTTTCACTACTTTATTGATATTTAAAACACAAATATTTCGAACTGATATTCTTGTTAACTGTATTGTATTTTAAAATTTTCAGGATTGAAAAATGTTCATTTTATTGTTTACCCAGATGTTTGATCAGTAATGGGACCATTTCATTGTGTTTGTTCACCAGTCATTGCAGAAGTGCCATCAGTTTTTATGCTCGACAATTTTGTTATGTCAAGCTCAGTGGTATTGCACTAAGAGCCCACTAAGTCCCTTTAGTTTGACCTGTAAGTGAACTAGCACCATTTTCTTTGTGAATAGCACATTCTTGTGTACCCAACTGAGCTATTGATGAGGTATGAGTTGATCTCTCTGCTGTCAGGGGAAAGAAATGAAAATTTATTCCTTTCTTTGTTTCAGGTAGCTTAATGCATAACTGGAAAAACTGATAACTTGGCATTGCACTGTCATGTGATTTAGGTTGATTGCATTGGGACAAGGTTTTTAGGCACCTATAACCATTCATTTCTTAACAAGATCACTCTTGGTAATTGGTTACAAAGATTTTCTATCAAATATGCAATTTTGTAGCTCACCAGGGTTTCAATTTCAACTTTTTGATTACCTTTATTAACCATAATTTTCGGTATAGCGGGGACATGCATAAGAGATTTGTGCTTCATGGTATAGCATCTTTGCCTGATTTTCAATAGCAGAAAATTCATTTACGATCACTGAATTGTCCTCAATAAAAAGAAATACTCATCTATCCAACATTATTGGAATTTTTGATTTTCTCTTTCACCTTTTTGCTTTTGCATTGAATTTTTTTCCACTGGAGATGACAATACTGAAGATCTGAAATATTGAAATTTGTGTAAACGTATATGCATATTAATACACACAGATATTTTATTTACAGTCCTGAAAAATAGAGGGATATGGGAGGAACTGCCCCTTCAGTATTTCATCTCAAGCATAAGTTTTTATTAGTGTAGCAGAGATGGGTTTAGAGGGCCCAAAACAAATATAATTTTAAAAAATATACGGTTACAGGTTTTTTTTTTCATTTGAAAATTTTAAAATGATTTAATGTTAATATATTTTGCTTTCATCCCTTAACTTAAATATTGTTCCCATGGTTCTGTTTATTTAACAGCTACATGCAGATTGGCTCTGATGTTATAGAATGGGTTACATAGAATACTGCGAAAATCAACCCATTAAATTTGTGTATATCTGTTTAGGTCTTCATAAAATGATACAGCGCCTATCAATTGTCTTCGATGCTGTTAACATCTCTGAGGCAGTGGTGCCAAACACTAACTAGAAGACTGTTGAGATGCATGTGGGCCTTTGATGTGAAGTGTGGATGGCCTTGGTGGGGAGCGATCACTTTAGCATTGGTGGGGGGGCTGTTGCTGGAGCCTGTTGACCTCTGATCTTCGTTTCTCGGACTATCAGCATTTAGTGACAGTAAAGTGGAACTGGTGCTGTTCTTCTACACGAGTCTGTTGCCCTCCGTCATCTCACTCTTCATACCTGGCTGACACCTGCGTAGCTGGCCACCTCCACCTTCATTCTTCTCGTCCTATACCTTCACTGCTGTGCAGTTTTCTGTCTTAATGAGACCCTAGAAGGTGACAAAACCACCACCAGCCGCCATAACCTGTAGATTTGTTTTTCTGAAATGTCAAAGTAATTAAGACGTTTATAAATCTGATGCTCAGCAGATGGTCACTAATCTCACACAGAATAATGGACAATTTTAAAACTGAACTTAAATCATTATCCAAGGCTGATGACTCGACAGGTCTATTGAAATCTTGCTCAATTTTAAGCAATCCATCTTCTAGAAGGTTTGAAAAACTCTACAAAGTTCTGGAAATAGATCTCTAACAGTTTGTGATGTTTCATGGGAAATGTTTATCATAGATCTAAAAACAAGATGGGATGCAGAAGCACCCCAAGTGATACAAGTACAAACACACTTATAATGCAAAACGTTTGGTTAGGGCAGAACAGATTTGTCAGCGATCTTATTAATGAGTCAGGTAGTGTATTCCATAACCTCTGTAGCTCAGCTTGTGCAGAGTAATAATGATCTGAAGGGTTGTGCGATTCAAGTGCACCCCAGGTGTTATACAGAGGGTTAAAACTGCAAGACAAGTCTCTTACTCTATCAGTATATTATTTTGGGCAGTATACCTGGGTCACTGAAGCAGAAGTACTGTATGTCACTGCCCCTAATTAATTTACCAGTTTGAAAAGTTTGCTCATACCTTTATGTGATATTCTGCTGTGGTAGTTTCAGGGGGGTCATGGATTTATGTGATACTCTTTTGTGATGATTTCAGGAGGAGGTGGAAAAGCTGCACTGATAGTTGGAGGAGTCATAGGTGGGGCCCTGGCGCTGTTTGGTATTGTTGTGGTGGTATTTTTACTTGTCAGAAGATCAAGAATGACATCCAAGGGCAAAGGTAAGGTTAAAAGCATCATGTCTTGGGCATAGAATATTTTGGGTAAAAATGTATGCTCTTCTATTTTGGTTTCTACAGATTCTGAGATTTTTATAAAAGTAATTTTCCAGAGAATACACTTTCAATTCTTTAATGAAATTCAATAATAATATATCAATTTTAAAAAGAAATAACACTGATATTTTAACATTTAGCTCAGCAGATTTTGGTTTACTCATCTTGAGAGATTAAGAGAAATTCTACAGATCTGATCATGTTCTTCCACAGAAATCATCAGCTCTTTGGCACTTTTGTTTTGCAGACTAAAGACTATCCCTACTAATCAGCGGCTCTTGGTCATTACAGACCCGATCAGACCTGTGTTTATTAAGATATTAAAACAATCTATTAGAAATGCATTTTGTGTTGTTTCAAGATGCCAGTGACTCCTGTGTTTTTCTCTGCCTGAGAGAATGCACATCCATTCTCATCTAACATCTAGTAACAGACTATGATAACTGATCTTCGGTCTGACTACTGGAGGGCAAGATATCCTTCAGTAATACATCTCATCGAAACTGTTTTGTTTACTTTAAAAATCCTGGAAATTCTGTCCGCTAGTTTTTAATGTATCTCTGGCACACACAGGAATCTGATAGTAGAAGGGATTAATTTCCTCAAACTTGTAAACTAAATGCTGTAAGTTTGAGCAAAATGTTTTAAAGGTTTAATATAGCAAAAATTATCTCCATTGTCATCTTATCATGAAATATATCCTCAGTGGTATTCTTGTTTCTGACTGGATGATTAGTGTGAAGTCACGGGATCTTTGTATTGGCTACATGTGTTACATTGCCAACTGTCTTACACTGCGTCTTGAACTTTTTCAAGTATATACTATCCAACAAGGAGGCATCTTGTTTATCATAGAGATGTCAGAACATGTGGACGAAGAGGATGTTAGATATGTATGGATAAACTCCAACACTTTTTTATGACAAAACCATCTCATTCCTTTCATTCATTTTTATTCCTATTAGTTTTCTTTTTTCTCAGGTCATCTACATGTTCACAAGTAGATCTTGTTTCACCAGATATGCAGATATTTAGCAGCCATTTGACTGTTTGCATATCAGATAAAAGACAGCAGTAATATCTTGATCAATTATAGATAAATGCTATTTTGCTGTATTTTTCAGAGTATCATCAGAAACTAACATCTACCAGTTCTTAATTGGTGCTAATCACTAGAGGCTAAAATGTCCATTGAGCTGGTACCAACTTCTGAAGCATTTTATACACTGACACAGATAAAATTACATACCTCTAGAATGCTTCCCTGTAAATTTTCTAGGAATTAAATTCAGAAATTAGTAATGTAAATCAGCTGAACAAATCCTGTTTTTGAACATTTGTTTTGGCCAAACAAATATAGGTTTTTTAACGTTTTATTATATACCATGAACAAGATATCATATTAATCTGAAAATGAAGCAAATATGTGGCTATCAAACTTTATCTGATCTATGAACCATTTATTGTTTGGAGAAAATTAATGTCCTTAATATATTAACACGCATTTTGCTTTAATAGAAACCTTGCTGCTGTTACAATAGTTAACATTGAAGTATTCATATTTCCCATGTTCTGTTATTACTCAGGGTATTGTTAGTTTGTTTGTTTTGGTGTTTGCTAATGTTTCAATATTTGTATATCATTAGTTGTCAAGTTCATTTCATTGACTGACTTATGATCAAACTCATCAGTCAACAGTCATAGAAAATCATCATTTTTATTCAGCAATCATCAGTAAAATTAAATAGCCATTATAAATGATTATAATATGAAACATGAGTGAAATATAATTGTTTATTAAAGTAGAAGACCACGACATTATCATTTTATGCTTAGTAAATAGTTTTGTCAAGAATCCAACACTGTTGTAAATTTCTTAAGTTACTGTACATACACTAGTAGCTATAACTGTGATATTACTAATAAAATATCCCATATTTCATTCATAAATTAATTCATCCCCATGTATAAAAATGCAACTGCTATAAAATCCATACTTATTACATATACATATTGATATATTTTTTTGGAAATTTCCAAATTAAAATCTCTTCTCTAAGCTAGATGAATTATTTTATTTCTAAATCCATAATTGTGGTGATCAGGGGATGTTCTAAAAAAGATAATTTCTTACCTGTACTTTTATTTTCCTTTGAGGTGCATTTTGTCAAGCATTCCACCTACCATGTTACCACAATCCACTCAAAGAAAATTCTTTAGCTGTCTTTTATCATATTTCCAAGTTTCTTGGAATTTTCCATAAACAACAAATTTGCTTAAAGTCTGAGGGAGAATTACAAAATCTCCCAAGTCTACTGTAACAGAATAAACAGAACAGGAGAACTAGCATAATTTTTGTATTTACTGAATTACTTTATACTAAAAAAACAATAAAAATACCAAAAGGTTTAAGTTGTAAAATAATTGTCATTCTGTTTTGAACACTGAGTGAACATTCTACTGTTTAGCCAAATGAGAAAAGCAAACATTATTACACTGTAGAACCAAAGCTCTGATCCTATGTACGGTGCCAAGAATTTACCGTGAAGCTGACCAAACTTACCTTTTTAGTTTTGTCATTACCTAAACTTTTATTTATTAACATTTATAACAAAAAAAAGGAACAGATTTGCAGTAACTTGTGTTCCAGGGAATGGAGCATTGAATTTTGAACCAAGAACCCTGATGGTGACCAACCTCGTTGTGCTGACGATGGTGCGGTTAGATATCCAGACTGTCTGTCTGGAAAGTTAGGATGGTAACTAAGGGCCAGTGGCCAAAGGTAACTGTAGTATTTAAAATCGTTAAATCGTTACCAAAGTGCAATACTAAAAGGTACAGGGGGAAAAGAGCGTTAGATCGATTTGAGACCAATCAACTAAAATTACATTTCAGGGTAGTCTGACCATTCCAACATTTGTGGAGGACCCCTGTGGATATTAGAGCAGAAGACAATACAATTAACCAATATGTTAAATTTAAAATGTGAAAATAATTGCAATCTAACACAAAAATAATTCTATACTTTGACCAGATAAAAACTGCACTAAGTAAATGTTTATTGTCTTGGAGTAATTTTAAAGAAATTATGCTAAAAATTCCTAGTGCAGAAAAATGCTACTTACATGCAAGTGAATTACACTATTTTGGATGATAGAAATTATCTTCTGTCTTAAAATATCATTGTTGAAACTCAACAAACAATAAAGGAGTCTCGAATTTGTAAAAAAAATAGAAGGTAAGATGATATTCTTTCAACTGGTTGCAAGCATGCATATTGATGTTGTAATGGTTTAGTGTAGGAAGGACCATCTTCCCTCACTATAGTTCACTTGGAAAATTTTTTTAGTTATCAACAATTTGTACGGCAGATGAACAACTTCCTATCTTAACCATCTGTAAGAACGTTCAAGTTTATTGTTAGCCATTTTGATAGGTAAATGTTGCAAATTCACATTTTGTGAAGATAGATTCACACATATGTGAACGATTTCTTCTTCTGGTATATTAACTTTCAAGAAGACAACAAGATGTTGTCATAAATATGCTGTGTACAAACTGGCAATGAAGTTGTGAAGTTCTTACTACATGAATTTTACTGTTTTGATTTGGTAAAATCATCCATTTGATTATGTCAAGATGCCATTGATGACGCAAAGACATAGATTGATCTTCTCTACAACCACACTTCGATTTTTCTGAGGAAGATGGCATTATAAATGATAAATTCTGCTTTTATAAAATAATCTATTTTGGCTTCTGTAACCTTCCTTAATAATAGTAAATGTACCCTGAAAATATTCTCCTCAAATATTTGAGCATTACTTGAATAAAATGTTGACACTGATATATTAAATCATATCTGCCTTTATGAACTGTTTCAACATCTCTAAGAACTTCTCCTGTCATCATAAATGGCTATAGTTTTGGAATAACTTCTTGAGTTAACATCAAACATTATATAATCTACAAACTGATGCTACGATAATCTTCATCACATAGTTTATTCTTACTCCAGACCCTTGAAGATAGCGGAACAGCATGACATTGATTGACAATTCTAGGTGCAGATAAAGTTATGCCTAAAATTGGCAGCTCTACTATTGAATATGAAGGAAAAAAATTGGATTTGTACATTTGGATGGAGAAAATTGTTTATAGAAGATAAACTTGATGTTAATATAATTATGCCAAAACCTAATAAACAAGAAAGTATAAGAAATTAGATTCATATACAGTGGCAGTTAAAAGTTTGACAATGATTGCTAAACAAATATAAACAATATAAATTGACTTATAAAATATGTAAAAATAAACATTTCAGCATGAGGGTTACAGTGATGATAAGAAAGCAATTTCTTGTTCTATCAAATGAAATACACGTCAACATGGTTGGCAGTAAATATTTTGTGTATGCTCACTTTCTAAAGTTATGACAAAATTTCATGTTGACAAAAGTATAAGAATGCCAATGGGATATACTTATATTTGTGAGTGGTTTCATTTCAGACAATAAAATATATTAAACTAATGCATAATTTTTTTTAGCATTTTACAATGGGTAAAAAGCCACTATAAGTCCAATGAAACACAATTGGACTAAGGAGTTGTGCAAGGAGAAGCTTTCATATTCCAAGATTGCTAAGTGGGTTAGGTGCTCTACAACAGCTTGTTATGTAACTGGGAAACTATAATCAAATGGGTGGCTACATGAAATACTATAAAAGTGACAGAATTTTAAAAAAAATTGATGCTCAGACTGATTGGAAAATTGTTGACATTTTGAGAGATTTGGAGGATCTCTGTTCTCTATGAGAACTATTCATGGATGGCTGTGATTTTGAATTGATGGGACATGTTGACAAGAAGAAACTTTATTCCCTTGAAGAATCAATGAGCCTGATTTCAATTTGCCAAAAACCAAGAAATTTTGATCAGTTGTTTCAAATTATTCAGTAGAATTGGGTGAATATTTGTTTGATTGGTTCATTTGTCTTATGGGCTCAATGCATTAAGCCCTGTCAGGCTGTAACTGATATTTATGGTCATTCAAGCAAATAGCAATACTTCCTTGATCTGTTTACCTCTTGTAATCTCTATAAATAGTGTTTGTGACAAAATTTTGAATGTTTGATTTGGTCTCAAACTTTTGTTGCCATCATTACCTCATAATGTAAGAAAAGCAAGCATCACTACCAGTCATGCTGATATACATGCCAATCGAAAGAACAAGAAATTGCTTTTCTGTTAGTGTAATTCCCAGGCTGAAATGTTTATTTTTTTACCTATTTATACTTGCAATGTTTGTTCTGCGAGTATTCTTAAACTTTTGTCTACCACTGTATGCTTTAAAGTCTATTTTGTACTGAATATTTTTTCAAGTGGTTATTTAGCAACAAAAACCAGTTTTATTTTATGAAAAAAATGTTAATCGATTTACCAGTTAAGTAGAATACAAATGTAGAACAATAAAAATTGAGTTCAGTTCAGGTTGGGTCCCCATGGTCGGCATTGCAGCTGGATGGAAATGTGTTTGTTGTTGTTGTCTTCATTTAATTTTTGGGATTTTCATTAATTGGGTTTTAGAAAGTGATAATTCTGGTGTTGTTTTATTTTTTTTTTTAAATTCCAGTTTATGTTATTTAAACTGAGGTGTAGTTCAGAAATTCCTTAGGCCTTAATAACTATGGAAGGGTCTTTTCTGTTTGTTGGCACCATATCTACATAAGTCTTTTCATGTAGTCACTTTATATTTTTTCATGAAATATCACAAGATTTAAACACAGATTTTAGATTTTTTCTTTGAAAGGAAAATGTTACAAGTAAATGACAAACGTTTGCATACAGACTGATTTCATCCATAATTTTGACAACATGTTCTATATGTGTATAACAACTGTTATTTTTCACTACTGGTCACATATTTCTTTCTAACAAAGTTTGCAGGTAGGTATTCCTCCTCTTGCTGCTGTGGGGTTGGTTTTGTTGTGTGGCCCTTATGTCACTTATCAAGATACCCGTATAGATGCTCACTGTGATATCTTGACTCTGTGGTTCTCGGGGAAGCAACTGCAGTCAATTTGATGCCTGTCAAACTTTAGTGTGTGTGTGCACCATATTTCTCTATCTCCTGCAGGTTATTGTGATCATGATTATGAGCACTCAATCAAAATTCATGCAGGAGATGATTTTGAAGGATGGACACTTAAGCAGCAGAATTTCTTCAATTTTTCAATAAATGCAAGATGAGTTTGAGCCTTATACAAAATGGCCACCCATGTTTTTAAATTTTGGAATTATAGGTTGTGATGTATAAGAAAAACAGACTGTAATATATGATTAACGAATCATTGTGCTAACATTTCACAGATGTGAAGCAGGATTTCTTCTTCTTTAAGTCCTCGGAATGCGTTAATCCGGCCCTGAGTGCTGGGCCCCTTGTGGTGCAGGTTGGGTAATGGTGTTTATTAGCATATAACCGTGACATCACACACTCTAGCTAGGCTAATCTCTGTTGTATGACACGACAGAAGCATACATAAACTAACACAATATTTAGTAACATTAGGTAAAAAAACAAAAAAAAAATATCTTATAAAATGGTGTTTGAACAGTCCTATCACTTTATTTATTATACTTCATAATTTAATCAAATAAAATGTTAGTCTGGAATCTGTTTTAATGCACAACAAAAATTTCTTTTTAGCCATCCACCCATCCAGCATGATTTCTGTAAGTTCTCATAAGTTGTGATATTTACTGACAACTTTGTTTGTTTTGTTTTTTGTGTCCTAAAAGAAGTATTAAGTGCACACGAAGAACGTCTCTATCTGATCAGACCATTCACATTGCCAGATCACATTTATTTCAGCTATGCTAGTATATTTTGCTTTTTATTTACAGAGACAGGAAGCCAAAAGTGAGTATTATTTTACTTTTTAAAATTTTTTTATTTCTTAAAATCTTAATGACATTTTGGGAATTAGTTAAGAAATATGACCATTTTTCCATTTCTGTTAATATCACAGTGTGGAGGAATTTATCTATTGGATAACTAACTAACAGACTCTTGTTTCTGTGTCGGTGCTTGGTTCTCTCTTTTAAAGGATTTTATCTTACTCAAATAATTCTGAGAGAGAGATTTTTTGCCAGCAGTCATCATCTGAAAGTAGAATGTTAACTTTTTCTTTGAGATCTTCAAATTTTGCCTTGAGTTAGAGAAATGTAACCTACAGAAATTGCTTTCTTTGATTTTGGACCACTGGGGTAATTAATGAGCATGTATTCCAGCTTCTGTCCCTAAGTGTTCTCTGGGAGATCCATGGATATACAGGTGCATCTCTCAAAAAATTAGAATATCGTGGAAGAGTTCAATATTTTTTGTCACTTATTTCAGAAAGTGAAAATTGTATATATTCTAGATTCATTACATGTAAACTAAAATGTTTCAAGCATTTTTTAATTTTAATTTTGATAATTACGGCCTACAGCTAAAAAAATAGAAAAACGTATCTCAAAATATTAGAATATTT
The DNA here is from genome assembly GCA_018389105.1 of Nautilus pompilius. Lineage (NCBI taxonomy): Eukaryota > Metazoa > Mollusca > Cephalopoda > Nautilida > Nautilidae > Nautilus > Nautilus pompilius. The sequence continues at coordinate 132,228 of JACATO010001055.1, forward strand.
CATTTCGAGTTTGAGTAAATCACTATTTATGCAATATAAATACCAAGAATCTCTCAGTCTGGTTCAGTACACACAACCACAATCATGGAGAAGACTGCTGACTTGACAGTTGTCCAGAAGACACTCAGTGACATCCTCCACAAGGAGGGTAAGCCACAGAAGGTCATTGCTGAAAGGGCTGGCTGTTCGCAGAGTGCTGTATCAAAACATATTCATGGAATGTTGACTGGAAGGGAGAAGTGTGATAGGAAAAGGTGCACAAGCAAGAGGGATGGCCGCAGCCTTGAGAGGATTGTCAAGCAAAGCCGATTCATGAACTAGGGGGAGCTCCACAAGGAGTGGACTCTGGCTAGAGTCAGTGCATCAAGAGCCACCATGCCCAGACGTTTCCAGGAAATGTGCTACAAGTGTCGCATTCCGTCAAGCCACTCCTGAACCAGAGACAACGTCAGAAGCATCTTACCTGGGCTAAGGAGAAAGAGAACTGGACCGTTGCTCAGTGGTCCAAAGTCCTCTTTTCAGATGAAAGTAAATTTTGCATTTCATTTGGAAATCAAGGTCCCACAGTCTGGAGGAAGAGTGGAGATGCACAGAATCCAAGTTGCTTGAGGTCCAGTGTGAAGTTTCCACAGTCAGTGGTCCACTTTGTTTAATCAAGTCCAAGGTCAACGCAGCCATCTACCAGGAGATTTTAGAGCACTCCATGCTTCCGTCTGCTGACAAGCTTTATGGAGATGCTGATTTCCTTTTCCAGCAGGACTTGGCACCTGCCCACTGTGCCAAAACTACTAGTAACTGGTTTGCTGACCATGGTACTACTGTGCTTGATTGGCCAGCCAACTTGCCTGACCTGAACCCCATAGATTCTCTATGGGCTATTGTCAAGAGGAAGATGAGAGACACCAGACCCAACAATACACATGAGCTGAAGGCCACCATCAAAGCAACCTGGGCTTTCATAACACCTCAGCAGTGCCATGGGCTGATCGCCTCCATGCCACACCATATTGTTGCAGTGATTCGTGCAAAAGGAGCCCTGACCAAGTATTGAGTGCATAAATGAACATATTTTTCAGAAGTCCAACATTTCTATATTATAAATCCTTTTTTTTTATTGTTCTTATGAAATATTCTACTATTTTGAGATAGTGGATTTTTAATTTTCATGAGCTGTAAGCCATAATCATCAAAATTAAAACCAAAAAAGGCTTGAAATATTTCACTTTATGTGTAATGAATCTAGAATACATGATAGCTTCACTGTTTGAATTAAATTACAGAAAAAAATGAACTCTTCCACGATATTCTAATTTTTTTAGATGCACCTGTATATTTGAGTCCATTATGTTGATGGTTATGTTTCACTAAGCATAAATATAAAAGTATATGCTCTTTTCTTTTTTTTTAAAATCTACACAATTGTCTTGAATTCAGGAAATTTCATTAACTTTTTTATTACTTATGTCAATTCTTCTCTTTGATGGACATGAACAAAACTGACTGACTCTCTCAGTCTTCTACTGGTAGTTCTGAGTAACTTTGATGCATAGGTTGGGTTTTCATCTGTCTTTTTCTATCTTGAAGTGATTGGATTCTTGCAATTTCTCCCATTATTTTTGCATTAGAAAAAAGATACAAATACCATAAGGTATGATCATGTAACCACAATAAATATATTGGTAAACAAAGGACAATAACGGTGAAGTAAATATATATAAATAAATAAATGACATTTTGTTTTTTTCAAACCAGAATTTAAATGTTTTATGAATAAGGATTCATAAAATATTATTTGAATTCTGAATGGAATATGGTTAATATTGCTAACGTATGATCATATCAAAATTTATGACTAACATGCATGCATGCATACATACATACATGTGTATGTGTGTATATATATATATATAACCATGGTATTGAGCAAACCACTTTCTGTCTAGCATAAGTCCATTCCTGTTCCACTGAATAGTGTTGTGCACATGCAAATGTTGCTTGACTTGCTTGGTTAGAAATTTCATTGGAAACTTTATATTACAAATTTATTTGCAATTGTTATTTCTTTTTTTGATGAGCAATATGTATTATGGTGTTTGAGCTTAGTCCCATTACTATATGTAGTTTTTCTTTTCAGTTGTTTATTTTATTTGAAAATGAGCATAGCCGTGCTCAGAAATACCCTAGGGTTCCATCCAAAACATTTATACTTAGATTTCTTTCATTATTTACCCTGATTTGGTTTATTATTTTTCTTTAAACTTTTATCATCTTGTTTTTATTAGAGACATTCACAAAACCTGTATGCTATAGTTAAATTCTAGCTGTTATTTAATTATTTAACCACTAAAATCTAAGGAAGGTTGACTGACTTATTAAAATTGTATGTATAGTAAATAGTCAGTCTGTTTTTCCTATCTTGTCCATGCAGCAAGGAAAGATTATATGGTAAGTAAGGAATCTAACATGTGTTCTCTTGCACTTTACACAAATGTGATAAACAAACATCTGCAATGCTACAAATTTGTCTAAACTATGAAGAAAGTAAGACATTATTTCAGTTTTTAAAAAAATGGCATTTTCTGAGTTTTTCGTGACAGATGCATGCATGGATCACACCTTGTATAAACTTAATGGTGTTCTCTCTCAATTTATACCCTGATCATTGTCTACAGAACGTAAATAAACCAAAGCTTGCCAAGATTGTTCAGATTTCTTGTTTACCTAATAGTAAATCAGTCACAACTACGCAGCATTTCTTGAGTAATGAAAATGATTTAATATAATAACGATTTTTTTAAAAAGATTAACAATATTCAAGGCCAAAATTTGTATAAGGAAATGATTTGAATGAAAATACTATTAACAATATCACTGCAGTAGAAACTTTATAACTTGAGAATTTCTTTGTATGCCTATTGTTAGTATTCTCTTTGCTTTTTATTACCAACAATTGCAATGAATTTAGAAAATGAATTTTCATTATTTATGTTTATATCTTTTTTAAAAAATGTTCTTATTTTAGGAATCACTATGCAAAGATATAAAAACAGAACAAAGCACTTATCATTTTTGAAATTTATACATTGGCATTTTGATATCTATTATTAATGTCTTGTCTACATCTACAGTATTGTGTATTACAGTTAAACAATAATACATTAAGCATGATGTTATTTTGGATGCTTAAGAATAATGACAAATTAAAAGCCAGAATTTTGATAGCATGAACTGAAAAACACAAAACAAAACATAAGGCTTTAACAATCTGTGAAGAAACAAATAGTTTTTGAGAAACCATAAAGGTTTTGCATTTGAATTAGTTGTCTGTTATCTGACTATTTCATGTCTTTTATTTTTGGTCCAGTAACCTGTTTAGAGCTGGTTCAGATAATGGCCATGCTGCAGCCGAGTCTGGTGAGTTCTTTAGTTTAGTTTCCAAACATCCTGCTTTACTCATTTTATTGACCTGATGTACATAATAACCATCTGATGTTTCATTTTTTTTTCTCTTAATAATAGCATTTAAAAATCAAAGGATACTTTTAAGTACTACTGAAACTAATGAATATCAGTTACATTTATTTAACCTGTACTAGTTTTGTTCCTTATTTTAATCAGTTATCTCTAAAGCCATTCTCTCTTAATGGCTGGATTGGAATTACAGTTGTAGCTGCAGTAGCACAACTTGAAGTATGACATCGATTAGGTCATTTATTAGGACAGTCTAGTTAAGGCAAATTACTAACAAGCTTTTATAAGCACACATGACTAAAAACAAGTAGGTGATAGTAGTTTAAAAGACAACAGACAATGAATAGTTATTATCAAATCATTTGTACTTTCTTAATATTATAAAGTGACACTATCCAGGTATGTCTCATGTCTCTTTAAATGGGGTATTGCTCAAGAAATACAACAGCATTGTTTACACATCATTACTATCCAAATAGACCATGTTGTGTTCTTGATTACTTGACAGAATAATTTGAGGGAGAGTCCTAGACCATCACTTCTTGGGCAGTTTGATAATTCTTGGAGTTCACATGGAGGATCTGAAGGGTTCCCCAAAGTCCTTTTGGTAAAATATTTGGTGACATAGTATATTGTTTAATGATGATTATGTGGTGAGTCTAAGCATTGCTTGATATCTAAAATGGTCTGATGTGAACTTTGATAATGATGTGGTAGTAAGAATCTGTCATATATTATTAGTGTATGTGTAGATTAGTCAGGGCAGTGATGGTGAACCATCGCAGTGTCCTTCCTAACCAATCCCTACTTATGTCTGTGTTGCCACACTTTTGCACAGGTCCACCTAGAACCACATCTGACAAGCTGGCTCACTGACCACTGTTTATCTTGTCTACCCCAGTCCGTCCATGCCACCTTGTGTATGACTGTCAGTGGTCAACCAGTATAAGGTGATGGGTCCTCAGAATTGGCAGCATGGAGATGGTTTCTAATTTTTTGTGTGTAGTAACTTCAACTTTCTATTGCAGTTTTGACACCTTTATATAATGATCACTAGCATCGAGTCAGTTGTCATTCTTAATCCTAATATGCTGATTTAGTGCAGCATCTATGGGATGAATCCATCATCTAATTTTCTGAAAAAACTCCATCACTGGTTAATTATTGACTGTAATAGAGAGAGTTGATTCAATGTTTTTTTTCCCACTTTTTCCAATCTAGCATTTTGGATGCTTTTTTGTGGTAACAGGTAAAATGAAGATGTTCAGCTGTAGCAGCATCACTTCAGTATTTTATTGTGCCATCACACAGTTGCTTTTGTAACATCCTCAGTAATTTTTTTTTCTTTACAAATATAAAGCTGAGAAATTGACTTTGTATTAATAATCAGAAGTTCTAAACCACCAATATGAAAAGAAAAAGAAAGTCATTGTTTTACCTTTTTCTTATTGCTGTCCTAATTTCTAAGTCCTGGAATATTTAATGTAGGTGATAGCTTACAGGAGATACCATGGAATAATATGGAATTTTATCTAATAATGGACATTTTGTTTTTTAATTAATATACACATCTCATGTGGCTAAGTAAATGAAACCTAAAGATTAGAAGCATTAACTGATTATTTATAATATTATTACTTTAGAACATTTTATTAGCTCATTACTAAAAATCTGAGTACCGTTTTTTGGAAAATGTTATGGCGTTAAATGGAATGTTTGTAATTTTTATATTTACTGAAAATTTTCAACATACTACTGTTGTGTTTGTTATGGCTTGATGGACTGAATGCACACATTAATTTTTCATTCTCTGCAGACTGATGGCTGGCTTAGATAACTTTTTAATTTAGAACAATATTTACATCTACAAATTTTTTTTTCTGTTAGTGGTCACAAGCAGTCCCATTATTGTAGACTTTCTTTTTGGACTTTATATAAAATGTCTAAAATGTTGCTTTGCTATCTTCTTCCCAAATTTGGGTTTTGTGTCCACTCTAAACAAAAGCTGGTTAATACATATTCTCAATATCACTGCAACGGATTAAACTAGATCGGAGAGATGCACAGAACAAGCAGAAAGCAACATGGCCATCTGAACCACTCAACAGCAACACGCACAAATTAATAGTACATGGAAAAACAATAGAAGCTCTCTACATAAATTTGGTTAATTTTTTAGTGATTTATGCTGGACCTAGCATCTGATTCAAAGAGCCACATACATTGTTTGACAGCACAGTCATTGAAAATAAACCATTGCAAAATATTTCCATCACACTCACAATTTCCTGCCAATGGTATAAGTTTCACACAGTTGATAAACAAGATCTGGATCCTCTTTAAAATTTGTGTAGCACTCTACCACTATTAGGGCTTGATTGTTGAACTGTTCTGTTTCTCTCTCTTATCCCTCCCTCACTGCTGCTGTTATGTCATATATTAGTATTGACAATGACATTGGAGACAGAGTGCAGTGTGGTGGTTATCTGCAAGAAAGACTTGCCTATTTTGCATGACAAGGGACTTAATACTTCTGACTAGCAGAAAAATCCCTAATAGAATTCTTCATTTTTAGATGTGGAAGCAAACTTAGCTGGCCATTTGAAGAATAAAGAGTAGAAGAAAGCATGCCAGGTAGGTATACCAAACAAAGGTAATCCAAACTAGGAACCAAACCTGGGTTCTCAGCCTTGGCAGTCCATCAGTATAACCACTGACATGCATTGCTGTTGTTAGATGCTGACTATCCTTCATCTGTATGCTGTCACCTGTTTGTATATGTGGTTTGATAATACTATGCACATAAATTACTAACTCAGAATACTTGTCAGTGCTATATTTATAGCAGAAGAAAGATAATTATTTGTGCATATGTAATGATTCCTGTACTTGATTGTCAAATCCAGAACTATATACCCATCTAAACCTTTTCCAGGTTTTCCATTCCTTCTCCCTCCCCCAGATGTACCTGCATTTTGCTGGTAAACCCAGTGAGCAGATCATTTTACATCCATGTTTGTTTATTTTGTGTGTGTGTGCATGTGTGTCGTTTTAAAGGACAGTGCTGTTTTGCAACTTTAGCTCTTCTCTTCTTTGTACAACTTCAAACATTTCTGAAGTGACATTTTATCATCCCTGAATTGTTAGATGAGAGACTGCTTAAAGTGTTATTGACCTGAAAGTTCTCATTCAGTAATTCAAGCTTATGTTTATGAAAGATATTTCCTACATTAAGAACAATACAAATTATCCTTTGACCAATGGTGAAATCTATGATAGCCATAACCATGCACATGTCAAGAAAAGCCCTTGCCTCTTTAACAATAAAATTAACAAATGAGCCAGTTGTTTTTTGTTATTTTTTTAGTATGATGTGAGCATCCTTATTTGCTTATTCAGTGACTTCATCAAATAAAAGAAATCATGCACCATAGCATTGGCAAGTCCTCATACTGGAAAGTACTGAGTGCTGTCATCAGTAATTTATGAATCAGAATCACAGCTGCTCTTGGAAGAATTTACATCTGAATGAATCCCTTCCTGAATATGAATCAGCTGTTGTAAATCATCAATAATCAGAAACTTTCTTCATGACTTGGCAACTAATCAGTGATGATCACTGATCAAGAACATGGAAGAGGTTTGTTGCTGCAGACTCACTGTACCAACAATGCTGCCTACATAGTACCATGGATGACTTTGTAGGGGTAGAAGTTTGTTTTGCTGCATCAAGCATCTGTAGCAATAGATCTGTCAGTGATATTACAGTGGAGGGGAAGAACTTCAGCATTCTGCTGGTATCTTGCAGCAAGCATGCTTACAATATTATCCATTATTTGGTTGCTCTAGATAAGTTGACTGACAAATTTTGCTCCAAATTCGAGTGCATGGCCACGTATTTGGACCACACGCTGAGTGAGCTGGGCAAAAGATGGAACTTCTACCAGTTGACACCAGTGTAGTGACAAACGTTGCCCAGAATTTTTGACTGCCAGATGATACTTAGTAAAAATGTTTAAGTTTGGCACACCTCAGTATGATGCTTTGTTGCCATTTTTATGGGCTTTGTGACAGAATTCGCTCAACTAAAATTTCTGATGGACAAAAAGTTGAATTTGGAATCGGTGGTGAATATGGCTGTAGCATTGAAGTCTGCTCAGTAGCTTGTGGAAGGTTTCCAGAGGATAACTAAACTCTCCAGAGAGGGGCTTAAGAAGGTATTATCCAAAATGACCACAAGGAACTGAGACTGACAGGCAAATGGTTGTTGGCCAAAAGAAGTGGAGCAGTCACTGTGGAAGGAAAATCTGTGCAAGAAATTAACAGTGCCTAGTGGCTGCAGTCGATTGTTACTAATGTGGCAAAAAGGACATTTTTCTGTGAAGTGCCAAAAATTCCTGAATTTAGTTGAAGAAAACATCCACAAGGACAGCAATGGAACAAAGACTTTTTTACATTTAACATTTACCTGGTAATTCATCTTATGATCAACATTCACTAAGTTGGTAGAACTTGACAAGGATGCTGCTGTTGCAGTGATTCCTTAAGTCATCTGTTGAATAATTAGAAGCCCCAAACTCTGCCTAACTAAAAGGATGCTGGCACTTGGAATCATACATGCATACTAGAGATAAATTCCACCTATATGGGCATGACTTTAAAGTTGCTGTCTTTTGTAGCCTCTTTAATGGATGTGGCACTCTTTAGAATGTCGTAGATTAAGCCTTTAACTTGCCACTTCCAACTGGGATGACAGTTAATTCACTTGGCTGTAAACCAAAGTGCAAGAACTTTCTTAATGACAAAGACTGGAGGGGAATAATCCTGAAAGTGTTTCTTGAAGTTTTTAAACCTGACATGGGAAGCATCAGGGCTATGAAGCATCTATTTTTGTGAAGCCAAAGCTTGGATCCAAGAACAATTCCAAAGCCAGTTGAACTAGAATTAAGATTATTTGTAGGAAAAGGATTCACTGAACAGTGGACCCAACCCCAGCAGTAGCAAGGTTTGAATTTGTGGAAATTTTTTAGTGATGGTAAGCCTGACTTCAGTTTCTGATCTTTATTTTTATGTTTGCTGTTTGAAGATCTCACTAGATTAGCAGAGAGCCAGGAATACTTGATCATTGACCTTAAGGATGCTTATGACAGAGACATCTCTAGATACCTGGTGATTACTGCCAGCATAGAATTGTTCTAATATGGTAAGCTACCATTTGGGTTGGCCGCAGTGCTGGCAATGTTTTAGTGATTAATAGGTAAGTCGATGGACTGTCTAAATTATGTTAATGTCTACATTGGTGACATTACTGTGTGGAAAAAACTTTAAAAACAGGTTTAGAACATGTCCAAAAAAGCTGGGCTATGCACAAGAAGAAAAAGTATCTGCACAAAACATCAGCGATGTTCTTGTGGTACTAGATCAATCAGAATGACATTTAGCTAACCAATAACAAAGTGGAAGCCATTAAAAACTTTTTATGGGAGTGTTTCATTTTCTCAAAAAGTTTATACTGAATTTGTACTTCATTTGTGCGAAGTTACCAAATAGCCTGGTACTAGACAGCAGAAGAAGCAGCCTTTGATGAGGCTAAAAATGTTTTCTTCCAGATAGGTAGCACAGTTTATGGTGTTAATTTATCTGTGTTGCAATGCCAGGAGTGTGAGACTTGGTGCTGTTCTGTCCCAGACATGCCTGGACAGCATAGAAAAACCAATTGTGTTTGCATCTACAAAAATGTTGGGAGCAGAAATTATTTGCAGATTGACAAGGAAGTACTGGTTTTTAGTGTTGGAGTTCCGACAGTATTTCCTAGGTTAGGAGTTTGTGATGAAAATTGGTCACTGAACACTTCAACACTTTCTTTTACGCAACAGAATTTGCTGAACATGACAAACTCGTCTTTGATATCATGGGCAGGATTTTTTTTTTGTCCAAATATATTATGATAACGAATATATCTGAGGGGAAGAAAATGTGGTGCTGGATGCACATTTAAAATTGCTGATTAACAATGAAGATTGTGCACCGAAAGCCAAAAGTTTGGACATTCAAATTAAAATCATGGACATTCAACTTGTATCAGAGCGCCCTACAGAAAAAAAAATGGCAGTCGAATCAATTCTTTTTCAAAATGTGAAGATACTGATTATAATGGATTGGTTTAGTGCAAGGTTGTATGGTGGCACTGAGTGGGTTTGGAGAAAGGTTCTGCAAACATTACTTGAAAGTCATCTGGGTAATGTTGCAATGGAATCATTAGCCTGTTATTTTGTGATGACCTACTATGGACTCTGAAATTGAAGCCTATGTTTGCAATGGTTATGAATGCCAGAGAGTCTGTGATCAAGAGCAAAAACTACTGGTTTATTCTCGGAATATTCCAGAAAAACTCTTAGAAAGGACTTGTGTGGATTTTTCTGCACCAATGTTTTGGCAGTATTGGTGGAAATAATGGTAACCAAGCTTCGCAAATACTCTACATGTTTTGAGGTTCTGAGGTGCTAGTGTCAGACAATGGACCAGTCTGCACATCCCAGTTCAAGAACTTTTGTGAAGCAAATGAAATCCAGCACATTCATTAGAGCCAAGCCATCCAAAAACAAATGGCTTAGTAGAGAGCATGCTTTTCACTTTCAAACACATAGTGGTCTTGTTAAAGTGCACAATGACTGGCATCGCTCTGACCAAGTTTCTGTTTGGATAGTCAATAACAACCTACTCCGACAACTTGTGATCAAACCTTGCTCCTCCCAAAAAGGTTAACTGGAACTGTAGAAGCAACAATAAGAGCATGATCATAGGGCAAAACCAAGAGTTTTGTTGGAGGTCAGACGTTATTGCTAAGGTCTGGAAGAATCTAACGCTAAACTGAGGAATTGTCTTACTTCATGACTTGCAAACAGATGAGAAGAGGGAAAACACTGATCAGCCGAGACTGTCTGATGGAGAACCAACATCTTGACAACACAGATGGACCATGAGTGGATGTAAAAGTGGCAAGTAGGACTCCATCAGCAGTACAAAGTGAAGGCCAGCTGCTGGAAGCAGAAAATTCACCAGTTCCAAAAGGAAGTCAGAGAAATTGAAAACCACCAAAACTAACGTATAATGAGTGCATTTAGGGTTGGGTGTAGCAAGTTAAATTTGCACATTGAGAGTCCTGTTTTATGCTGGAATACCTGAACATTTAAATAACAGAGAATGTGGCTATATGTCACTTTTTATATTACCAAGTGAAGTCAGTCTGTTAGTCTGCGAACAATTTAGTGAATAAAGGTGTCACTTGTGGTAATAATAATATTGTTGGTTTTCCTTACTGAATATCTGTTAGTGAAGTACTGCACAGTCGTCGTGTGAGATTTACTACTACTATACAATGATGTCTGGAGGTAGCGCATGGAACAAGATGGTGGTAGTTTACCTCTGTAGTTAGCACATGATGGATGTCACAACAGCAGCCATGTGATGGCATAGTCAATTTTACAATAGGTGATGCTGCTACAATTGAACATCAATATCAGTTCTTTTCTTTTAAACCAGTATTTCTGGACTCACTTGTGGTTATTTTCTTTCCAATGATTTTAACAGTAAAGAAGCCATTATCTTAACTGAAATCATCAAATATTTTACCAGAGTTAATCAAAAAGTATAAGATCTACTTACTACATGCTTTTATTTTGCATGGTTTATTTTGTTCTTTTCTCTACCTGGCGAGTTTTCATATATCCGTATAGTTATTTTCCACCACGATACTCTTGTTTAGAAATTTTGTGAGCCATATCCTAGATATTTCTTGTCATGAGACATGTTGATTGTCTAGTTTGTTTGTTTTTTTCTTTAACGAGCTTATTTTTTTGTCTGATCTTTTATAGAGCATCAATTTGGCTGGCTCATGTAATTATCCATGCTTTTAAATGTTAACTCAACATTGGCTGACTGTGGTACTTCTGTGGTTGATTAAAAATCATATGCTGCTGATGCAGCATTTTGAATTACATGGTTTACCATCACTCATTGCTTGATAATTGTTTGTCTGTCCTGTAAGCTGTTTACTGTTTAGCACTGTTCTTTTGGTAGCATCACATGTAATCCTTTTACTTTGTGTTGTTGCAGATGTTAGATTGATTTTAAGCTTGGATTTCATCCATTGAATAAGAAATGTTTGAAACATCTCAGACCAACAACACTAATTTTCAACAAGTGTTGCCTCTTTAATGGTCATTACTATCAGGCTAGCTTGTACCTATTCTACCTTTTTGTTTATTTTTTTTATGGTACTCAGAAAACTATGAAGGGCTACGGAAATAAATTTTTATATAGACTTGTGTGGAATATATTTAGTTTTAACTTATAATAAACAACATCTACCAACCGATGGTGTTTTTGTGGCTCTTGGTGGCGCTAAAGGGTTAATGATCATTGCTTTGTCAATTGTTATTGTAGTATTATGTTTTGCAGCTTATTTTTAATGTTTTAATTATACTTAGGAAATCCACCAGTCAAGATTTACATTGAAACCTAAAATATATGTATCCATCTTTACATTTAAAGATGCAATATTATCAAAATCTCTGTTATGGATTATGAACACAAAAACAGACTTTGCAAGTAACAATATTGTGGTAATAAGTAGCCCTTCAAAAGTATGTCTCAATTTTACATCCCCCCCTCTTTAGTTAGAAACATGTTCTTCAGATTAGTTAATTCATCAGATGTTACCAGTGAATCAAAACGAAAGCCCAGATGTCTTTTTGTACAGGAGTTGAATATTATGATGTTTATCACACTTTCTATTGCTAGCCAAATAATTCATGAATCATATGTAAACACTTGACCTTTTTAAATGGCTGTAAGCAAGAATTAATTCCTTTGGTCTATTTTGGAAAACATGTATAGAAACTTGACATAAGTAAATAGATATACCAAAGTTTAAAAGATCTGTTTATTCTGGAACCATACTTAACTCTTGTGGTACCCTTTTTTTTGTTATGCAGAGCAGCATTGTACTGACACATTGTGCAGATTAGATCAGCAATTTTGGCACAGAATCTGAATTAGAAAGTCATGGGAAATGGATAGGTTGAGGATAGCCCATATGCTTAGTGAGGTTTATCTGGCAGGCCATGGTAAAGTTTTGATTGCCTGACTTTCTTTGCATTGCACGGGTGTTGTGAGCTGGACACCGTCTTCCATTAAAATGTGCCCTCTCTGGACAGATCACCATTGGCATGGACGGGCAGAAGCCTCTTTTGGAGAATGTTGATGCATCAGGCAGAAGTTACAGCTCCTTTGTATGCTATTAGCTGTGATACTACAGTGGCCTAAATCATAGACAAACTACTATATGTTTTGATGCCATGCAAACGATTGATTTCTTTGGACACCTGCACTTGTTCTGCAACATTTGAAGTTAATTGTTGTGATATTGTCTCCACTCTTCTCTCCATAGCATGAAGATTATTATTTTTTTTTTTTTGTACCTTTATTCTATTTTAAGTGGACTGTTATTATTGTTTGAATTTTTAATTATTTGGCTTCTTGGAAAATGCTATTACAGTAAATGTTTTTCTTCTGTAATTGCTTCCTTTAAAAATAAAAAGAAAACACCCCAGTTCCTTACCAAGAAATTTTATTATCAAATAAAGAAAGTGTGGATAACTACTGGCTTCACACATATTTCTTAATCTCTCTATTCATATGTAACAACAACTACTATTTTTTTTTTATAATTGGGTGAGTTTATTTGTAATAAGCAAATCAAAACGTGTTTCTAGATTGGGCCAAAAATGCCTCTCTTTTTTTCTTCTAAATGATACAGCAATAATTTTGACATTGAAATCTTATTAAATGATATCTTTAAGAAACTCAGTTTTGATTTTTAATATTTAATTTTTCTCCTCTTGTTCTTTGTCATCAGCACCACCTGAGTATGCCCAAGTTCAGAAAGCTTCCAGACCCGTGCAGGAAAATAACACACCAGGTAGTTGCATCTTTTTTTTTTTCTTTCTTTTCTTCTCTTTTGATGGGCCGCTCCTGGAGGTACTGCAATACCAGGCCAACCCGTGACAAAGGTGGAGCAAGCCTCTCTTAGCTAAGTTGACTCTGAACGGTAGCTTTTTGTTTGTTTGTCTGCAGCAATCATGATGGTGCAAAGTATTTGATTATTTTAGGTGTAACGTGAAGCTGTTTTAAATCCCAGTAAACTCCAGTTTATGTTTTAGATGTTATACAGATTAAGTTTAGGAAAAAAAAGTGCATCATTCATATTAAAAGCCAAACATTTTAAATGTGGTTTTGTAATATAATTTTTAAAAAAAGGCTTTAAATACTAAAGAAAGCAATTTTAATTTGAGTGAATTGAAGCATGCTTTAACACATTTTATTCCAGCTAATAATATTTATATATATATATATATCTTAGAATTTTAGTACTTGTTAGAAATAGTAATAATTGTTTGCAAATTTTTAAGTAAATTTATTTTTAAAATTGCAAAATTTTTTTTTAAAAAAACTTTGCATGTGTCAATGAAGCGGCCATTGAATTTCTTTAATTAATTAATTTAATATTATTACCAAAATAATCCAGATCAAAATTAAATGTGAAATTTAAATAACAAATAAGTTGACACCTTGAAGTGTCTTTTCTCTCTCCAGGTGCTGAATGTGAATATGCGCAGGTTAGCAAGTCTAGGAAAACTGCAATACCAGCTGATACTGGTACGTTTAATTATTGCTAATAAACTTGAATATCTAGAGTATTCCTAGGGTCATTTTTAAAAATAAGAATGCACAATGAATAAATTTAGCATTTGAAATATGTAAACAAGTTTTCACTGTCTCTCTCTCTTTTTTTTATAAAAAAAACAATTCTAAAATTGAAGAAATCTAAGTATCAGTCACCAAGACTGAACAATTTACTAAAAAAACAATCTGAAAATTATGTTCACTTTAAGAAAATATATAAAAAAATAGAAATAAAAAAATCAATGAGCAAAAGAAAATTTTCATGCGTTATTAGGGCAGTGGCTGTCCTTAATAACTGCCATTTCCAAGCATAATTATATTATGAACATAAAGCCAAATTTGGCTCAAAATATTCACACACATTTACTGATGAGAAGCTGTTAGAATGTATGTATCTTATTACAGAAGTTTTACTAAAATAGTATTAACTTTCTACTATGTTGTTTGTTTATAAATCTTTTACAGCTTTTCATAAAACTAGAAAGCAGATAATTTCTCTCTCTCTCTCTCTCTATATATATATATATATATTTTGGTATTGTCAGAATTAGAAAAAGGTGCTGTCTATTCAGAAGTTAAAAAGAACGAACATCCTGGGGCACAGAATGGAGGCCAGCCAGGTGAGCTGTATGCATTAAGGCTACAAAAATGTCTTTTGCTTTAATTGCATCAAATGCTATTCATTATCTTTTTTTAGTATCTCAAGACAAATCATCTTTGCTTATCACTGACTGAGTGATTTCTTAGCCAGCGTAAAGTGATTTGTCTGTAACAACCAACCATTTTAGGACTGGTGTGCACATCTTATTTAAAAAAAAAAAGAAATTCTTGTTATTTTTATTTTAAGGTTTTAAACTGTTAAAATAAAAGTAGTTTTGCAGGATTTTAATATTTTGCAAAAATTTATTCAGTTTCAGGATTAAAGAAGCCAAAACCTCAACCAAAACCTGCTAAAAACAAGAAGGCAAAAGGTTTGTTTTGTATAACTTTGATGCTTTTAATCTTCCATCATCCAAATACTCACGAAGATGCTGAGTAACAAATAGAAGTTTTGTTTGCAGCCAGAATTTTAATTTCAGTACATCCATAGAATTTTGTGAGTATTGTACATTTCATGGCCAGTAATGATATGCAATAATGTTTAATAGGCCCTTTATTTATGCCAGTATGTGAATGCCTTTGTTTGTGGAGGTAGATTTAACTGAACTGTTTTCTATACCTCTGACGAAAATGTTAATAATAAAAATACATTTTCTAAAAATGCAAATAGTTTGAAATGTAGATACAACTAAAATAACAAACAACATGGAAAACTTGATAATTTAAAATTATTTAAAAACACTCATTTTGAAATGCACTTGTAAAGTCGAGATATTTCCTAAAATAAATACAAGTAAACTGATTTAAAGGAAATCTGATTAAAATATTCAGATGTATTATTTCTTGTTAAAAAATGTTTCAAAAAATTTTACCAGGAAAAAAAAAAACAGGCTCTGGGCAATTTAATAACTTTAGGTATATGCATTTTATTTATCTAATTTTTTGTCGTTTGGAAAAATTGTGAATGTGTTTATTTTAATTGAAATTACAGGATAATTATTATGTTTTACATAAAAAATAAACCCTGGTTGTTAACTATATAACCTCACATTCTGTTGGTGAGGGGAAAATGCAAAACTGTAGTAACTTTCATTTTTCATCTTTGGGTAATTTCAGAAAGAATTAGGTATTTTGGTGACTTAAGGTCATATTCTTACTGCTGCATGTCCTTTTTGCGATTTCCATTTAGTATCTCTCCATTTTGGTGTGATACACCTTTTTTGGCTGCAAGAAAGGAAGCAAATTCATCTGATTGTTACGTTTTATATTGTTGCATTTTTAAAAATTTTTTGCACATTCCTCTATTAACCACCACCTAATTTCTGGCAATGATACTTCACAGTATATCTCCAAGTTGTCCTCAACAGAATCTCCTGACTCTAAAATTTCAAATTGCAGTTGTTTTGTCAGTTGCTTTCATCATTAGTTCAGGATCCTCTGCTGCTGCTTTGTGCTGCTGCAGTGGCAAAGATGGTTAGAATTTTTGTAATAAGTACACCACAGGGTCATAATCTAATGCAAAATGCAGATGTATACCTGCTTACTGGGAGCTACTTCTTTTTTTCTATGGCAGTTCACATCTGCACAACAAGGACATGATAAAGAACTGCCACCAACTGACTTCCCTTCATGACAGGGCACAATCCATGTTGCCGTTATGTGAACTTACACTGCTACAACTAGCATTTCCTTATTAGCTATGAAAAAGGAAATCTTTACAAAATTTCTTTGGAAAACAAATGTAATATCTAATAATGTTTCCTGTATACTAATATCCAAACAGAAGGTGCTGAAAAAGCAACTAGTTTATTAAACAGCTTATTAAATAGTTGAAAGCAGAGATAGAAATTATTTTTTCTTATATAGAACTTATCTGATAGCCTCTTCATGGTTTGAACAGGTAATGACAGAGCATTTTCTGCCTAGCAGCTGATTACGTAGCTTCAGGGACTGGCTAACTGTTTACAAGCATTTATTTACTAGGTTATGGGTGCTCTGCCATCACTAGTTCAGACCATACCTGTATGATAAAAATTATCTTCTATTTACTGTATTTTTAAGCATATAACTTGATACTACTTTTTCCCTAAAAATTCCAGGCTTCATCTTATAGTCAAAATTGACTTTTCTATGCATAGAGTCATTGAAGTTGCTTTAATTTAAAAAATTTTTTATATGACACTTATTCTCTGAAATTGTAAAATTGCTTATTTGAAACTGACTAGAGAAATTATTCCCTGGAATGTTTGCTGATTAGGTGAACAATTAACTATTAATGCTCACTAAAGCATGCAAAATTATCCAATCATTAACAAGCACTTGCTCACCAATTACATTTTATCTGTGTTTTTCCGTCCTAATTATATGTATAAATACCCCCAACAAATCCTCTATTTCATCATAAAGTCATGAGAATCATTCATGGCAGCTTTTGAGCTGGAAGTTAAGCTTGCTGTGGTAATATGGCTGTGCACAGGAAATATGGTGTCATTGAGACGAGTGTTAGGAACCAGCATAAAGTAAAGGATGTGTTAGAAACTATGAAGAAAACTGAGAAGGCAAATTATGGCTGAAAAGCTAAGTAGACTAGCATTGAGGATATAAGTTGGAGGAATATGTGCTAACCCAAAGATGAAACAAAGTGCAATTGATAATTGCTGTTTTTACATTTTTCCCATATCCTTCTTTTGCTGGTGTACATTATTTACTGCGGTGTTTTGACAGAGGAGCCTGCTATGTTATCCCGTGAGAGAACAGTTAAGCATGTTGACCTTTATGCTTACCTATTTGCGAACTCCAAATTTTAGACTGTGTGAAACTGATTTGAATATCAACTTATGCAATCTAAAATGAAATTGAAGTTGAATTCCTAAATGTGAGTGTGCATTTCAACACCCTTATTTATCTGGAAGATCGCTCCACAAAGTAGTTTGGTGATATGCACAAACAGGTCATAAATATTCATGAACCTGGAAGCACCTTGAACAGTAATGTGATGTGACTGTTAAGTAGGATTTGATGTGTGGGTCGTCTGACTGGTTGAAAGTTTGGCTAACTACTGTAGTTCATCTAGCTTTGTCTTCAAACCCTAATTGACTTATCTGTGAATGAAGGAAAGAAAAATGGGAAAATTATACAATTCAACTTATGCTACACATTGACTTATAGGCTGAAAAAATATGGTAATTACTGGTAAAAATAAAATTAAACTGTTAACAGAATAGTTTTTTTTACTGGTAACTTAATGATTTTAACACAAGTAAAGCAGACGTAATGATTGGTTTTTAAAACATTGGTGGTCATCTCTTTCAAAACCCCAAGAGACTAGGAAATGACAGTATGAAGATTCATTGATTTAATAATACTTATGTAGACTCTGGGTTGTCAGTCATTTACTTTTCATTACCATACTATCTGTACATGAGCAGTGAAAATATCCTCTAGAATTATATATCAAAAATTAGTAAATGATTTATGACCTAAAGATTATTGAATAATTTGTCACTTTTTAAAGTCAGCACATTCTTGATTTGAAGGAAATAATTAGTTCTAGTGTTTATTAACCAGTGTTTTGGTCACAGCCAGTAGGATCTTAGCTGTGAACTATTTAAAATCAGAGGAATTAAAGAACTTTGTATTATTGTCTTTTTTTTTATTTGCTACTTGACGGTGTAATTAACAAAAATGAAGGCCCAAAGATGTTAATTTTTAACCGCATACCTTTCATGAAAACAGCCGCAATTAAAATACACTCGTTCCCCTTGAGAATTTGGCACCGCCTCCAACATTATTATGATGCATAATTTACCATTACATTTCACTTTTAATAAAAAGGTTGATGTCTTTTTTGTAAATTTTGTTTTAAATATATTCAAACTCATTTTCAGCTTTACTTTAGGATAATCAGAGGTCATTATCTTATCATTTAATTTTTAAATTCATCTTTCATTTGCTTTGTTAAAGACTGAATCATTACAAGCAGAAAAGATAGACTTATGAATCAGACTTTGTTTTTCAACTTTTCAAACTTTAATTTGTTCATGTAGCAGTGAGAGAGCCCATGAAAATTTAAAATAGATGCAAGATAAATGGTAGCAAATCAGTTATGTATGGGCAGTGTTTTGGTGCAGTGGCAAACTACTGGATTGTTACAGTTGAAGATCCAGGTTTGAATCCTGCTCGTAACTGGCTCAGATTCGGTGTGCCACTTTAGCATGGTATCTTCACCACCAGAAGATGGATTTTCTTTGGTAGGCATACAGATAACTTCTGCACTATGTTCTTCATTTGGTTTGGAAGTTGAAATGAAGAAGTTTCCTTTTAAGACAATCTCATGTGCCAATGATGGTTTAAAGATAGAATGATGCATGCATATGTAAAATGATTATTCACAATGGTCGGTGAGCATGATTGTGTAATGATTGTGAACAATTATGATAAAGTTGCATAAAATACATCGGTAAGCATGCACAGGCTGAGTGACACCAGGAACATCAAAAATACTAAATGAATTATGCTGCTTTAAAATTGCATGCTATGCCATTGCTGGATTTTAGCCCAATTCAGCAAACAAAACTAAATGCTCACCCATATGTTGGTCATTGGTAAAGATAATCCTGGATTATCATGAAAATTGTGACATTGGCATCTGCAGGGGACCCCCACCCTTAAAAAATGATCATTGAGCAAGTCAAAAAATTTGGCTTAAACCCGGACAAATTGCTTTGCCGAGGTTATGACAGTTGCTCAACAATGGCTGAAAAGAGGGTGGAGTGTGGGCATAAATAAGAAGGAAATATCCTAAAGCTACTTTCATCCATCGCGCAGCTTGTCAACTCAACCTTGTTGTGAATGACCTTAATGCTCTGCCTGAAATTCATAATGCAATTGGCACAGTGAAAGCAATCATCGTCATTTTTGTGAAAGTTCCAAGAGAAGGCGACTTGTCCCCACCGTGCCATTGTTTAGTGAAACGTTCTGGACAGCAAAGTACAAAAGTATTGGAGTATTCTCTACGAACTTTGACAAATTTTTTGAGCAGTTAAGCATTTTGTCAGACAGGATGCATATCAGATGCAATGCACTTTGAGCTCAGCAAGCTTTTTGATTTCTGATCAGCCAAGCTGTCCTGTTGTATGAGTTCTGCAGGCCATTGAAATTGACAGCATGAAAGTGTTTGACCACATTTCATGATCACAGGAAAACAGCTGAGACACAGTTTAAAGAAATGCTTTTGGACGTTGAAGCGCTGGCAGATAAGCTGAATACTGAAGTTTACATTCCAAGACAGTGTGCTCAGCAGAAATTCCGATCCAACGTCAGGACCTCTACTGTGGAGGAATACTTTTGGCAGACAGTCTACATTCCATACATGGACTCCATAATCTCATCGTTAAAAAATTGATTTGCTTTGGAAAACAGGAGAACGTTCTGCCTCTCTTCGTTTCATCCAGCACAGATGGCCAAAATGGGATACGAAGATTTCAAAGAGCAGATGAAAAGGATCAACAAAGTTTACAACATCGAGAACTTAGAAGTTGAAAGTGTCACATGGGTTCAAAATGTGGTCAAAACGAACAGAAAATGTTCTTGGTGGACTTCAGCAGGATCTCATGAATATCTTGCCACACTGTGATTTGTTTCTGTCAATCAATTAAACATGCACTTATGATTGCATTAAGCTTGCCAGTTACAACTCGCACAGTTGAGAGGCCATTCATTACATTGAGAAGGGTAAAAGCATGGCAGATCAACCATGGGCAGGTGATGATCATTTATCTGGACTATGCATGATGAATATTCATTCAGAAAAGATAGTTAAAAATAAGCTGCAGTTTATTGAAAAGGTGACTGACAAATTTGGACAAGACCCCGAGTGACTGCAGTTTCAAGTTTCAGAAAAGGGTACATTAAGAGACATTATTAGATAGGCACTGCGTGTCAAATTCCTATTATATTCATATTCATCAGTGCCTGTGGTGGCTTTGCTTACTGTGTAGACTTGCCGTCCCTCCCAAACTATTTTGTGCACATGTACACACCATATAGCAGGGTAGTTACATTGCTTTAAAAATTATATTTACTGAATAAAATCCTTTTAAATTTTGACTACCGTAAATTCCGGCGTATAAGTTGACGTGGCGTATAAGTCGAGGTTATAAGTTTGGCCTAAAAATCCTGATTTTGAGATGTACCTGCCGTATAAGTCGACCCCCTTCTCTGGCTCAAATCGCTTGGTCAGAATATTTCAATAATCAACTGCGTCATTTTCGCTGACTCATTCTTGCACTTCACCGCGCTTTCACTCACGTGATGTTCACGCTGACTTATTCTTTTCGCCAGCATAACATGCTTGCTTGACAAATAAGGCTTTCACTAGAAGAAGAAGTGTCACATTTTATGCACTTTACGGTTCCTGTCTAGATTATTTATTGATTTATTGATTTATTGTCTAGAAATTTATTGATTTTCTTTTATCCGGTGTGTCTAACCTTGCTACGCTTAGCTAGGAAATTCAATTTACAAATTCAGTGACAAATTTTCAAATAATTATAAATCGTTGAACAAGCAAGATGTCCGGTCAACCACGAAGAAAGATGAAATATGATGCAGCATTCAAGATAAAAGTCGTTCAAGCAGCCAAAGACAGTAACAACAGCTCGGCATTATTGCATAAGTGAAAAATTGGTCAGAGATTGGAGGAAGGCAGAAAACGGTATCAAAGAAATGGCTTCAACCAAATGTATGAATCGTGGTCAAAATCAAGAAAAATGGCCAAGATTAGAGAAAGAAATAGCGACATGGGTGTTATCTGAACGTCAATGTGGCAGAATCGTAACAAGAGCCCTTATCCGACTGAAAGCTTTACAATGGGCAGCTAAGAATAAAGAAGACAGCATGGATTTCAAGGCAACAGTCAGTTGGTGTACCCGTTTTATGCATCGTCATGATCTGGTCATTCGTCAAAAGACAAAAATTGCTCAAAAGCTACCGAAAGATTTGGAGCACAAAATCACGCAATTCCAGACCTTTGTCATCAATCAAAGAAAACGAAATGAATACGATATGGCTCACATTGGAAATATGGACGAAACGCCCAAGTTTTTTGATGTCGTCGGCAACACTACAATTAACAAAAAAGGAGAGAAGACAGTTCTGGTGAAGACCACAGGGCACGAAAAACAACACTTCACCGTCGTATTGGCCTGCCTCGCCGATGGAACGAAACTGCCACCTATGATAATATTTAAAAGAAAAACGATGCCAAAAGACAAGTTTCCGCCGGGAGTCGTGATTCATGTACAAGAAAAAGGATGGATGGACGATAGTGGATGTATCAAATGGATTAACGAAGTGTGGGCCCGTCGGCCAGGCGCCATGCTTAAACCCAAATCGTTGTTAGTGTGGGACATGTTCAAGTCACATTTAACGGATACTACGAAAAAAGCATTAAAATCGAAAAAAACAGATATGGCGGTGATTCCAATTATTATCATCTGTACTGCAACCTTTGGATGTATCGTTAAATAACCATTTAAGGATTCTATGCGCACCAAGTGGAATGAGTGGATGGCATCGGGTCAAAAAACCTACACTGCTGCCGGGAATATGCGTGCTGCATCTTTGTCTACAGTGTGTCAGTGGGTAAAGGATTCCTGGGACTCTATTGATCGAAAAATCGTTGTCAAATCATTCAAAAAATGCTCAATTACCAATGTGATGGACGGTATGGAGGATGATATGTTATGGGAAGAGGATGACGATATTCCCTCATCATCAGTGGAGCATGACATTATTCCAGAAGAGGATCCTTACGATGACCATTTGAATGATGAGGAATGGGACTTTGTGTTTGATCGATCTCATGTTGAGTAGGATTACTATTTTTATACTAATTTATACTATTTTATAAATTATAAATAAATACCTATATGTCATGTCATATAATTTTGATTTGCGATGGTTTTCTCTAATCTGAATTTACTATAATTCATGTCATAAAAAACGTCACCGCCGTATAAGTCAAGGGTGGATTTTTAAACTTGAAATTTGGTGTCAAATTTTCGACTTATACGCCAGAATTTACGGTAATCACCAAGGGCTGCATCGATTAAAAACTTTTTTCTCCATAGAAATCCTGTGGACGCCCAAGAACTGTGATGTCATCTATCAGTATAGTACCAAGTGTAGTCTTGGTTGTTGATTAATGATGTCTTTGTGTTGGCATCACATGAGGATGAACAATTTACATTTATTGACTGGCATAAATCATTTGTGAAGGCCATAGATAATTTAGGATGTATTACCAGCTTCAAATACACCATTATCTGATAAATTGGAATGCTGTGTGAAATTGAAAATATGGTTCTTTACGTAGTTGAAATGTGCATACACCCAAAGTTTCTTAGAATTCTGTATGCACTGATTACGGTAAAACGGAGAGTATTTTAAAAATGCCATTTAATAAAAACATGCCTTTGCCATTATAATTTGGCAATTTTTTATTGAAATATGTTAATTTATTTTTGTTACAAATAAAGACAAGCAATAGAGTGAAATTCTTTTGATAACCCTTGGTTGAGCCGCATTTTCCAGCACAAAGGCTCCACCCAATTTGGCCTTCATACTTGACCATTGGCTAAAAACAATGGGTTAGAAGGCATTTGTTACATCTCCAAACCCAGGTTCCACCTCCAGCTGTGAAATGCTGAAATAAACTCATCACCAGGGTGTACCACTAATGATAAGGGTTTTGCTAGACATGCTATCTAATCAGACTTTTCAAAATGCTCTCTTTCTATTTGAGAAAAGGTAATTCTTCTGTGCTGCATAACATCAGTATCCAAGTCAGCTAAGATGATGTTGGGCTGTTCTTTGCCCTTGCAAAGGAAATAACCTGAAGTCAGCAAGATAATCTTAATGATGAGAGCGGATATAGCAAACCGAGGCATGTTCTTGCCATGGTGTCACTGTTGAAGTCTTCCAGGTCACTATGCTACAGTGGCAACATTTTTCTCTGTAAATTTTCTGATAATATTTGTTGGAAATATCAAGATCTTTGGCAATCAGACACTGACTCTAGCCACATTCGAAACAGCCTATAGCACAATAAACAAGGAAGTATCTTGGGATCTGCCTGCTTTTTGTTATTTTTACTGTGGCATCTGTCCTCCTAGATGTCTAGTATGCACATGATAACACCTGAAAAATTTCAATTTTTGTCGGACATTTATTTAGTTGGATGGCCAAACCAAAATTGCAGGACAGTTAAATATAGGAAGAAACAAGAAAAAAAAAACTTCAGTATAAACAATTATTACAAAACAGTAAATAAACAGAATAATCTTTTTTTGTAATTATTTTGTATACTGCTGGTTTGCCATTTTAATTTTTGTTAAATTATGTCTACATATTTTAAATGAATCCATAAAAATTTTTAAATATTAAAGGTGTAGAGTAACAAATTTTTGTAAAAACTGTTAAAAGAATTTTTTTAGTTGAAAAGTAAAACTTGTAGAAAAAGGATCTTGGTGACAGCTTTTTTTATTTACCTTTTTCATGCCTTTTGTAACCATAGTGATAGTGTATTTTATGTATGAAGAGCATTCAAATTCCTGTTTTTAAAAGAAAATTGTATAGATGAAAAAAATTAACGTCATGAGACTAATGTTAGCATGGCTATGAAAACCCAGAATATGTCTTAAATGAATAACTGACTCTCTCTCTCTCTTCATCTCTCTCTCTCTCTCTTCATCTCTCTCTCTCTCTCTCTCTTCATCTCTCTCTCTCTCTCTCTCTCTCTCATCTCTCTCTCCTCTCCATCTCTTTCTCTCTCTCTCTCTCTCTCCCCATCTCTCTCTCTCTCTCTCAAATAAAAAGGAAATATATCACAAGTATCCCTTAATCATGATTCCTGCAAGACATCTTTGGGCTAAAATGTATTTGAGCAAATTTGTATAAGGAAAATAATAAAAATATACATATTTTAAAGTCAAGGTTTTAAATATGTGAAAACAATTTTTGTTTTTATATTTGGAAGATGCAATTAGATTGGTTTTATGGAGAGAAGAGCCAGAGATTGTTATTACTAAAGTCTTAATTTCTGTTAATCATATCATATTGTTTAGTGGGATAAAGATGAAAACTGTATTCACAAGCAAGCATTGAGTCAGAGCTGACAGTGGCTCCATAGCTTTGTTGGTGAAAGAGAGTTTTTTAAGGAGTTTTATTTCCTATCTTAATCTTTAAAAATATAACAGAATTATGTGCAAATGCAAACGCTGCACTCCTGACTCCCTTATAAAAATTAATATTTCAAAGTTAACCCAACAATTCAAACTCTTGTGTACTTTAATTAAAGAGAAATAGTGTAATCATCGACCACAGAAACTCCAAGGACCTGCTTTCATGAGAATCATTGAAGAGAATTAAACAGATGTTTAACTATATATATTTCCTTCGTTTTCAACTTTGCAATTTTTTTTTAAAATTCTATACAATTCTCTTATATATATATTAGTGTGTGTGTGTGTGCTTGTCCAATATTTATATTTTAATAAGAAAGTTAAAGTCCAATTTGTATACTACCATATTTTTAAAATAATTGTTTTAATATGCCAAAGATTTTGTTTTAGAAATTCTTTAAGAGACAACTGTAATCAGGAATGTTCTGTATAATTTTTTTTCATAAATAATAAATGTTTTCACTTTAAATAAATCAATTTATAAATCACGATTGCAAATCTTAATCATACATTTTTTTTAAAATTATTCTGATGAAGAATAAACAAATCCCTTTGTCTTTACCATTCTACACATTTTTCACTACAGTTTTATTATGTGAAATATATCGTTTTGGCAGACAATCGACCTTAATTTTTATATTTTTTCTATCTATTTCGCTGTTCTAATATAAAATAACATCAAAATATCTGCGGGTTTTTCAAAGGGTTCGCACAAGTTTGAAAGGCCTGTTGTAACTTTGCATTGCAGACTGCAGTGATGTTTATGAAAATGCCGCCAAACTAAAAGGTGCTGCTGATCGACAGGAAATCTATGAGAATGTTACAATTCCCGGTGGTGGAGCAGCAGCAAAGGTATGAACATTCAGAAATATATGCGCAGCACAAAACTTGAGAATAAAACAAGTTTTTAAAAAAAAAAAACCAAGACACCTTTCTATGGGTTACCTTTTAGTATTGAGTGATAATGAAAGCCTTTGTTCTGAGAAACTGGTTTTATTTTGTTGTTGGAGAGGATTGTGAAGGTAGGTATAATGTTTGAACATAAAGTTAAGACTATCTACAAATGGTTTATTATTTTATTACGTTTTTTTTTGTTGTTGCTGCTTGGATTGAATCTATCATTGACGCTTTTCTTCTACAGAACAATTCGGCACCGATGGAGCTGGTGTACGCCGATCTGGACCTGAATTCTAAAGATCCCAAAAGAGCCCCGAGGAAAACTGACAGATCCAATGTTGATGGTACTGAATATGCAAGTATTGACTTTAATGTCCTTAAGGAGCAGTCGGTCTGAGTGCTGCTCAGACAAGTGGAGTTTGACACTACATCCTCGCAATACGAATTATTTGTGGGTTACAGATCATTTTTGAAAGTTAACAGAGAATTTGTTATTTTAATGCCCGAAATTAGATTTTTATGGTTATTTTAATAATTTGTTTAATTTCTTCTTTGGGATTCTTTCAGATTTTATTCCATATTTTATGCAATAAAAAAGAAAATAATAATAATTAAAGTATTGTACAGACATGTTAAGTACTTTTGCAATTAACCAATGCCTTGATAAATTCTTTATCACTTAAATACAAAAACACTAATTTCTTAAATGCTTAATTTACATACCTATGCATAATAATATCTTTTTCTTTATACATTCCAGAAAATTTCTGATTGTAGCAAAATTATAAAAACTATAATTACGAAATGTATATGAGAGATGGATTCAATCCATAACATTCCAGGCATCTAAGAAAACGATGTTTTATTTTATTAAAAAAGAGTCAAATATAGAAATATTTTTGATAAAAAATTAAATGTTTCTAAACCCATTCTGCCATCTAACAGTTTTACTCCTTCCCACCATTTTTAAAATGAAATATCTGTTTTCCAATAAAAAGGAACAACAGAACACAAACAGCTGATTAAGAATCAAGTAGTACCAAACAAATGTTATTTCTGACTTTTGTCTTAGAGAGCGAGACTCTAAATTATTAAAATTCATAAAGGGACAGTTAAAAAGGTTCGGAAGATCTGTTAAATCCAGCATTTTAACAGAAAAAAACTAACTCAGATACTGGTTACCTTTTTGACAAACTAATTTTAAATTTAAATTTTTAAGGAAATGTGTAATTGATATTGCTGTGAAGCCTAGATTTACTAAATCCTTATGTTAAAAATTACGGTAAAACCTCAATTTAACGGACCCCATTTCAATGGATGCTGTCCCGACACAAGTCCACATTGAACTGGGCAAATTATTTTTTGCTTGGGTGCCTTTTGCGCATGTGTATGTAAAATTCCGAATTTAATGGACACCCCTTCCCCCATATTAGTCTGTTAAATCGAGGTTTTACTGTACTTTAATCTCTCTCTCTGATTCTGTAATGTGAACTTTTAGATTGCAGATTTATTGAAGCTACTGAAAGCCATACTTCTAATGTACATAGATGCATTCTAACAAAACCAAATTATACTGGCCATAGTGTGTCATTGTCACATTGTTTCTTTTTGTAAAATCTAAACCTTAAATGTAAATTTAAATAAAACAAAATGAACCAAGATTTATATTAAAAAAAAAAATGGCAGTCTTATTTGAGCAAAACCTGATCATTAAGAATGGGAAGAGGCACAATTCATTTTTTGTTTTAAAATAATTCATGTCACACTAATATAATATTCATAGATTTAGTGTATTCATTTATTTTTCAATATAAAGATGTTTGCACAAAACTGAATGCACAGGAACACTTTAAGAGACTGTACTCCGTGGAGCAAACATTACTTTGATTTGAGAAAGAAAACATTGTAAAATACATAATCAGTGTAACATGATCAGTATTAACTTGGAAATCCTCCATTGTATGCACAATAGCCATGTTGTATTTTCCAGTTGTGTGTAATTTTTATTTGTAAATAGTCATTGCTTCATAAAGATTTTTTTCATTTCTACAACATAAATCCCATTTATCCTTGGCCCTGTTTAAATAATTAATTGCATTATTAAGTATAGTTAAGTAATTATTGAAATCTTATCATTACAACTGAGTAACCATTTCCAATGTGTAACTTTTTTTAGACATGCTTAGTTTATTTGAAAGATCTAATCATCATCTACTCTGAAAATGTGCATAGGGAATTTATTTTCTTAAATAGTATTAGAAAGAGGCAAAAAGAAATTGCATTTTATACATATATTCAGGATTCAGAAAAGTTTTTATTATTATTATTATTATTATTATTATATATTATTATTATAAAGGTTACAATGATTTACTTTCTAAAATATATGAAAATAATATCTGCACATTTTAAAATTTAATTGCACCAAGAATTTTGATAAGAAAAAATATTTTTTCAGCTAAACAAACCTTTTGTTTATAACACTTCATAACAGTCTTAAAATTTATTGTTTTCCACCTTTTTACAATGAACATGGAAACACTTAATTTTCATATCTAATTTAAAGGATATTTGGACAATCAAAAGGAAACTTAAAACTGTTTAGTGAGTATAACATTTTGTCTTGTTTGTGTCAAGTTTAATTGTATATTCTAGATGAAGTACACTGACATTTTATGTATCTTTCCATTAAAGAATTAAATAGCAAATATAACAATATGCTCATGGTTGCTTCAACAGTGCTGAAGATAAAATAATCCATTTTTGTATGTACATCTGTAAGATAAAGTAGCAAATTAAGTCACACATCCAGTATGAAAAGACTCTTGGTAAATGTGTGATAAGTTTGTGCTCTCATTTCTATTTAACTAAATCCTCTAATACATGCAGATTTGTATACAGTGAGTAGTTGATGCAAGAGACCTGCGCTGATAAAAAAGACAAAGGAATGTGACTAAAAACAGAATTCAAGCATCTGAAAGTATAATTACTTTTCCAAAAAGAAACTACTGTGTCAGAATTGCCCTCTCCAAATTTTAAAGTTAGTATTTTAATTAAAATTTATTTTTATATGACTGCATAGAGGTATTATTACATTTTGAAAATATTAGTTTTAAGAAAAAGAAATACAAACCATAATGTGATCATATAAAATCAAACTTTCAAAATGTGGGTTGTGACGTACAAAACGTATTGGTTTGTAGGGCCTTTTTCTTGTGAATTCAAAATTGTTACTGTTATATATGTACATCTGTACGATCTTTGTTAAAACAAGTTTATTTTGCATAATTTACTTTGTGAACAAAGGTGTTAACTTTACATTGTTTTTTTTCTTAATGGAGTCTGTGTACAGGACACAAACTCCTAAATGTTTAGTTTATTGTCAAACAAATCTGTTATTAATGGATGCTGCTTTGTTATGTTTCTTATATAGAAAAAAAATGGGTACACAAACTTTTTAGCCCTAAAAATGTGTAATTAAAACATATGCATCTATACAATGCAACCCCATAGAGCTTGTAATAAAACGTGTACCTGTGAGGCAGGTTCTTGGTTATTTCTCTTAGCAATATGTGCATTCGTTAATTTAAAAATTGACAGAACAATAATCCTCATAAAATTGTGTTACTGAAGCTAAGATATGAAATTAATATTTTACAAAAAGTAAATTAGTATTTTGTTTTTAACTTATAAATTTGACATATTATTTTTAATTCCATTAGATAATTTCTAAAAATCTGTTGTAAAAAATTAAACAAACTTCTCTGCCACTTGATAAAGTATATATTGTTTGTTTGTTTAAATGTCTTAAAGGAAAAAGAATTTTTTTCAAAGTTGCCAAAGAGACTTAACAGAACTGAGTTCTGTTTGATCTTGACTGTAGTATATTTTTTGCCTGTTTAGTACTTTTCTCAGTGTAACTTAGCAGTCAAAATTCCTCATCTCTAGAAAATAATGACAGTTAATTTTCTATAAAAATTAATATTAATTACTCATACGAGAAAGTATTGCTAAAAGGTTGTAGAGTGTAACTTCTTTTTTCGTAATGATAAACTTGGATGCTTGAAGTGTTTTCCTAATATTTCCTTTTCATGGCATCACTGCTATGATTTAATTTTTGCTCCATTTTCAGATAAATATCTTTAACTTGCTTTGTTTTTAGCATCTAAACCACCACAAAATGTGTGTCTACATGAACTCTCATCCACACGTTCCCTTTTGTACAGGCCAATGAAAAAATAAAGAAACATTTATATTTGATATTTTGTTTAATGAATAAAGCTTTATTTCTTGCATTGTTTAGCATTTTTTCATGATTACAGCATAAACAAGAAATTAAAAAGGATATTAATTAGAGATTATTTCCCAATTTAATCATCAGGTAATTAACCTTTATGTGATGCTGCCAATCACATCCAGCATGAAATAAATGACAGCTGCAAGTATATGTTGGCAATATTATACTGTATACAACTTTCCTCTTATTTAATGAAGAAATCATCCAGTCACAAACGTGTGAACATGTAGTGAGAAAATTTGTCATTCATTAGCAGCAGGCAATAATTGATCTGTCTTATCTTGTTTAAGTATTTGGTGACCAATTATAAATGAGATAGCTGAAAAGTCTAAGCTGGCAGTGGTAATATGCTGTCAAGCCTGTGCATGCATCACTTGGGGGCATGGGTGCATCATTGTTGCTGTCTTCCATTTCATCTCTGTGATACTATCAACAATGTAGTATTTTAAGTTGGTGTAACAGGGAACATCATAGTGAGTATTGTTAAACAGCTCTATTTCTTGCTGACAATTCATCTTGAAGAGGATCAGCTGCTAGATTTTCTGGCAGCTCATATGGCATCACAAAATGTGCATGATGATAACAATACTTGATGGTGCTAGACATGATTGCATGCCAGATTTTATCCAGGAAATGGATGGCTTGTAGTACAGACACCTTGGAGTGGATGTCTTCTGTGGACATTGTAAACTGGAGATCAATGGTGCTGAAGGTGAGTGCCGTGAGCTGCTTTCGGTACATTGTCTTCAGATTTTTGATGATGCTTTGATCACTTGGCTGAATGATGGAGCTCATGTTTGGTGGGAGAAATTCAAGGTGGATTTTTTTCAGTATCTTTGAGGATGAGTTTAGTAATTGTTCACAAGCAGCAAGATGTCATACTTATACTTCTGGATCTGCATTTCCCAGCTGGACATTCACTTTGTGAAGATGACTACTGTCATCTAAGCATTCTTGTTTGCATGATAAATTACCAGCAGAATTTCAGTCTGACTCCTTTAAAGAATTGAGTTCTTGCTTTTCCTGATTACCAGGAGCTTATGTTTGTCATGCTCGTAATATGATGACCCATCAGGTGTTGCTCCTTAATAGAGACCTATCTTGTCTGCATTGTAAATGTCTTCACAAGTAAAATCTTGAAGTGACTGGTCAGCATTTTCTTTCTTACGGTGAGTTTGCTTCCACTTTGCTTAATTATTTTTTTTTGTATTGAGAAAGTTACCTGTCAGTCACTTAAAGTCAGTATTCCCCAGTTTTTCAGGAGTTTCTGCTTTTAATTTCAAAATTTGTCTAGAGTTTGTTGTCAAATCATTTGTTGAGGACCTCTTCAACCTCATGATCTTTGCCATCTTGCTTGCACTTTCTGTCTTTAGATGGCTAGCCATGTTGGTTGTACTTCTTATGCAGCTCATTTTCTTGCTTCAAGAGTCAACCAATTTTTGTCTTAGACATAGCTAGAAGTTCAGAAATTTGACTCTTGAGTTGTGTTGACCAACTGATCTCAGATCTTCAGGAGAGCAATATTCTCTTTTAGTGTCAGATGTCATGCTCAGGCATCTTGGAAACTTCTGAACAAAGAAAACGGGTGAGAACTCATTGTAAATGAGAGGACTAATTACCTTTCAGCTCTTCTGATGTGGCCCAATTAAGTGACTAGATTGCCCCAAATAATGACCCCATTTTATACCAATTAAATGATTTTGATTTCTATAAATAGTCAGATTATGTGGCTTGTCCAAGTTAACTGGCAAACTAAATAGAATCAATTGTATTTCATAGCTGCTTAAAAGCAGAAGTTGTTTTTATAAAGACATGTTAGAAAAGTTACTGGATTGGTAATTTGCAAATCTTTGACAAAGAGGAAGTAACATTGCACCTTTCTCTCTCAAGGGTTAACTTTTGCTAAAATTATATATTTTTACAAAAGTTTTGTTGGTTTTTTACCGCAACAATGAGACTTCATATTGTTGCTGAACATGAAGTTGTTAATCAAAGCTCCATTACAATCAATACACTTCTGCCAATGTGTTACAAGTGCATTTATAACATTTTGAAAAAAAATCTGGATTTTGGAGAAGGATTTTATATAGAGAAAGCTGTCAAGGTGTTTGAAAAGGTGGTATTCTGTGGGAAGAAAGGTCTAGTGAATAGGCTGGGTGAGGGAGAACTTCATACCCCAACCTGTTCAGTTTCTGAAGTCATGAGGTTGAGCACTGTTGTGGAGTGAGATTGGGCCTGTTTGATTCACCAATGCCAACTGCCATTGGGAAAGTTTCTGATGAACAACGTTTAATTCATGGCATTACCTTTCAGCTGTGATGGTTTTGCCAGGTTGCAAGAAGGTATAGTGGATGACACCAGTTGCAGTCCAGCAGACAGTGACCATGACCTCTTTGATTGGAGGTTGGGTTTTGGAATGTGGTTAGGCACCTTGTCTATGTCAAACCTGATCATTTGTGATTGCTGTAAAGGATCATTTTTCATCTCTCAATGATTCAGTCAAGAAATGGGTCATTTTTGTTTCTTTTGACAAGCAAAGTAGCAGATCTCCAATCGGCGGTTTTGTTGCTGTTCATTCAACTCATGAAGCTACCACTTTTCAAGTTGTTTCACTTTGCCACTTGCATCAAGATGCTGGGAAAGAGTTGCAGTGCTTATGTCAAGCTCTCCGGCAATTTCTTGCACTGTTTTTCTTGGATCGGCTTCAACTGAGGCTTTCAGATGGTTGTCATGACAGCTGGAAGGACGTCCGCTACGTTTCTCTTCAAGGCTCACATCTCCTGATCAAAACATTGCAAACCATCATTGTACTGTGTGCTCGTTTGCTGTGTCCTCGCCCCATGCCTGCTTAATGTTATGAGTTGCCTCACTTGCTCTGTGGCCTGATTTGAACTCATGAAGCAAAATGGCACAAAAATGTTTCTATCCACACTTCACTGAGAACCCTGAAACAAATATCCATTTTATGATTTGTAAAAAGGTAGGTTTTGCATAATGTATGCCAAAGCACAGACTACAAAACGATATGTAACTTATCTACACACGCCTTCACAAGCATGCAAAAAATGAATCTCAAATTAACATGATATAAAAACCAATAAAACTTTTGTAATGACCTAAAATATGTCAATTCTTGTTTTATTCCATCTCTGATGAACAAACATCTGTGGCTTTGCATTTCCCTAGCAAAATGCCTGCTGCATGGGCATTGTTGCAGAATGATCAGCAGAAATTATATTTTCACTGAAAAATTCCAAGGGAAATGAGATTATGGGAATGTTCAATACTTGTCAGTTTTAATGTCTACCCAGGTTCTGTATCAATGATATTTGAAGAAAAAAAACCAAATTTTACCTTACATGTAGCATGCATTTCATTATTCATTTGTTCTTCAACACAATGCATCACTGCCTGAATGTAACTTCAGTGCCACGAAAATTATTGAATAAACTAATTATAATATTATAATTGTTTAGCATTTGCCCAATATTTAATTAGTAAAACCAAAGAGGAAATGTATACTTTAATTAGACTGCCTTTGAATGAATGAATAAAAAATTTCATCTTTCATAAATGAAGCTCCAAATGAATATTTTATTGTTCTTAAATGACAACTTTTTGTAGTGCTGTCTATGTTTTCCACACACACACAATAGTTTCTGATAGTTCCCCCATCCTGGAGATACTAACGCAGTTCTGCTCTCACATTACAGGATAAAAACTGACATATCTTATGACCACCTTAATACAACAAAACAGTCTCTCTTGTACACACAGGCTTGGGGCTTAAGTGCACTAATGAAATAGTATTTCACCACTAACAGGAGCAGATGACCCAGTCTTTACTATAAAAGCTGAAAAATAAGAAAAGAGAGGCAGATCCTGTGTTGGAACAATGGCATCAGTTCGAGGTACAGACTGGGCAGCTCTGCCATTTGTTAGTACCAGCATTTTTTTTTATTGAAACAAAACAAATCTGTCAGGAACTCCAAGGCTGTCTGGTTTTTATTTGACAACAATTTAGAAAATTTCTGCAAGAAGTTATTTCAGTCAAAGTTTTGATCATTGTTGATTGCTTCCAAATATTTAGCTATAAGATCAATATGGCAGATGAACTAAACACTCAAAAGAAAGAGGTGCAACTTTCTGAAGTTTTTTGTATGAAACTTAGCCCAAAAAAACAAAAGGTACACAGGCAAAAGAATAATCCCTGGATCAGCTGTTGGAGATTAGTAGATACTTTAAAGACTTCATTTCATAAACAATCATGAGTTTTTGTAGTATTGCATTGTGGGAAGGTTTCTAAATTACCAGCAGAGAAACCAGATTCCAATTGTACTCAGCTACTTTAATGCTATTTTAGCTTTTGACCATATTATATCATACTGATCTTAATTCTGACCGTAAATTTGAATGACATCACAGTTTTGGCCAAGTTTTGGTTTGCATTTTGAACTTCTAATTCTGGAGTTGTCATTAAAATTTGCTTAAGTAATTTGTATACAATTATTTTCTTTAAAGGTATTTCCAAAACATTCTGCCTAAATATTATATTCAGATAAATAAATGTCCAATTCTAATTATTAAGTAATAATCAATTAAGTAAACAGACATTATTATAAAAATTGATTTTAAAACTTAAAAAAATTACATTTTAATTTTACCTACTGTTAAATATATTACATACAATCTTGAAGATTATGCAACCAATTCTAAATTCCAAAAATGGGTCCACTGTGCATCTCGGAATTTGATATTTAGAAAAAAAAGATAAATTGCTATTTAGCATCTGCAATGATAAAGAAACCATTATAGGAATTATGCATAGTTGTGACAGAAAAAGATGGAACATGCAAATCACATCCAAAAAATATACTTCACCATTCTGCATCAATTATCCAAATTTGTGAAAACATTCCACATAGATACCACATGATTACTAAATAAAGAAAAAAAATTTTTAAATATGCAGTTGACGGTGTTTTTTTATTTGTAGTTATGAACTCTAGAAATACTCAATATGCTACTAATAAAAGAAAAACAACCAAGTCTGCATTTCCTTTACCAGAAAAAGTTTGAATTGTTCAATCACAACAGGTAGCTAAAATGAGTTAAGTTTGTTCATTCATAATGAAGATCACACAAATTTTTCTGGAATATCTACATCCTTTCTAAAAAGGGACTAATTCCTAAAGGTTCTAACTGGATTTGTGAAAAAAAAAAAATTGGAATGTAGCGAGTTAATTTTTATAGTACAAGTTAGCACACCTGAGACCTTGTTAGCTTTAGGACATACACCCCGACTTGCTTTAAGATTTTAAAGTATAGTCTACAATAATACCTAAATCTTATTCTCCCTATACTTTTTAAAATTCTTGTTAAGTTTAATTCACCTGCTGTTTGCCATTTGGTTTAGTTTATTTTAGTCTAGTGTACCAAAAGATTTAAATCTGATTATAAACTCTTTATGTTGTCACTACTGATAACCTTGCCATGTAATTTATTACATTTTCAGATGATACTAATTTTATTTGAGATTCTGACACTGATATAATTTAGTGCAATCATCATGAAAGAGAATCAGTCTCAAAACTGCACCCTGACATGGTATCATCTAAAATGGCTTAAATAGCAACTGATCCATGACAAATAGTCACAGTTTATACAAAAGTTCTTAAATTTCTATGCAGAACTAAGACATTCATTATTAAAATCAAGATAAAGAATTCTTGCAGATTACCTGTTAAATCTAGGAATTCCAGCAAATTAGTTAGGCAAGGTTTTGCAGAAAAAAGTAATCCACGTTGACTATTTTAAAATCAAACTGTTTTCATTTAAATAAATGACAGTATCGACCTTAACGATGCTTGTACCCTTGTTAGTACATGATAGGTGCTACTCTCTAGTGGCTAACAGCAACACTACACCCCCCCCTGCCAGTATTGTCCCCATTGTAGAGATTATTGCATGGCACAAGAACCTGATGGTTATGAACGTTTTATCCAAAACTGATGTTAAACTAAAGGTCTTTTATTACTACTAGGGACATCATTTGTTGAAACTCAGCTAAAGTAGCATGACTGTTTTAATGGCTGGCTCCCCCTGATTTTCATTTGAATGCTCACCCTAGAACCTTTTTTATACACTCACTGGCCACTATATTAGGACTTATGTACGCTTTCAGATTTAGACCTGACCAAAGCTGTGCTACAGATGTAAATTGTGTTGACAATATGACAGGTGATCCCTGCAGCACTGTATGTGACTTGGATAAGTACATCTGCAGTCAGTCTAACAGATAGAGAAGGCAAAGGTATTACAGCATTCAAAAGATCTATCATAGTGGGTGTATGACCAGGTGATACAGTGGCCAAAACAGTTTTGTTGATAGACTGCTCTCAGACATTGGTTATTCAAGTTTATCGGCAATGGAAAAAAAGTGAATAAAATGTCTGATGTGAGGGTGAATTCTGACAACAAACGTAGTGACAGGAAGAGGAGAAATGCAGTTAGACAGGAGTAAAGTCCATCCGCCATCAGGCAATAGACCAAATGACTGATCTTGATGCAGAGCAGTCCACACCCATCTCTATTCATACTTGCAAAGAACATTGCAACAAATGAACCATGGCAGTAGGAGAACACTCTTTAAATTATTGATCATAGCTACCAACATGAAAAAATGTCTTGTGTAATGTAAGAAGTACAGACATTGGACTAAGAAGGACTAGTAAGAAGTGTTATGGTCTGATGAACCATGCTTTATCCCATTTTTGTACAAAAATGATAGATTTGGAGAAAGTCATACAAATCACTTGACCAGTGTTGTGTGGCACCAACTGTGATGGTTTGGGGGTATATCCTTGGCCCCATGATCTTTTAAAAGGCAGAATCATTGCTATAATTTATCTTGGTATAATTTCCAGTCAAGCACATCCAGCAATGCTTTATGTATACCTTGATGAGTATGGCTACTTCCAAGGCAACAATGTTCCCATCCACTGTGCCCACATTGTATGTTCATCATTTGAGGAACATGATAGAGATTTTTGACATCTCCCATGACCACCACAATCCCCAAGATATCAATCCATTTGAGCATCTATAAGATGAACTTGAAAGACACATTTGCCATCACAATCCTCTGCCTACTTCACTCCATATAATGTGTATCATATTAATGACAGAATAGGGAAGCCTCTCTTAGAACATCTTTTGTCATTGCATAGATTCTATGCCATGTCATTTCATGGATCTCATTCAGGCAAAAGGTGGCACAAGTTATTAGGTATAGGTTCTAATAAAGGGGCTAGCCAGTGTATATTGGATTAACATGTGCCTATGGTACAGACCTTACCAATTAATTAAATCCTACTTCAGCTGCTGAGAAGTTAATATCAATTAACTCTCAGGAGTACTGGTGCCATGTGGGAAAAAATGGCTTTTATAAAAAAGGTTTTATATCAATTTGAAAAACAAATTTTATTTGTTTAAACACAATCATTTAATAAACATTGAATTGATGCTTATGGTACATTTCTTAACTTTCTATAAGTTGTACTAAAATTTAATTTTGTTTCAACACAGCCTCATTATAAACAATGCTTTTAGTTTGTTTTTTTTGGGGGGGTGAAAAGCAAAACAGATGTTTGTTTTGGTCAACTCCTGAGCATAAATCAAAGCCTTCAAGGCTGACTGTTGAAAAATTGAAATCTGTGGCCAATTCTGAGTTGAATGAATATTGTGAAGCTGTAGTAACTCTGAACCTTGAATGGCGGCCTTCATTGTCCTTTAAGGCCGGGCTCTGGTACCCTTGGATCATGCCTTGATCCTGAAGTATCTTCATTCTAATTTGAGGCTGCTAAGTCACCTATTTTGAATGAGTGCAGTGAACAAAGTGTAATCTATAAGGATTTTGAAAAGTATCCTTTGGTGGTCTCAAAACAGCTTTCAAGGCTAAAACGCGGTAGCTTAAAACCCTGCTTAGTTTCTGAAGTACCTACACCCAAAATTAAGGGTTTATAGGTGCTATGGTTTAGTCATGAAAGGATAACAAACAAATATACAAACCCTCGAAAATACGTATTAGATAATTTGCTTTTTTCTGCTTTAAAAAAAACTAATCAACTTTTGCAATTTTTGTAATAGCAGTGTCATTAATATTTAAGATTACTGCTTTCAGAGACCAGCCCTTAATTTTCTTGATTTAATATACCAGTAAAATAATTCTTAAGGATATTAGTGTTTAATGAATATTATCAATTACATCTCTGGTCATCCTTAGTTGGTGCCATTTTTTCCTTACATATCATTTATCTTCAACATAAGCATAACATTGTTTACCTTTAATATTCAATTGTTGTTTTTTGTTAAGTCTTAGGAGCAGAAACTTTATCTGCAGGGGGACAAATTTAAATTGCTCTCATACAGTATCCTAACCTGCACTTTTAGCTATTTTTTCTTTTTGTAGTCTACAAGGTTTATGAGTCATCAGTCTGGGCTGCTTCTTTTTCCCTGACCTTAAGTATCTTTTAGGAATATTTTTGTTTTTTTTCTCGCAAGATCAATAAAAAAAAAAACATTACAGAAAATACTTAAATTACCTTGAATATTATCAGTGTGTAGGTAACACCAAATTAATTGTAAGCTGTCTTTTCTGTACAGTTGGGACAATGATGATAAATAATTCCAAAAGAATAAACTTTATTCTTTTAGTTTCATCTGCACACACTAACCTGGTGCATAGGAAGTAGCAACTAAATTAGCACAAAATATATAATAGGACACACCATCACTTTCCACTTGTCTTTGTAGAATAGTTAATAATTACCTATATAAAGCTCACATATCTGCAGTGCAAGGACAAAAACAGGTTGTGTAAATCCAATAATTTGTGAACGTATCCTCTCTATTTACCATATTTCTTGTATTGGGACAGTAAATCTGTTGCATGGTGTCTTGAATAATTCTGAATATAAACTTGGTTTACACTAAATTATTGAATGGCTAACATAAGTTATAGATGATGTATGCACCTATTTTAAACATAAACAATATACTTATCCACTAGCCAATCTACTAAATACTTTACCTTACACCTGGATGAGGTCCAAATTAGTGCTATTGTCCCAAGCTCAGTCTTAAGTCCAGAAAACTCACCGCCTTCACTTTATACAAAGATCACACCTGTTTATCAACAGAAATAATACAGCAATAGCAATGTAACCAAGTTTTTATCCACTTGAGGAAGAATGACAGATACTAAAACCATGTATGGTATTTTTCATTTTTCAAATAATAGTTGGTACTTTCTAACATTTCCTCTGCATGACTCTTTGTTCCCATGTGGATCGAGACTCAGCCGAGCTTTCAGAATCTCCATTGATGCTGCTGCCACGCCATGCTTTTCTTCCTAACGCATAGACTATCTCACTGCCCGAAACAACTATGACATCAATGAAAATGGTAACTGTGTCGATGATATAAATACTGTAAAAACAACAAAATATTGAATATTTCTGCGAAATAACCTGGGCTATAATTACGGTTACAAACAGTTATACTTTAAAAAAAACAAAACAAACAGAAGTAGGGTAAATTTTATAGCAAAAATACAAAATGTAATACAATGAATACAATTTCCCCTTCCATTATGTTCTTCCTTAATCTAATTCAATTTTCACAGAATAAATAAAAAAAAAGATTAAACCAAGTATCCTCAAGGTACATTTTTAGATTTATACAGCCGTCCGCACGCTCATCTGTGCAGTGGACGGGCAGCAGCAGCAGCAGCAGCAGCAGGTGCCCTTTTCTTCCTCTCATCAGACCGAATTTCGGCGATAATTTCAACAATGAAAACCGGAAAAAACGCGCATGCGCAACTTTCCCCAAGATGGCGGCTCTGAGGAATGGATTCCGATGTGCGGCTCCGTCGTTAGCATTTGTGACGAGATCCCTGGGAAAGAATAATGCCGGTCTCTATTTCGTCAGGTATTATTATACTTACCTTGCTCCAGTAGAGCGTTGAGGGTCATTCGGTCCCCCAGTCACCGTACCGACGGCATTACCGTGTTGTTGTCGTCGTAAGGGGCCTTCGTCCCTCGTCGCTGCTCTGCCCTCCTCCTGTCCTCCACGATGTGTCTGCTCTCCGGGTTAGGGGCGGAAGCTGGTTTATTTCTCCATTATTTGGAGACAGTAAATCGATGGTGCTATCTATCTATCACCTTGACGACGAAAAGAAACAGAAGCTCCGAATTCCCCGTGGATGGCCGCTGGTCGGTCGGTCTGTCTGTGGACTCCTAACGACTGCTGTTTGTAACCTAAACGGTCCATGTAAAATAAAGTGAAATAAAATCAGTGAATCACCGTCTGCTGGCTGGCTGTAGGTGTAGTCGCACGGTTCTGGTGGCTAGTGAAAAATAAAACAAAACAGGATCCTTTATTAATCAGATTAGCGCTCATTGGATGCGAAAATGAAGCGGGTTCCATTATCTCTCTCTCTCTCTCCTGTTCTGAGGTCTGCGTGGTTCGGCTCTGGTCGGTCCCCCGGCTTAAAGCTGCCAGATTATTTTAAAATTATGCGATATTTTGCGACTTTTCCTAGTCTGGAGTCGGGTTCAAACGACGAGAAATAAACATTCTGACCCGAAACACATCAACAGACAGGATGTTTAATCGCTGGTGTCTGTATCCACGTTTGTTCTCAGACCTGTAAACCCTTTGTGTGCTTCATAACTTTATTTAGTTTTTGCTTATACAGATAATATGGTAAATCTGATTTTTCACAGGCGTGGGGCTTCAAAATGGATGCCAGACAAAGACTATTATGACCAGTTAAAGGGGCCGGTTATGTTTCCAAATGAGATAACATCAAAATGGAAAAATTTCCCATTAAATCGTAAGTTTCGTTTCTGTTGTTGTTTTGTTTTAGGTTTAAAGTTGTCTAGAGCAACTAAATTGTTAACTTGAACTCTTCCTGCCTACCCAGTAATAAAATACATATGGCTCAGTTTGCAAACTGTTCTTAATGCATGCACCACTAAAGTCAACCCAAAACAGATATACATTAAATCATGGAATTCTTTTACATGCAAAATAATCTGAGTTTTTTTATTATCGTTATTATTATTATTAGTTGTTGTTTTTTAATGTTTGCCTGCTTTAGTTTAGCAATTTTTAAAGTAGATAACTTACCATGTTTTTAGATTACGGGATTTAAAGTTTTAAAACAAATACAGTAGTACACATTTAAGATGCTAGTATATATACAGGGTGCGGCAAAATGATCTGACACATTTGTATTTTTAATAAAAGCCAAAGAGAGTAAAGAACGAAAAATGTGTTTTTATTTTCGAAATGTACATAGGATGCCATTTTGTTTCACAGTTGCCGACATGAATTGGACGGGCGAACATCGCGCTTTCATCGTGGAAACCTTTATCACAAACAATGAATCCGTAATTGCAACACAAAGAGCATTCCGTGTACACTTCAGGCTTGGTAGACATGATCCTGTACCTACTCGAAACACGATTTTGCTGTGGGTTACCAACTCTAGAGCTAGTGGATCAGCATTGAAACGAAAATCAGCCGGCTGACCTCGGACTGCCAGAACTCCGGAAAATGTGCCAGCGGTAAGAGGTTCAGTCTCCACGACGTTCGGCACGGAAACACGCCGCTGCTCTTAGCCTCTCCGATAGAAGCTTGCGAAGAATTCTTCACATGGAACTGCAAATGCATCCATACAAAATGATGTTGGCACAACAACTCAGCGAAAGAGACTTTAAAACTCACAGAGCATCGTGTTTGGAAATTCAACAACATGTCCCCCGTGCAGCTGTTGTGTTGTTCAGTGACGAGGCGCATTTTCACCTGTGTGGCAGCGTGAATAAGCAAAACTTCTGATACTGGGCCGAGAACAACCCTCGTGAGTTGCACCAACGACCTTTGCATTGTCCTCGGGTAACCGTATGGTGTGCGGTAGCAGAATTTGGCATTTGGGGTCCTTACTTCTTCGAAGAAGACGATGTTACAGTGACTGTGAACTCTGGTCGATATTGTGTGATGCTAGACACTTTTCTGAAACCCAAATTGAATGAACTTGACGATAAGGACAATGTTTGGTTTCAATAGGATGGGGCAACAGCCCACACTTCTTGACGTGCGATGGGAATTTTGAGGGAGATGTTCCCCGGTCATTTGATTTCATTGCGTGGTGACATCGGTTGGCCCGCCCGATCACCTGATTTGAACCCGTGCGACTTTTTTCTGTGGGGATATCTGAAATCAAAGGTATACACTCATCGCCCTCGATCTATTGAGCGATTAAAAGATGTCATTCGCCAAGAAATTGCTGCCATTCCACATGAAATACCCGCCAGGCTATGGACAACTTTCGTGAACGCCTTCGACAGTGTGTGGACAATAATGGTACCCACTTGAGTGATTTAATTTTTAAAACCAAATGGAAAAAAATGGCATTCTATGTACATTTCGAAAATAAAAACAAATTTTTCGTTCTTTACTCCATTTGGCTTTTATTAAAAATACAAATGTGTCAGATCATTTTGCCGCACCCTATATATATATATATTTTTTTTTAATAGATTACAATTTAAAATTAAAGTGAATGAGAGAAAAGTGCATTAGTCATCCAGTGCATTTGAAAAACGTTAAGTTTGGATCAAAAACAAGTCAGCAATTTATATATTCTAAGAGTTTAAGAAAAAATTTGGGAATTTTAAAACAGTTTTGATCATGAAATTACTAAAGTATTGACATGTTTTAGGCAAATAAAATGTATTGAATGGGAAATTTTGCTGAATGTTTGCATAATTTTTCAATGATTGAAAGATGTTTTTTAAAAATCAGCTATTGTAAATGATTTTTTCACAAATGTTCATAGCGATATTGCAAAGAATTTATTAATTTTGTGTAAAATATACACCATTCTTAACTTTTGCTGCTAAGTTTTCTCATTGTTTAGCATATAAAAGTAATTTTCTAAATAATTACACTGTAAAATGACCTTTTAACAAATCAGGGTGGCCATTTTACAACAAGTTTGGCATACTGCAGTGCTGGGCCTACCATAGTTATTCAATGATGTTATTCAGGCCACATTGTGTGGCCTGTTGCAGCTTACAGTTGGACCAAAACAGTTAAAGGATCTGGTCAGCTATGCTGCTGAGGTGATTGAGAAAAAGTTCAGAATATTACCTTGAATTTTGGGCCCCAGGAGCTCATGGTGTGCTATTCTTGTGCTCACATTAGATGGAGAGGTACCTTTTTTCTATTTGGAAATTGATATCTGGAGAGGAACTTATGCTTGAATAGACAATAT
This sequence comes from Nautilus pompilius, assembly GCA_018389105.1. Lineage (NCBI taxonomy): Eukaryota > Metazoa > Mollusca > Cephalopoda > Nautilida > Nautilidae > Nautilus > Nautilus pompilius. The sequence goes on from JACATO010001055.1 coordinate 175,825, forward strand.
TGATTTTCCACATAGATTAAATACTGCTATTGTACATGATAGATACTTTAAATCCGGGAGTACAGAATGCAATCACGTTATAGGATTATTTTGGGTAAATTAAATAGCACACCCAAGATGAAGGGAATGTAATAAATTATGTGAATATATCAAGACAATGTGCATTATGTACACAAGTCATTTCTCTTTCATTAGGCTGAACACTCATCACTTGGTTCAGAGTTACCTGTGGTATAGCTGAATGTAATACCAGAATTTTGTTTGTAGTACTTTTGCCAATGGAATTCTAAGAGCCCAAATCAGATTTTTTTCTTTTTCTTTTGCCCATGTTAACTTTTTAAGTAACATTGGTGTCATTTTTTAATGCATTTTTTAGACTCCATGGGAAACGTTCACCTAGAAACCAAATTTGAAAACTAAACATACAAGCACGGGTTAAAATTGTTTTTAAGAGCATTGTACATTTTTTCTTCCCTTTGAAGAAAGTTGACAATTTCAGGTTTTTCATTCGAGACACACAACAAAATTGAGCTAAATCTAGGATGCATGCATGGTTCTGACCCTGTTTGAATTGGATGAGTAATCTGGTGTTATATATGGTGTGCAAGTATATGCAGTAGGTTGATGATACTATACACTAACAAATAAGTTGTTAGTGCTGTTATAAAGGTAAGGGTTATGGCAACTGTAGAAATGTGAAATAAATAGTTTTTTTGTAAAAATAAAATAACTGTATAGTGTACTGTAGTAAAAAAAAAATTTTTTTTTCACATTATAGAATTTATTCTTGAAAAAAAATCTTGCATCCATATTTAGCTCAGTTGAGAGCAGTCTAATATGTTGTTTAAGATTATTAACCGCTAATTTTAAGAAAACTAACTGATCAATGATGCAGTTGGGAATGTCATTGTACATCCTGTAGTCATTTTAATAGAAAAAGAGTGTTATGATTCTTTGTGATAGGGAAATTTGTAATAAGTAGAAGTGAATTATTTAGTGTTGACTAGAAAAAATGAACTGAACATTGTCTGCAATTACTTGACAGTCAGTCTTTTGTTGGTAACAGCTCTATTGACCCACCCTTATTTCCATTGCTATACATTTTGAGGTCAACTGGCATTTTCAGTTTTTAGTGATGTTTTCTCAGCATGGACGTTGTTGGTCCTTTTTGTTAATTTATCATATCTTTTACTTTGACAGTTGTTAGAGCTGGTCCTCACATTGGTCGTCTTCATCGTGGAACTGAAAAGTTGATTGAGTACAAGACTGACTTACAGGTAGAAATACAAAAGGTTTTTACCCTTTTTTTAAAATGTGAGAGAAATTTACTTTAGCTGTGATGAGGTTTATAAGGATGGACTCTTAGAAATTGTGACACCACTCTATAGTATTTGCATCTGTGTACTGGAATTCTCGTGGGGATACTTAACGCTGTGTTTCTAGTTAAATACAGTTTTATCCTTCACTTGTACGTAGTAGAACGTTCAATTTTCTGTCTCTTTGTTTTCATAATGAAAGACTAATAGCACATGGCCATAGTTAGTTTTATTTGTTAATTATGTAAGATAAACTTTTAAATCTGATGTTTGCTATCAATTATTTTGAAATTTCTAATTTTTTTTTTACACACTTTATTTCAGAGAAAAGTGCATTAGTATAGTCTTCAAATATTATGGAAGCACTCCTGGCATTTTTCCACACACATTGAAGTATTAGATATCTAATTGTAATTTTTATTTTGATATTCTTTTCAGTAACGTGGCCCTATTGGTGGGGAGGGATTATTTCTCCAACCTTAGGATTGCCAGAGCAGCTGTACTTTGCTTCAATAACTGATGTACAGCGACGGGGCTTTTCTTTTTCTTAATGGTTTGCATGTATTTACTGAGACTGGAAACATTTCCAGAGCTGTTTTACTTTTGAAATTTGCTGCACTTTCACCAGACAATCTAATTCATCCCAGAGACCTGAGGGGAAGTAATGCAGACGTTTGCCGCCAGCCCGTGTGTTTGAGAACAGAGCGGTTCGTGAATAGTTTTGTTTTGTTGGGTTACAGCCGTGTATAAGAGCGAGTCTTCTCTCTGGTGGTGATTACATTGTGTGCAGGAAGATTTGTACTTCAAACTAAATATCAATCGGAACAGAAAATTGTTTTATTAGTTATTAAATTTTCATAATAAGATAATTCTTGTAAAATACCATCGACAGAAGCAAATTACACCAAACCACAGTATCTGTGGGTATACCAGTACATGCTCAGGCCGCTGACAGTGCTTCCATAATTTTGAGGCGGACTGTATGCACATTGATGATTGAGCAGGCAGCGTTTAATTAATGGTTTTGCTTTTATAGCCACTCTGTGTATTTGTTTACACATCATTTTGTAAGCTGGATTTTAGTTTAGCTTTCTACACCCATAATAGTTTATTTTAAAACAACATTTTTCTGGATTTAAAGCATAGATTTTTTATTTGGGCATTTAGCATGAAATCCAAATATCTTTGTCTGCAACCCATTAATATTTTGTTTTCTGTTTATTTTGATGCAGAGGTTTGGTGAACTTTAAGAATTGAGGCTGCTTCAATCTACAAGTTTCCTTTCGCCTGTGAAATCTTTGAATTAGGATCAATACCCAACCCCATTAAATATATGAACATACTCAAAGGGTTAACAGTAGAATACTACTGTGTAATCTAAACAGTCTTCAGCAGTCTGCCTACAGGTGGGTCTGTGGCTCAGATCCATAACAGGGAAATAAATAGTTAAGGTAGTTTCTTACTGCCTTCGTCATTGACTGTGGATAATCAGAATAGTAGCTACAGGTAGATCAAATACATAAATGAAAGAGATCAGAATTATGTAAAAAAATCTGCTAGTTCTTTGAAAATGGATTCTGTGACTGATCTGAGGAGTTTGCACAGTCACTGCCTGCTATTTTAAAAGTATTGATGAAAAGTTTAAGCACCAATGATTTATTTATTTTTTTAGAACATCAAGATGGAAAATTCTTGAAGATATCTGGAAAGATCCAACTTTGGAACTAGATTATCCTTTTTTAGGCATTAGGGAATTTTTGTTTCAAATTTGTCTGCTGGTGGATTTCAACTGCAATTTGTCAATAAAACTGATTATAATTTCTTACCTGGTCACAGGACCCAGATGGCCTGCCTTATTAAAATGGTTCTCCCATACAGCAGCTGCACTAAATGGTGACTCCTGGTGTAAATGTTCTTAGAACCAGTGAGAGACTTTGGGGATTAATGCCTTTACCTGTCGTTCTTGCTGGGGCTGTATATTGTTAGAGAACCGATCCATGGATTGAACCTCTATCTAATTTCTGTTGGTTACAGGCTCTACCCTACTTTGACAGGCTGGATTATGTGTCTATGATGTGCAGTGAACAGTGTTACTCGCTGGCTGTGGAGAAACTGCTCAACATTGACATCCCAGAGAGAGCCAAGTACATACGGAGTGAGTAGAGCAGATAGGTCTACCATTTTCTCTTCTGCTGCTGTGAAAAGACCAGGTAACCGACTGGTGATTTGTGTTAAATTCCTTCAGTTTCCAGAGGTGCTAATTAATGTTTTGTTTTTTTTTATTGTGTGTGTTGCTTTCACTTACTTAAAAAAAAAAGTTTATGCATAAGTAAATGTCTGTTTTTTTCTTTAACAAAAAATAAATTTTAAAAATACTAGTTTTTAAGTGTTGCTCATGAATTAAAGCCTTAATATAAACTTGATAAAATATCTTGTAGCTCAGTATCTTTATAACTGTGTATTCTCTTCCCCTTTCTTTCAGAAAAAGTAAATTAAATTTGCATTTAATAAAATAAGTTTACTCAGAAATTTTGAAGAAAATCTATTGGACAAATTATTTTATTTTTTTACATATTTTGTTTATTTACTACATTAGAGGATACATTTCTTAATGAGAGACATCTGCAAAACTCAACTCTTGTCAAAGACTTGTGCAGTAGAGATTCTAAGTTATTTAGTAACAGGTTACATGTTCAGAAAATATTTAAAAACTATTTTAAATATTAAATGTTAGAGTTTTGTCAAGTAGCTCATTAAATACCATAAAACTGACATTGTGTGCAAATTTAGAATAAGCAACGGCACAATATACTTAACAGGGATTATATTTCAGATACTAATGTGAGACTTTTGAAAGTTTTGATCTCTCGTCTTTTAAAGAGCATCTCTTGTGTGAAGTCTCTCTTGTTGTTTTTGAAATAATCTGCATATGTCTAGATGTTGACTTAGAGCTGGTTTGTTTTAATCTGCTTTATTCTGTCCTTACAGCATTTGTTTAGGGTATATTTTAAGTTTATAAATGCAGCTAATTAAAAAGGTTGTTTCAGCATTTATTCTGAATGTCTCTCAAAAAATCTCTATGTAAGTAATGAAAGACATGAAATACTAGTTGAGAAGATATTAAACTAGCAGGATTGTTTGGAATCTGGCATTAACTTCAGTTCTTTATCATGATATAAGAACCAGTGGAGATGATTTTTATTCTGATTCCTAATATCTGTCAGGTTTTCTTCTGCTTTCTTCCTCAGTGTTAGTTTTTGTGTTTTACCCAAGGAAATAGAACCCAATGTGTACAAAAACAAACTGATAATATTAGTCACTTGATTGCATTCCAACCTTGAGTTTATATGAAAGCAAGATATTGCCACAAATTAAATCTCTACTTAATCATATAGTATCAGGTTAGCAAACTACAGTCTTTTGTTTTTGAAATGAGGGTGAGGTGTAAATCACTTGTCAGCCTCCTAGATGGCTGACTGATTATAGACATAAACATTCATGAAAGAAATAGCTAGGTAAAGTTAGTGAGAAGTTTAATTTTATAAAAGAACTACCAAGTGTTAAAACAATTCTAATGTGGTTGTTTATCTAGTGTAATGGCAGGGTGCACAGATTGGACTACAAACTAGTGAAGATCCAGGTCTGAGAACAGACTGCTGTTGAGTCATCCATTAGTCTTCATTACATTCTGTAAACTCTTACACCTGCGAATAGAATTTACTTAATAGTTGTTGTTTCAGAAATGTGATTTTATAAAGATAACAATCTTCAGTATATTAAGCTTATCATTCTGAGAAAATATTCTTTTAAAATTAAAAGGAAATTATTATTTGATTTTTCTGTTGTTTTATTTTAAATGTGCAAATATTACTAACTAAGAAAGATGGATATTGGCTGGCATATTCTTTCTTTTTTAAAAAGCAAATACTGAATAAAATATTAGAGATCATTGGAATTGTAGATAGTGTTATAAGAATTATTATTGCAGATCAACTTGTTCATTAAAATAGATAGGTCAACTGTATTAGATTATTTATTTGGTAATAGCTTTTTTTTGGTTCATTTTTCACACAAACAAACGAGCAGAATTAAAATTGCTGTTTTCAGTGAGGGCAGTAAAATGTAATTCCTTTCAGTTCCACCTACAGCTGTAGTGCAACTGTGATCTTTTCTTATTTAGATTAACATGACAATGAATCAAACCATTGGTATTTCTTCCATAGCTGGCAAATTAATTTCTCTTTCAGAAAGAAAGAAACTAACTAATAAACTATTTACAATTTTCTAACCTGATTTCTGATAAATTGTCCTGACCAGAACTTGCCCGTGTTGGATGTGGGTATGCTTCTATCTTGTCTTTTGATTGAAGGTCCATAGTGTGTGGATTACTGATAATGGAAATGTTCATGTGTTTGCTTAATTAAAGCAGCTTGTTAATGATCACCTCGTTGGTAATATTTGATAGGCATCAGCTTGAGAGCTGCCTCCTCAGTCGCACAAAGAAAGCAGCTGAGTGGTGCCTAGTATGGGTACTTGTCAGGACGGTGTTCGCTGCTGCCACTGCAGACAGGAGACGAATTGTCTGTGGCCTTTACCAGGATACGACATATTCTTTGAATTAATGATTTCTTTGTATAGAAACAACGGCATGATATTAATGATAACAAGTGTGGTAACAGTTCTTTTTTGTGTGGTTATGCAAGTCTTTGATGTGTTAGATGTTCCCAGGCTGTTAAATTAGATTTAGCAAGTGGATTGCTGAAAATATCTTTCATTCCCCGAATACCAGGCCTGGTATTTATTGAATTTCTTTTCTTTCCTGAACAGCAGGCATAGATAGTATTCTTGGTCTGGTGGACCTCTTAGTCACTGTGACTATTTTAAAACTACTAAAAAAGAAAGATTTTGAACTTTGAATTTAAATGGTCTTGTTTGACTACCAAATACTGGAATTTTATATCTGATAAACATTTACAACTAAAACAGTAGAAGCAACAGTAATTTTATCTAAAAGCTTCCAAACTTCTTGGACAGTTCTTCAGGAGAGAGACAGTAAAAAATACAGCCAGAAAATGAAACTTTTGATACAGCAATATTTTAATGAAAAATACCATTAAAATTATTAATTTGTATAAGTCTAATCTGTTTCAGTGGCATCATAAGGTATCTGCCCCTGGTATTAATTGAAATTTGCTTTAGAGTTTTATTTTAACTGCCTGTACATGAACACCTTTTTTAAAGACTTGTCTGGTATTGGGGTGTGGACCTTAATAAATGGCTATTTATGCAACAACAAAAAAATAAATAAAAGAATTTATAATCTTACAAATGTTTGCTGATTTCCCTCATCTACCTTTAGCTCTTTTGTTGGAGAAATAACTCGACTGTTAAATCATCTTATGGAAATTGGTACCCTTGGATATAGGTGCCATGACTTTTTTTCTGGCTGTTTGAAGAGAGGGAAAAGGTGGGTTAGGTAAACACTAAATATACTAATTCCATGAATTCTTCTGGCTTGTTGTTTTAATAGCATCAATATACACTGGGCACAAAAATTTAGTGATGCTGATTTGGACTATATCAGAATTGCTAGGAAGCGGCCAAAATGTAGACTATCATCAGGTGTTGTTGACTTAAGAAATGTAAAAAAAAACATTCAATGACAGTGAGAGCTTCAGAAATCACACATGGTTTGTGAAAACATTAATTAGAAAATGTATGATTGCTTTTAGGTATGAAAATGTGGTAATGCAGTAAGGTTCAGTGATGTTTTGTGGGGACACATCACCTGGCTGCACTTTTGTGCAGAATCTCTTTTGCTGAAATAGTAGCAGTGTAATATATATAATATATGCTACTGCCAGATTGGTGAAATCTCCAACATGTCTGGCTGGGATTGCCCCTGCTCTGCAGATGCTCATTCAGATTGTTGGATGTGTTTACATGGCAACAAGTGGGGTTTTGGGATGGCAGTCTGTGTATAGCACACTCTTCAACACTGCCAGTGTTGTGCAGCTTGACCTTTATGATGATTGTGGCTGGAAGGATGATTTCTCTGTTCATTGTTACCTGGAAGAGATGGTGAACCAGTTGCTCTTCAACCGGCACCTGGGTTCATGTTGTAGGATGGACATGTCTAGGGATCATCAACATTTTTATAGGAGCATCATCATTTCAATGGACTGGCTAGCCACCCCCCCAGCTCTTTTATCTACTAAGTATCTTTTGTACATGTTTAGGGGCAAGACTTGATTCAGGAGTGGCAAACAATATCATACAGCATGATCATGTATAGATAAGGTTCCCAGTTGCACACAGACCTGAGGTAGCCTTACTCATTTTTGCCCATCAAAGGATATCAATCTTCCATTAACACATGGCTGATTTGGCTGAGGAATATGTAATTTTTTATAACTTCTGATTACTTTGTGTTTCCTCACAAGAGGAAATAAATAGATGGGTTCCAAGTGACTGATATAAATTTGTTTGATGCAGAGATGTATAGTATGGCATAATAACAAAATTACCAATAATTAATGACGATGTCACTGCACACAACATATAAAGTAACAGAAACAAAAATGAGAATGTTTAATGTCTGAGCTGTTTTTTCTCCAAATATTTAGTTCTTGGTGATGACTTCCCTTATTAAATGTTTTGTCATGATACAAAAAAACTAAAATTTTCTCCATTTGCACTTTTCCTTACTAAATTTTCAAGTTTGACTATAACAACATTATTAATCAGTACTGCTAGTGTAGTATTTCCCCACAACAGCTGCCTCTCTGAGCAATGCTGCTGTAGCCTAGGAATATTATAGAATCTGTATATGGGGTGCTTTCTTTTGCCTGTCGCTAGGTGTCTTATGCACCTATAATTATGAAATATAAATTTGAAAAATTTAATTTTGTTTGATTTGTTCACCTTAAGCTAATTTAGGTGACTGTCAAAGTCAGGGCTCCAAAAATTTGGAACCAGCAAAATTTTCTAGTCGCCTGCTAAAATAGGGCACAATAGGGAATTCAAGTAATTTGTATGCCTCCTTGGTGGCCCGATATTTTCTTAATAACTGAGTATTCAAAAATTGCTCTGTCACTCACACTGGGCTTCATGATAATGTGCAAGATTAATGCATATTCTGAAAATGATTTCAGTTGGAGTAGATTTTCTGTCCTCTGACCCCTGTGTTACTCCAAGCTATTTGCTGAGCAGTGAAGGCCAGGGAGTTTGAATGGTGATTCTTTTTGTTACAAGGGGTGAACCCAAAGGTACCCTGGTACAGATTAAATTAGTGCAGGTTACTTTTAACTATTTGCATTCAGAAATAGACTAGGTCCCATAGGTATTCCTTCCTTTATTTCACTCCAATCTGCATTCTCTGCTTGTATCCTTATAGTTTCCATCACTTCCACTTATCACATCACTGCTTGCTCCTTCCTCAATACTAGACATGCGGTTTATAAATTGAGAGTATATCGCTTTATTGAATCTTTTCATCATCTATAATTTGCAAAGATTACGGTTCATAGAGGTCATTGTCCATGCAGGTTTTAGTAGAACCCTCATATTAACCTGGTTTTAGTTTCACTATCAGTGCCACTGATGGTTATCAAAAAGAAAGGCTTCAGTTGGTTTTTTTTTTTTTTTGGTTGCCATTGGTGACCATATTTTTGAAGCCCTGGTCATAGTGTAATTATGGACTACAGTATGCATCAATATTGCATGATTTATTGAGGTTTTTACTGCTGCTAAGGTGAATAGCAATGAAATATTCTGTTGCTATACATTTATTAGAAAATAGTACTAATGAGTGGAGTGTTGATTTTGCCAAAAGTAAAAATTAAAACATTGGAGCCAGGTTTGGGTTGGTGAATAAGTCTGCGTTATTCGGTGGAAGAAGGCAAATTTATTCTGCTTTTGCCAACAACAGAACATAGAGGCTACGTATGATGGTATTCTAAAAACGTTAGTGATTTTGAGGAAATGGACCACAGTTGAAGTCTGCTACATAAATCTTGAGAGATACTGGGCAGCAGGGGTTGTATTTACACTTGTATGGGGAGGGCAGAGTTATCCTTTAGAGTGACTCGGGTGGTCACTCCACTCCGCTGTTGTGGACTACGTTCCAAATGGTTTGTAGCGAGTGCATCTGTCAGCAGCCTTGTCGGATGTTGCTAAGCTGCTGTAACATGCAGTTGGTGAGGACAACCATTTGATAGTCCAAGGTTTTTGTAGTCTCTCTCAATTACACCCATCGCTGCCGCCACCTCCCTGCCTGCTCGGCTACATACCTCATATAAATGGAGAAATATTTCAGGCATCATCATATCAAATTATCTTTTGAGCAAAACAGATCTGTACTTTGAGATGTCAGGTTTCTTAGCTGTGTAATTGTTTTTCAGATGATGGAGTTTTATGAGTGAGTGTCAGGAGCGTGGATGCATGCGGCTTACGTCACGTCAGGCCCGGGGGTGTGTCACTGGTAAGGTCCCAACCAGCTACTGAATTCTTAGAATTACATAAACAGATGTACGTACTTCAGATAATTTGACAAAATCTTGTTGTTTTTTTCTTTTTTGTTTGTTTCCTCTCCATCTTTTGAAGTTGTAATTTTAAAATGTTTATAAAATATAATATTTTAAAAATATTCTTATAGAATAAACAAAACTCCTCAGGTGTCGGGAGATTAACTATATGACCTTGTAACCTAACAGAGTACAGTATATGTTGGAATCAAGCCTGGCGGCCTTGTAAGCTGTTTATAGTTAAGCAAACCATTAATGTTAGAGAGCAAATTTGATATTTCAGGATATGCCTTTAGGCTTAATGGATGATATCTGTGACTTTATTGATAAGTTTGGACAAAGGCTGGATGAGGTAGATGACTTGCTCACTGAGAATCGTATCTGGAAAGCTCGAACAGTAGACATTGGGATAATATCAGCTGAAGATGCATTAAACTATGGTTTCAGGTCAGCATCTTTGTCATTCTTTTACTTGTCTTTCTTCTGAAGATAAATAACTCAATCTTTAAATAGGTAGTTTTATGCATGCAATTGTTTCTGGATTAGTGCACCTGTGAATTTAATGAATCTGGCTCCCTTAAAGCAGTGGTTCCCAACCTTTTTCAATGCTGGAACCCCATGGGATTTTGAAATGCTATCCCGCACCTTAAAAGTAAAAAAAAAAAATTGAATATTTTCAGGTTGGATTATTAAGTAGCAATTAATGAGTATATTTAATTAACACCAATTTTCAAAAAGAAAAATACCTATTTTACCAGAAAAGAAAACACGTTATCATGAGTCAAAAATTTATTTTCACACAAATTAGACGTATATATTATCGAAAATTCATATCAAATCCAATCACTGTGACATTTGTTCTTGTTTCTTTGCAATTATGTCTGAAATACATGGTTTCTTTTTGCTGAGAGCGATGTGCATGTCGTGCTGAGCATCGAGGCGATTTTGAAACTTGCTTTTCATATGAAGAAGAGTCGAAAACCCTACTTCACAAAGATATGTTGTTGCAAAGGGAACAAGTACAGTAAGTGCTTTCTTGGAAATGTTTGGGAATCCTGCTATTTGTGATGCCCAAAAATTTTCCAAAGTCTTCACTTCAAAATCCATTTTTGTGGGATGATAATTTTGCATGTCAATTATTTCCTCCTTGAGAGGGTCTTCGTCAGGCATGTCACTTAACTGAAAGAGAAACGGGTTCCTTATCCAGTAGTCGCTGGCTTCCAATTTTCCTGCAGATAAATACCCATCAAAGGCATTTAATAGCTGTTCAAGGTAAATGCATATTGCTGTAGCAACTTCTGGAAGTAGTGACTCGAGTTCTTCAACAACTTCTTCCAGCAATGAAAACCTAGCTAAATTTCCCTTTTCAATATTTCTCATCCACAAAGGAATTTAGCTTTGAAGGAAGCCAATTTTTCATGTGCAATTACTACATTTGTATTACTTCCTTGGAGGGAAATATTTAGTTCATTCAATCGAGTAAATATGTCGGTCAAGTATGCCAGCATTTGCACGTGTTCTGGGGAATCAAATGAAGAAAAGAGATTTAACTTTTGTTCCTTTAAAAATGTTTTGATCTCACAAAGCTCAAATATACGTTGCAAGACACATCCACGGGCACCTCCGTGTGGTACAGTAGAACCATGTATTCAGACTCAGTGCTTTCACAAAACTCTTGAAATAGACGATGGTTCAGTGAATATCCTCTAATTACGTTAACAATTTTCACAGAAGTTGACAAAACGTCTTGCAAACTTTTTGGTAAAGTCTTTGCTGCTAATGCATACCAATTAAGCATGCAGTTTGTGACACAGACCTCAGGAATTTCCCATTTCATGAGTGCCGCGAACCAAGCATAGCAGGAGCACCATCTGTACATATGGAGCCAACGATGTTCATATCTAATCCATGTTTTAAGAAAAATTCTTTTATGAGGTCAAACACGTCTTGGCCTCTTGTGGTGGTCTTTATTGGCTCTCAAAATAGAATGTGTTCTAATACCTCTTCGTTCTTGACATAACGAACAACAGCAATCAGTTGGCTACAATGTGAAACATCCGTAGATTCATCCAATTGCAATGATATTTTCACAGGAGTCACTTTGATATCAGTAATCACCTGTTTCGAGATGTTCTCGCTCATGTCAACTATTCTGTTCTTGATGACATTGTTAGACATTGGTACTTGTTGCACCTTTCTTTCCGCATCTTTCCCCAGAATGATCTTTACAACTTCAAGGATACATGGCTTCTCTAACTCTTCAGCGATTGTATGAGGTTTTTTTGCATTGGCCACCTGATACACAACTTGATTGGATGCTTCAAGAAGAGGCTTTTCAATTGGTACAAATCCTAACTTTGGAAGAGTTCTTTGGCGATCGAAGTGTGCTTTCTTCACCTTCAGTGATTCTTTGTTGTGTCCAGCTTCCCTACCCTCATGTACTCTGTTGAAATGTTTGTTGAGTTTGGAAGGTTTCAAATTTGCATTCAAAAATATCACTGAACATAAAAAGCATTGAGGTCTTTCTGTCCCATTTCTCTCAGTTGTACATGTGAATCCAAAACAATATTAATCATCGTTCCACTTTCTTTTCTTCAACATTATGGGTCTCTGAAAAAAAATTATCATGAGGCATAAATAGTAGGCATATGTGTAATAAAAAATTTTAAAACAAGAATCACAATAGTGAATTCATTGAAGATCATAATCAATATTCTGCTCCCGAATTTAGACGAGGACTCATGTTCATTAGATAACAATGTAATAATCCAAACCAGGTAACAAAGTAAATATCCAACACACAGACCACACTTGCACTATTAGGTGTGAAGTCCGTTAGCTAACCAATGGGAACGCGGCCCAATTGCGTCACTCCCAGTTTGCATAATAGTTTAAATTCTGGCTTGGGTTCCTGCTGCCTGACCCATTGACCACGGTGGCGAGACGACCTTGGGCCTCTGGCCACCTGTCTCGTGCATTGTTTCAATGGCTGAGCAACAGGAAACCACTGGGGGCCTGCAACGCCAGGGTGAGCCGACCCCGTAGGGACTATGATGCAATTGGGCAGCCCATGGCTACAACACAAATAACACCAGTACAAAATAACGTGTGAGCAGCAGGAACCAGTGCATATATACGCGGCGAGCGCTAGCAGAAGAATAAAAGTGATTTGAGTACAAGCTTCGGTTGGCAGCAGTGTTGCCAACCATAGTGAAAATGCTATTGCATGCTGCCGTCAGCCATAGTGGAAATGCTAGCACACACTGCCAACAGCATTAGCGGAAATGCTAGCACATGCTGCCGACAGCATTAGCAGAAATGCTAGTACACACTGCTGACAGCATTAGCGGAAATGGTAGAACATGTTGCCGACATCAATAATGGAGGGGTACTGAAAGGCAGTGGCTCTACAGATGAATTATTTAGTAAAAACGGCAACGGCAAATAAACAAAAGAAGTTATTTTTCTCAACCCTATCCTCCCACCCCCAAGAATTAAATATCGTACCCCAGGTTGGGAACCGCTCACTGCCTTAAAGGCATAATTGTCTTTCACCTGTGCACAGTAAAGAAGAAAAGTGATTTAACAAAGCAAAGTCAGTTATTTTTTTGGAATAAGTGGAAAACCTGCCTTTGACGGAACCCAGATATTGTAATTGTTGCCTGTCTGTGAATAAATTACATACATAAATGATGGTTCTCTGCTTTTTTTTAAAAAAAAGTAACTACTTATTGTTTTTTTTCCTTTCTTTGCCCTTGCATATAGAGAAGATTGGTAACTAAGTGTTAATATTAGTTGTATAATTTATTTTTAAAGAAGATAACTTCAGGTGGGTTTTTCCTTTAGCATAAACTTTGGTTGTTATTTGTTGTTTGTGATTGTTTGCCTATTTTTTTGTCGGTGGTGTGATGTAAGTAGGGTTGTGCCGGATACCAGATAATATCATTCAAATAATTCATCATTTTTTTTACATATTATTATTACAGCCGAGGCCGCTTAACGTCCACGTTATGTTCTGGGAAATAGGATGCTGTGCGACCCGGATGTTATGTGACCACATCTTCAACTCTAAATCTAGTGCTTTCTTGCTAGTTTTCTCAGCTAGGGTTAGGGTAGTTCTCTTGGCAGACATTGTCACAGTAATGGTTATCGATGAAAGACATACGAGAGTAATATTCCGTGTCACTAACTGATAGTTGTGAGACGAGACTGAGTGAGAGAAATGCTCTGTGTGGGAGTCTGAGCTGGTTGCACTGCCATACTCTCTTTCAGTCAACTGTCATACGGTGCTCAGCTTGTACTTTACTCAGTAGCTTAGAGCTGCCAGGTGTACGGCCCCCAGACATTTTTTCCCATTTTTTTTTTCTAACATTTTTGTTGTATGTGCGACTGTCGTAAGTAGGGGACAGTCTGTGCAGTATTGAGCGTCCAAATAAGACAATAATACATAACCTATAAAGGATTAGATCAGTGGTTCCCAACTTTTTCAATACCAATGACCCCTTTTATTTAAATGAATTTTCCCGTGGTGTTGTCAACAGCCAATCAGAGCTTCTGATAAACAGGATATGGCCAATGCTGACATATTGAGTTATATAATATTTTGAATAAATGATCTGAAAAATAGTATAAATACATTTAATACCAACAGTTTAAAAAACCATCTAAAATTAGACTATTCCTGCTGATTTGGAAATGGTTTTGAAATTTTGAAAATTCATTTTTATCAAGCTTATTGTGAGTAATTATGCATTTTACCCTGCAGCCTCTTGAAATTTCGAACTTAGGTCATGGACCTCTGTCCGTGGACCACAGGTTGGGAACTGCTGGATTAGATGAACATTAATTGCAGGCCTTTTTGTAAAGAAAACACCGCCCAAATGGACAAATGGTCACGTGTTTTAGTTTACGAGAGCGATCACTTGGGAAAAAGTATTTTGTTTCCTTTTGCAGCCATAATGAAAGCGTAAGTTTCTCATTAAGATCGCAACACAATTTAGGAATGGCAGCCCTGACTTAATCTGGACTGACAATAGAAGAAAAGATCAAAGTGTAAAAAAAAGAAAAACATTAAAGTGTATTATCTGCCCTTATCATCAGCTAAAAAAATTTTTAAAATCGCAAGTTTTGAATGCTGTGTGAGTGGGTGCGTTGTCATGAGCGAGTACTCAATTGCCCTCTCGCTACAGTTTTGGATGTGAGGATCGCTTGAACTGTTCCAAATAACATGTTGACAATGTCAGCAATTTCCTTGATGGTGATCCAGTATGTATATACATATACAGCGGTGTGCAAAAAGTCTTGCATAAAAATAATTTTTTCTGTAAATTAGCTCGTATTTTGTCGAAAGCAGTTGTTATCAAATCTTGTTCATTAAAGTATTTCTATATTACTGTCGTGCATCTATTCCAATAATATCAAGCATATTGTTTTATTGTAAGCAGAGTTATAATTTTTAGAAAATCATTTGCATCAAATCAATGTGTGCAAAAGTGTTGCATAAAATCTAGACAACTATCTAATCGATTCAGATTCAATTCCAATTATGCAGAAAGTGATCAGATCTATCAATAATGAGTAGAATATCCGAAATTCTTGATAACTTGTTCACATGGATGAGGCAAGCTGGCTACCAAACGCTGACAATTGTCACTACTGAACTCTGACCAGGCTTCTTCAATTTTCCGTTTCAAATCGGCTTTATTTTTCGTTTTTTTGGCACTAATGCTGAGTTTAATCGAGTGCCAAATATTTTCAATGGGATTGAGATCCGGGCTTTGAGCCAGCCAATCGAGGAGGGGGATTCGCAACTCTGCCATCAAGGCCTTGACACTCCTAACTGTGTGGATGGGCGAGTTGTCCTGCTGATAGATGGTCATCAAGAACACGTGGTCACACATACATGGTTCAACAATGTCCGAGACGATCTTAGCATAGTCATGAGCATTCATTCGACCCTCCACGTGATGCAACGGACAGACACCGGACGAATGAAAACAGCCCCAAACCATGGCCGAATCTTCCCCTGCTTGCAGAGTCAGTTGAATGCAACTAAGATGGTATTTCTCGGACACCGATTGCCAAATGTACACCCGACCCGTCGAGTGGACCCTCACAAATTTGCTTTCATCGGAAAACAACACATGGCTGGGCCACGGTTCAGTGGAGATGGTCGCGAGCTCACTGCAGTCCCTTTCGACGATTGTCCAGAGTGATGAACAGCTTCTGTGCTGATCGTCCGAACAGTCCCATGTGGATCAAATGCCGTCTGATAGTGTACGAGGCCAACTGGATCCAATGGTGCCTTGACAAGGCAGTTTTGGATGTCGGTGGAAGTGTGAAATCGATCAGAGTTCAACATGAAGGCAATCAGACAATCCTGTCGAGCTGTCATTTCTGCAGCCTGCTGGCTCCCATCAGCTTTCCAATGTTTCAGGGTGCGAGATATTGTCAACTGATTGCAACCGATACGATCCGCAATGACCCACTCAGTTTCACCATTTTCTTTCATGCAAACGATTGTGGCCCGCTGTTTGGGGATCAAATATCAGGCTCTCGGCATCACTCTATTGAACAAAAATAAATCAGAATAGTGGAAAATGACAGTTTTTCATATTTATATTGTAATATTTTGTAGTTTATGCAACACCTTTGCACACCGATTTCATGCAAATTATTTTATTAATATTTAAATTTTGACTGAGCAAGTACAAAATGGATCTTAGTGTTATAAATCGTTTAAAGACGCCGATACCTTTCAATTACAACAGAAAACATACAATAGTTACTAATTTCTACAAAATAAGAACCCATTTTCTAAGTCTAGTCATTTTTATGCAAGACTTTTGCACACAGCTGTATGTATATATGTTGGTGTGTGTAAATTTTTACACACATACAAATTCAACAATTTTTTTCGTTCGTGTTCTCCCCACCACCACGATATTTTCTCCTACACCCCTTTTGTCCCCTCCAGAGACTGTGACTCTGGTACGGCTCCTGTATACATGGTAGTGGTACATGCCTATTTATCAATTATTTTCATTTTAGATTATGAATATATTCAAAACTTGCTAGCTAAAGGCTATGAAAGCTAAGATTGGAAAGGGGGTGGCCCAGATGGTATTCCCATTACAAAAAAAAAAAACTATCATGAATATCTGGCTATCTGATCAAATGGGATCTGAGGTCAGTTAGCCCTTTGATGTGCCAATTGACAAAAAAGGAGACTGCTATGATAGGCAAGTGATATTAAAAAAAAAATTTGTGGTGCCAAATTCTGTGCTGTTAACACCATTGAAACAGCTTATGCAGCTGGATTAAAACGGCTATTTTTGAGTTGATTGGAGGGGGCTGGATACCAGCATTGCATGAGCACTTCTAATAGTAAGTTCAGATATCTATCACAGCCTAGGGATACTGCTTTTATCATGGTAGTGATGAACCAATCTTGTAAGTGCCAAAGCTTCGTCAGTCTGTGGCTACCCAAGATGGCAGAATTCTCAAAATAAGACATCCCAGCTTGCATTCTTCCTGTCATTTTGTCAACATTACAAAAGAGGCAGTGAATGCCACTATACATCAAAGGTTCTGGGGTTTTTATATTGATGGTACCAGGATGTGATCTGAATGATTTTCACATTCAGAACAGGCTCACTCTCAAAGTGGACAACATTTGGAAAATTGCAATTTTGCTTGTGTAGTGATGTGAACATTTGCTTAGTGGTTTCACGTGCAGCAAATGGCAAAGCTGCTGATATCAGTAAAGTGTAACACAGACGGATACGATTACTTTTTATTGTAATCCGCATTGAAATTCTGCATAACTTTTTGTGGAGTTCATTTCTTGCATCAAAATATGAGATAAAGCAACATTTAAAAAAATCAAAAATGTTCTGATCTTACAATTATTTTTCTGTATTCCTTTGCTCTCACTTACGCGGTCTGTCGAAAAAGTATCCGACCTTAGGCTGGGAAAAAAAATTGCGTATTTGGTGGGGTTCAATTGCTAATCCCCTTTGAAGTAGGCCCCTTGTGCCTCCACACACTTAGCCCAGTGATCCTTCCACTGTTCAAAGCATGTCTGGAATGCGTCTTCCGGAATGGCTCTCAGCTCTGCCGTCGCATTCTGCATGATGTCCTCTCGGCTCTCAAAGCGGGAACCTTTCAGTGGCATCTTCATTTATGGGAACAACCAGAAGTCAGAAGTAGCCATGTCTGGAGAGTAGGGAACCTGGCGATGAGCGAAATGCCTTGCTTTGCCAAGAAACCTTGGATCAGCTGCGATGAATGAGCCAAGATGTTGTCATGATGCAGCTGCCAGTTTTGCGGGGCCCACAGATCCGGTCTCTTGTGCTGAACTGCATCATGAAGATGGAGGACTTCTTGGTAGTACTCCTTTGTAACTGTTTGTCCTTCTGGTGCATATTTGTGATGCACAATGTCTTGGTAGTCGAAGAAAACAGTTCAGCATCACCTTGATTTTGTTCCAGACCTGACGTTGGGTGTTTCCACTGTGATGACTGAGCTTTGGTTTCCGGGTCGTACCCGTACACCCGCAACTCATCTCCAGTTATCACAGTATTCTGGATCTCAGGATCCCAGTTGGCAGTATCCAGCAGGTCCTGCGCAATCTCAAGATGAAGTTGTTGTTCCTGAGAAAGCAGCTTGGGCACAAATTTCGCTGCCACTCTGCGCAAGCCCAAATCCTCCTTTAAAATTGCATGTGCAGAATCTTTACTGATGCCAACCTCATCACCAATTTCCTGCACCATCAAACGATGGTCCTCCATTATCAAGGTCCACACTTTCTCGATAACAACTGCATTGCGGCTTGTTGGCGGGCTCCCGGAACGCTGGTCACACTCCACCGATGTGCGGCCATCTTTGAACCTCTTGTACCATTCTTTTATTTGGTTAACACCCATGGCATTGTCACCAAAAGCCTGTTAATTTTTTCGAATTGTTTTCACTTGGGTATCTCCAAGCTTTTGGCAAAACTTGATGCAAGATCGTTGCTCCACACGTTCCATCATCACGGGTGAAATGAAAATGCGACGAGTAAGTGGTACAGCACCTCACACTTGCTGCCTGACAGTGAATGACGTGTCCAACAAACCCGCCAAAAACCATGCATACGCATGAAGCCATGCGGCTCCACTATGCACACTTTTGCCTCCCTAACATCATTACTTCCCATAGGAAAAAAAGTCGGATACTTTTTTGACAGACATTGTATGTTGACTAATTTGATTAAAATACAGTTAAATGATACCCTTTAAGCAGAACTGTCTGGATCCTCATTTATTAAGGTACTGTTTTGTGGAAGTGATTAACATAAAACCATTTGTGTCTTTCAGATTGATCAGAATGGAAGAGATGAGACAGAGTATGCGCATAATTCACCAGTGTTTGAACGAAATGCCTGAAGGGGAGATCAAGGTGGATGACAACAAAATAGTGCCACCAAAACGAGCGGAAATGAAGGTAGACGTGTTATTTGTTTTTCATCTGCCGAATGGGAACCATAAGGAATGTCTAAATCACAGTGCTGATGTTAAACATCTGACATGCGTAAATTAGTCATGCTCAGTTTGCAAAACATTTTTATTTTTAAAAAAAATTAATCCAGTAAAGTAATTTTGATGAGTAAGCCCCTTAGGTTAGTATTTCTCATTTTATATTTCTAAGCTTCAACAAAATAATATTTTGTGACAAATTAAATTTATAAATTTTAATTATCAAAACATCGGCATCTCTGCAAACCACAGACAATCTGGTGCACAAGAAAATCACTGACACGTTGTTTTGATCTATGTGCTGTCTCTGCTATTCCACTTTTAAATAATGATTCTTGAACCTTTCTGCATCAGACACCTTAAAGCAGCAACAGTCATGATGCATTAAGCATCAGTATTGTTTTCTTCCTTAACTCAGATTGTCCGTGATGCTCTCCCCCTGTGTGTGTATCTAGTCAGATTTCAGATGGATTTTCTTTTTGGTAAAACAGCAACAAAACAAACAGTGGTACATACACCTAAAGAATCTGACTGGGATATTTCAAACATCTAGTGTTTACTGGGATATGTGTAGCCTACTAGGCTGACAGGTTTCCAAAATTGAAAAATTTAAAGAAAATGAAAGCATGTGAATGAAAATATTAATTAAATAAGCAACAAAAATATGAATATTACCAATTATGTACTGTTATACTTTGTGACATAGTAATGTTTGTTATTTAGCCAATATTTTAGATCCACAAAAGTTAAACAACATGGCTGATTGTCTAAATAAATCATTTACTTTCTGCATGTTAATATCCATACTGTAATGCACATGAAGCAACACAAGTACCTGTAGCCTCTTGTCCCATTGAAGATCACAGAAGGTTTTCAGATGTAAAAGTACACAAACTGACTTGCCACAAGTTCTGATAGGTAATATGCATAGACTCAGATGTTTGGGAATAGCTTCCTGTCCATCATTTCTAGTTCCTTGGTCTGTTGTAGATATTTTGTTGTTCCACAACAATTTCTCCCAGACATGTAGCAAACATCAGTGAACTATTTCAGGGATGACTGCATTTCCCATGGGTACAAGATACTGTTTGTCAACAACTGGATTGGATGATATAGAAACGGAATGGACAGGGATCTTCTGAAGTAGTACTCTCTGCATCATCAACTGATATGTTTCAGTTCTTTTGACAACTACATGTAGCCAGTTTCTTAATTTCCACACCAAGGTTTTCTGCCATTTTGAACTGCTTAATGAGATGGTCTTCAATTTCAAAAGGGACCTTCTCAATAGATTTCTTCTTTTCATGTGCTTTAGGTAGTTACACAGATTTCCACTGTAGTTTGGTGAGACAGATCTCTAGTGTAGGTGGGTGGGTGGTTCCTTACACAGTTCATCGGGTCCCTCATTAACTTACTCTTTGTACCTTGGTGAAGCTGTCTGTGTTGAAGGTGCTGTCTTTCCTAATGTCATCTCAACCCCCCTCTATGGATTTCAGCAAAACCAAGAAGGCAGTATTTGAGGAATCCAGTCTTTCAACCCACCTGAAAGGAAAGGAAAAATGTTTGAAGGGGCTTTATTTCATTAACACGGTATGCACAACAGCACTATTGTTTCAGATGTTCATTAACAGCAGGAATGAACACACTAGGCTCCTGGAATGGTATTTTTACCTCTAAGCCAGCTTGTTTTGGAGAAAAACAAAAGAAATTTGTTGGTTCAGTCACTGTGCCATTCACCATCTGAAAGGTCAGAAAATTCAAATAATACTACTCAGTGTAACATCACTAAATACAGAACAAACTATAAAAAAAATTATTACATCTTAGAATATATTATGAATGAGAAAATCATTACTTCTGAAATTTAAAAATAACAAAATTCATTTCACCATAAAGAACTTTATCAGTTAATATGCTTATATACAATTGGAAATCAGTTTTAACTGTAACTAGACGACACGTGAATCTGTTGGGTTCCCATTGTGACAGCGGTTGATAACAAAAAGACGACACTCAATTTTAATATTATCGAGTGATCAAACTTTAATTTTATGAAAAGTTGAGCATTTACATCAGGAGTCATTGTTCAATGAAGCACGTGTTTAATCACAACATTCTTGGCAACCGCTAAATTAAAACACACTATATATTTGCTGGTAATAATTACAAAAGTCTTAATAAACCCTGTTGCTGCACACTCGCCTATAACCTCCAGACACCTCACGCTGTAGTCCAGATAACTGCCAAATCGTAAAGTGGCGCCTAACCACTTGACGTTCACACTCCAGACAAAACAACCACCAAACGCGACAAGGTAGTCAAAATGACTGCCAAATCGTAATTTGGTGGGCTCGCTTAAGCAGCCATAGTAGCCTCGTTATCGATTTCAGTCTATGTCACTGCTGTTTGCCATATTAGGATCCGCCTGGCTGGCTTTGTTATCGATTTCAGGATATTAAATTAAGACAAAAGACACTCAGGCTCTATTCAAAATAACCGCTAGCTGCATTCTACGTCACTGCTCTCGACCAATTAGGATCGACCTGGCCCGTTCTACGTCACTGCTCTTGACCTATTGGGATCAACCTGGCCCCATTGTACATCACTGCTCTCGACCTATTGGGATCGGCCTGGCCTTTTCTACGTCACTGCTCTCAACCAATTAGGATTGGCCTGGCCCCATTCTACGTCACTGCTCTTGACCTATTAGGATCGGCCTGGCCTTGTTCTCGATAAATTAGGACAAAGCAGCTGCTAAATTCAAACATGGTGGTTTGCTAGTAGTAATTACAGAAGTCTTAATAATTTCATTATTTGTTGCCCGATTTAAATGAAACTTGCTACTGCACACCACAGTTGAATGTCGAGTAAGGTGACCATAAAATTATAGCACTTTCATGCACCGTTTAGACAGAGTTTCGGGAACATACATACATACATACAAGATCAGAGTTTTAGTAATATATAGATAGATGAGCAGGCTTTACACACCTGAACAGTGGATATACATCAGAAGGGTTTACAACTTGATTCTGGCAGCAGCATCTTTAACTTGATCTGGTATATTACCTGCAGCATCTTAACTTTGACCCAGAGAAGACACTGTTAATTAGAACTAAAATATAATTTATGGTATATTGTCTAGATCAATGGTTCCCAACCTTTTTGGACTTATGGACCTTTTTCTAATAGTCAAAAGACCTGTGACCCCCTTCGGCACTCGGCCTCTCATCGGTGATACCGGTGTATTGGACACAAGTTAATTTCTATAAACTCTCTCATTGTATTCTTCTGATGGCGACCTAGCTTAGGTTAGACCAAAATCTTACTATATTTACAGATGAAACAACCTGATTAAATGGACAAACACTCCAGCCTACAAGGTCATATATGGTGAATCCATGTATGGATGCCTCTGGTTTACTGGTGTAGCACTGCTTCTATTAGGCCACCAATTTAAAAAAAATATCTTAAAACTGTTTATGATTTTCAATTGCTTAGCAGCACTGTTTGGTGTAGACAATTTGACCTTCAAAATAGCATCTTGGCTAACAATGCTAGTTGAGACAACCTGGCAGTGCTATCCTGTGCAGAGTATATGTTGGCTGCATGCCCCACACAAGGAAAACTCCACTGCTATTTACTGTTTACCATATAACAAACAGTGATTTGGTGCCTGCCACCGCATGATTTGTACTGTTGAAGTACTGTCGGATTTCTTAAATATTTATTTGCTTTTTATTATAAATGGTCTGTATACATCAATCATATCTTAGCAATTAATTTTATAGTCATTTTGAAAATTAAAGATGGCTTCCTATGTATGTGGAACTTAATTATATTTAAATGTCATCCTTTTATTTATTAGAATTTATAGAATTCCAGAAAAACTCGTCGTCTTCAACTCCATTTTTAGTTTTGTGGTAGGACTCTGATGACATTTTCTCCTTTTTTGACACCACTTACATCTGCTCTAAAATGACAAACTGGCCTTGTGTGTTCTAGCTGAATGGAGTCAAACTGATTAGAGGCAGGAAAACTAGGTAAGAAAAATATCTAACCATTTTGTGAAAAACTGGATCCACCTTTGGTTTATCTGGATGCACACTAAATAAAATCTCTTTTTTAAAAAAATACGATGAATTATACAGTACATAAGAATAAAGAAAAAAATGGAGGAAGTGAATATAAGTTACATAACACATGGATAAAAAAATATACTAATGGATGAATTTCCATTTCTTTAACTGACTAGAGATTCGATAATTTGAAATCTTTTGAGGTTCTGGACATATTTCGATTGTATATTGTTTAGGGGCACTAATGTAGCACATCTGATGTCTTGTGGCTGACACCAAAAATAGTCTACAAATATTTGATTAGCTTGGAATTTAGTATCAATGAGCCTCCTGTAGCTAAGGTTGATACAGCTTTGCATAGAGCTTAGCATAAGGTTGATGCATAAATCTGTCTCACTTATGTTTTGAATCATTGGTGTTGGAACTTAGTGTGTGGCTGCTGGCCATCATCGATGACCAGTGTTTTCCCTAAGAACAGTTTTATGATCTAAATAAGTTTTATTTGTGTTACAGTTTAGAGAATTGTTTTTGGTTCGAATAGTATAGTAGTACATTCCATGCTTTTTTTAAAATTGTGATGTTATAGTGAATGAATAGAATTATAACCTCAAACACCTTTATGTACAGGGGGAGTTTGGAGTGTATCTAGTTTCCGATGGTACAAATAAACCTTACAGATGCAAGATAAAAGCCCCAGGATTTGCACATCTGGTAAGTTAATTACTATATATTTCTTTTGTGTTAAATATTTTTAAAAATTTTAATGGAAATTTTAAAAATGTTAATAATTTTATAACCAGTACAAACATATCATGCAGTTTGAATACTGATACTTTAATTGAAAAGTAGGTTTGGTCAACTTAGAACAAATATTATTACAAACTGAAATCCTTGTTCTTATACTTTTATTTCCTTAGGCTGGTCTTCACAAGATGTCCAAGAAGCACATGCTTGCTGATGTGGTAGCTATTATAGGTAAGATTACTTCATCTGTAATTCAGTCATAAGGGAGACATGAGCAAAACTGATAATAGTCCATACTCTTTCTAAAATAGAATTCACACAAAACATTACCTGTTGTCTACCTTAAGACTGAGGTTTGGATTTTAAAAAATAGACAAAAATTATCCTGTTTTTGAAATATGAAATTTTATACATTAATGTGTAATAAAATATGAATATGTTTTTTAAAAAAAGAATTAAAATGTATGCATGTAAAATGTATTTTATTTAGTTCATTTCAAGCAATGTGTTAATACATTTTAACTTTAACAAGTCCAAACCCGCTCACTTCAAACAACTTCTGAACAAACTTTATACCTGTCCATGATGATGAACATTAATATTTTAGTTATTACCACAAAGCTGCTGCAGAAACAGGTAGCTTTGACTATACCTTTTAGACTGGTTCACACTGATATTGCTAGTGGAGGAAAATAGAATAAACTAATGAAATATTCCATTCTTTGAAGCCTTGCATTCTGTTCAGCCAGTTTATAATTGCATCTCCTCTCCCTTGTATTTAATTGTGATTACTTTTGTTTGTATCTGAGGTCGCAGCTTAAGTCTACTGAATCAAAAAGGAAGATTTAATATTTCAAATTGTTCTACATGCTGTGTTGAAATGCTGGAAAGATTCTTGAGTATCTGTGATTAACCACTTTAGTACCTTAATGTTCTTTCTTAAATAAGGATGCCACACCTACACATTTTTGGTGTCCACAATCCAAACTCTCGTACAATGGCACCAAAATTTCTGTTATTTTATAGTCCATGCAATTATCTGTGGATAATAACTAAGAATATGTAGTTTCAAGATACATTTAAAAGTTATTTCCCTATATATTAACACTGAATTTTCCCAAATTATTTTTGAATAAATTTACTTTGGTCAATAAAGATGGAATTTAACATTCTGGATGTTATTTCTAATGTTTTGATGGTCTTGTGCAAGTTATGCACATTGAATGCTTTGGTGCTATTTGGACTGTAGTCAGAATCTGACGTAATCTAAGTATTTCTGTTAGGTGAGCTGTGTAGCTACTGCAGTAGAAATGGAAGTTTGAGCCAAGGTGTATTCTCTAAATGGAATGTGTTTATCATGGCATTCGCTTTCCATGAATCTGATTAGGCATAGATAACATCATTGTTGTTGTTGCATCAGATAAACATTTTTGTGGAACTCTGTGATTTCCAGAAACTACGTTATGGGAAAATGGTCCTATCAAGCTGACCATGCATGAACGTAGGCTTTTTAATTTGCCTGGTGTGATTCCAAAGAAGTAATAACTTATATTTCTTTAAACTTGACAACTTCATAGCACCCAAAATTCTACGTAAAGCTCACAAATATTACCATAAATGTTGCATTAGTTAGTAAAGCTAAAGCAAATTGTATTCATTGATTTCCTTGGAGCTAGTTATAAATGCTGCACATTACAAAAATTGTATTACTCACTTATTTTGTTTTAAGGATGTAATTATTTTCCAAAAAATAGAAATGCATTTCTCTGGTGTCACTTCCTCCCTAACTCGTAATACTAAGTGAATCGCTTATTATGTTGGACATTTAATTTGCTACAAAATTTAAACAGTTTATTTTATTTGCATAATTAACACTTTATAGTTTGTTTGAGCAAGATTTTTGTTGTTTTATGCTTTGTATAACATTTCTATAAATTGGAGTTGTGTTGCTTTATTTTCTTTAATACAAATTGCTTATGTAAATCTTTATTTAGTTTTTATCTGTTATGATATAAGATTTAGCCATTTACCTGTAGTGTGCAGGGACTTGTAAATGTAGACTTGTACGTAGCAGAGTTTCTGTTCTGTCAAGCCAACACACCTGTGTATCTATCTGCAGGTACTCTGGATATCGTATTTGGTGAGGTGGATCACTGAGGTGAACCGTGTACACAAAGCAAACAGGAATTATTTATTGTACATTACTTTTCTTTCTTTTATTCTTCTGAAAATAGTGCATTTGTAGAAGCTTAAACAGAATTTTGCATGTATTCCAATTATTTTTCATAAAGGCTCAGTAGTTATTATTAAATGCAATGAAAATTAATCTCGCCAGGAGCATAATTATCAGTCTACAATGCACTTCACACACGGTACAGCCTGCAGATACTTTGTTACCTCAGAGTCATTGCCAACCCATTCCTTCGCTCGCAACAAAAAAATTAACTGAATGCAAATTTTGTCTGATGGCTGATGTGTGTACCAGAAAAGTGGATTTTTAATTGATAATTAGACACAGAAAGGAGAATTAAATAATTCTGGACACAGCTGTTTATTGGATATATTATACGGTACAAAGGAAGACATGTGGCAGTTGCACCAAAGCACTTTCCACCTTGGTTGTTAGTATTTGTGCACTAAATCTCGGTCTGCTATCCCTGAAAGCACCTGAATAACAGCGCACAATTAATCCAACCTTAAGGTTGGTGATACAAATCCATGTATGATTTGATTTTGGTTAGAAGAAGAAAACAAATAAAAAAAATTTAACTGGTTTAGATAAATTGGCTCAAGAAATTGTTGGTATTGTCAAGGTAACTGGAAGAGTTCCAAAGTTGGGTGAAAACAACAAATCGAGGAATGGCTGAGGCAGGATGCACATCATTATGTGGAAAGAGCGGAAAATGCAACTTCGAATAATCATTGTGTTGTGTGCTGAGAATAATATCTGAACTAAAAGACGGAACCAAGCAGCAGCTTACAAAACTTGCCAAAATCCTCCACAACAGTTCACAAGTGTACGTATTGTGAGGTTTTCTTGAGAATCAGAAAATCAAATGACACTTGTTGGTTTGACTGACGCCACAAAGCTGAATATTGGTGATAAACCCAAAGAAACAGACAATAGAGATGTTTTGAGTTTCTAAATGAGTTTTATTTGTTAATACAATTTTAAAACTATTTTTTACATAAAAAAATGAACATTAAACAAGTTTTACAATTTTTTTTGGAATTTCGCTCTAGGAGCTTGGGTGGAAGAGCCAGTCATCACAGGAGCTCGGGGTTTGAAGAGTTAATGAACCTGGTCTGTCTTTAAAATTTTGTTTGGTGACTGCACATGCACAAATCTAACATGTACCAATTCTGATGTATACAATAGACCAATGTCTGGGCTATGTAATGTATTCTGAATTAATTGCTCAGTTGTTTCAAGAATATGAATGTCTGTCAGAGACTCCTTAGTCTGTGCCAGTTTGGTCAGATATTTTGATATTTTTTAATGAGAAACCTCTGGTTAGTGTATTAATCCTAAAACTGATTAGAACTGCATCAAACAATTACTTACAGATTTTTATTAAAATTCAGGTGATATTATTGACCTTCCATGAGTAAAAATTCAACATTTTCCGTCATTGTATTAGTGGTGAAAAAAATTAGCAAGAAAATTGACAGGTTAAACAAATGAGAAAACACAGTTATCTTTGCCTGTTACCACGATTAATACAAAAAGATAACATGAACATGCACATTATAAAGTTTATTCAATTGTGCTTTAGTAATACAGTGGGCATCTCGGTTCTCTGATATCAAGAAAAATGGCTTTCAAAGTATAAAATAAGAGAAGATACCTAAAATACAAATTATGCACAACAGGAGTGACTAGACAAGATTCAAATATTGTTAGTAAAAAGGCATTGTATGTACTATAACTTTACACTACTTAATTACCTTAGTTTTCCTAAATGTGACACCCAGAGTTTTTGTCTTTTCATTGACAAAGAGCCTGATCACTCTGTAAGTATTCACAGGTAAGATATTCTGTCTATGTTATCTGTAAGTGGTTAGCACACAGACAGGTGAAAATGATTAAGTCATTTGGCCAAGAAAAAGTAACATCACTTCCATCTAATTATTGAAACCACACGATGCTTTATCAAGAAATATTTAATGTACCACATTTAAGATCATTTCTAAGATTTGTGTGAATTTTGTTTTCATTTACAGAGCTGCTGGCAGAAAGAAAGAGCAGCACCACTAACAAATCTGATTAGTGACTGCACCTGTTATTTATATAAAAAAAGATGATACTTTACATTTTATTCAGGTTTCTGGGAATCAAAATAATAATAAAAAAGTTGACTGCTAATCTTTCATTGTAGGTTAACATGTCGATTATGAGGAAGCTGTTTACCAATTAGGATGTAACTTCATGTGTTCATGCAAGTTTTGCAGTGTGGATTGTTTAAGGGTGGCTGGACACTTCTTGCTCTTCTGTTCCATACTGCCCATGTAACTTATTGATGCCTTGGTTTTGATTATGAGGACCTTTCGTTCTCAAGTTAAAGAGTTCTCTGTTATTTAAAAGGGCTGGTGGGTTCTTGTTGATAACTTTAGTTTCAACAACATACATGGACTAAACTTCACAGATATACTGATTCTCTGGTACTTTGGGTGAGCAAGCAGAGCTCCGGGTAGAATGTAAATTTAATGAACAAGAACTGTAGTGAAAAGGGTAATCACTGAAAACCATTAACGTAGAAACTTTCACCTACAAAAAAAACAATAAATCTTATAAACAGAATTTACGCAATTTGGCTCAATATGCTACATTTAGTTAAGGACAGAGCTTGAATTAGATTGATACATCAGTACAGGATGGTAACAAGTTTAGATAAGAATGTAGAATTAACCAATAAAACTGTAGCATCCTTAGGGAGCACTCAAGCTTGAATTTAGAATCATCAACTTCCACTGCTTACTATATTCTAACAAATGCATTCCTCTGCCTGTTCTCAGGCTCTGCTGGTATAGATACTGTCCATCATGGATGTACCACAGCTTACTGTACTCAGCTTGTGATGGCATGGTAATTAATTAAACACAAAATTGTATATGATTCAGTAGCCTGCAGGTATCTAGCATATTACAAGAAGAATTGATTGGCGCATCAATACTGATTTAGTCAAATGGATGCCAGGACAAACAAAAGTTAGATTGGTAGAGTACAAAATAAAATATAAAACAGAGAAAGCAATTCTCTATAATTTCTCCTTATTAATAACAGGAGGAGGTAGTATTTCATAAAAGTAGTTCGCTCACCAAATTAAGGAGGCTGATGGTTGATAAGTTTGACACAGAATTCATGCTGAATGTCCAAAAGAGGAATTGAATCCTCAACTAAAAGCAGAGACTAAATGCATTTTTTGAACTATAAGTTTATCTCATCAATCATCAAATTTGTAATTTTTAAATAAAATGCGATGTTTTTCTTGACACCTCACCTGATCTTTGATCGGTTGAAAAATGGTCATTGGAAATAATACATAATTCCTGATAAGGCCCAGGGGAAGATGGCGGTTCTCTGGTGGCTTCATCAAGACTGTCATAGCTGTAAAGGTGAAAGTATTTAAAACAGTTTTGTTTATTCTGACATTTTAATTTTGAAAAAAATCCCCAAATGTTTTATCCTTCACTGGCTACTTTCTCTTTGCAATTTTAATAAGTTATTCAGCCATTACAATGTTTTTTTATATACTCAGTCATTTAATATTAATAGTTTAGCATCTATTTTTGACAATTCTGATTTTTTTAAAGCTGAATTATACAAATTATTAAAAATAAATTAATGGGATACAAAAGTTGTATTGAGTCTATAACATTTAAAAATAATAATGCTTTTGGCCTTGATATAATTAACCGTTAACCGTAATAAAATGACCTGGCAAAATAATGTTTCAGCTTTGAGATTATTGCACCAATTTGCATTTATGAAACACTGACTTTGTATATGATGATAACTATGGAGAAGAGCAACCATTCCACAGCAGCCACCTTTCATACCATTACAGTAGTGTTGTTTATTGTGTTTGAATTCACACAAACATCTCTTAATAGGCTTCAGTTTACGTCTGAAATCGCATTGTACTACACATTTGATGTTCTACTCCTTTACTTAACATTTAAACCAGTGCGCAATTTCTTCTTAAATTATAGAATCCTTCTTTCCTGGTCACTGTCCTGATAACAGTAAACTCGGCTGGTATTTTTGTTTATATGTGAAGGTTTAAAATACTTACGCAGCAGCAACATCTTGATTATCTTCTACTGAAAGGGATGAAAATCACATTAAATGTACTGATGCTATTTAATTGAGACTATGAACAGGGATCACACAACAAAGTATGTAAATTACTATGAAATCAACTTTATCAATCATTACTGGGACAAAATGAGACAATTCTGATAAAGAAACACAGAGAAATAATACATTCCTGTACTTTGTGAACCACATTCAGTGACAGTAGTATTTTAGGATGTATGCAAGTAGGTTGAAAATATAATCTAAATGTCAATAAATAACAAGTGTTTATCAATGTTCTAACAGGAGCATTTGATACATTTAGCGTGTATCTTATTACCCAGCAGCAGTTATCAGCTGTTTTTGTTGGTGGTGGACCCTAAAAACATCAAGCATTTAACTCCCCCTGACTGTTGTAATAGTCTTTCAAAAATTACTGGTATTAATAGAAATTAATCAACAGCAATATTTTCAATGCTGATTCTAAGGTAAAATAATAGCATTGGTCAGTTTTTGTCCTAGCACTACTATATCATCAACTATATCATTTGGACACTCGTGTTACTGTGCATGCAAAACGAGGCATTTTTAGTTGCATGTGCTCTTTGATAATTACTGCTCAGGAGGCTATGAGGTGTGACGACCTATTCCGAGTCTCTACCGTTCTGGTTGTTCACAGATGTTACATAAGCAGATTGGACTAATATTAGCAAAATAACCTGGGACAAACAGCAGTCAGGTCATGAGCATGTGACACAGGCCCAAGAACACTGCACAACTACCGAAATTGTAAGATTACTTTACCACTGCCTCCTTAATAGTACAAAGTATCACTGATACCCAAATAAATCACCATGATCCATTTATCAGCTACTGGAATGTGGTTCTGTCCACTTCTGCACAACAACATTTTCACCTATGCATGCACCCAAACACGACTTTGTGTCATTTTTAATATATTGAGTATTTGACAATTATCTGAAAGAGACTCAAACAATGGGCTGCTGCTACAAGCTGTGATAAGACATCCATTCAAGAATACACCATTCCTTCTTTAAAAAAGAAATTATATTGAAATAACATTGTAATGGCATGGTGATAATACCAAAAGTCCAATTTTACTACTGGGTTTCCAACCTTGTACCTCCTAAAAACCATTGTTGAAGCTATCTTGTCCATTATACAAAACTTCATTAACTCCACTGGAAGTTGATTCACATCTTTTGGGGCCAATTTTGACCTTTTTAGATGTTTAGACTTTTTGTCCTCAATATCATTCAATTTTAGCATCCTTAATATTAACATTTGTTGGTGTCTGATTAGCAATTGTTGCAGTTGCAATCTGATTTGGATAGACATTGCATAGCATTTATCAGATCTTTTCCACACTTTTCTTCAAATAGCGCCATTTCTGTGATCCTTGTGTGATACCCTTGGCTAGGTTGAGAATGCAGCATGCCATTTAACTCCAATATTCCGGCTACTGTTTCTTTATCGTGATATTCTTTCTGTTTAGATTGGTTTCACTAAACAGACTTTATAGAGAACAAAATTTGTTCTTCAATTTCTTTTCACTATTAACTTGTCCAGGTATACACCTGGTAATACTGTGAGGGTTGGTTCTGTTTTTATAAGGAAATTTGCCAACTTAGGCTTTACTGACAGCCATTTTTTTCCCCTGCTAATGTGTGTTTGTGAGGGTCTCTCTTACAATATGGAGGGACCTTTTCGCTGCCCTGTTACATGCAGGATAAGTATATGGGATACAACCATATGTTTGACATCATGTAGCTTCCTGAATTCGGCAAACCTTTCAGAGTTAAACTGGAGCTTGTTGTCTGACACCAGTTATTGGGGTAACCCATGGTTTGAAAAAAATTAACCTTGACTTATCCATTGGACTCTCTCTGCAGATCTTTGATTTTTATCCACTTAGATGACTGTATATCAGTACTAAGTAATAATTTCTACCATTTTCACAAAATTGTACATAAACTCTCTGAAACTTCCATGTATGTAAAGATTTTCAACTCTCATCAGCACTACAACCCTGTCAGAATGTGTTCATCAAACTAGTTGTATATAGTGAGTATATGCCTAAAATGTCACCATCTCCATCACTCTTACTATTCGACTGCAGGGTTTTGGGTTATAGTGATGAGGTTGACACTTGCCATCTGATTGTGATGGAAATGAGAACCTGAGATCGATCGGTCTTGATGAAAACCTGGAAATAATCCACTGAAAAATATGGTTTTGGGGAAAATCAAATTGTGTTCACTGTATATCGTGAATCCAGCCTCCACAGCGGCATGCGAGGGGAGTTTCTCACATCTGTGACATGAGAAAACTACTTAAAAAACCCAGTGTTGTCCATACTTCCCCTCACTGAGCTGATACAGATCTTCAGAGCTAAAAATGAGGTGTAAAGAAATGCATTTTGCTGATTACTCTAAATACTGAAGGAAATTTTACAAAAACATAATAATAATAATTTTGTTTCTTTATACCAGTGCTTGCCAAACAATTTTGATCACAAACTTTTCCATTCCTGGTGACCCAAAAGGCTGGTAAATATAGTTTTAATTACCAATTATTTTGATATATAGAATTTATTAAATTAGATTCATTGAAGTAATTTAAATAAGTAAACCAGAATGAATTTCATTTACTTTCTAATATGCTGCTGCTGCATTTTTTGATGAGCTTTTCGAGTTCTGGTTTTATGTTGATGGACAGAGTACAACACAATTCACACTGAGAATCCACATGGTTCCTTGCTTTAGTTTTGATCGTCACAAGACTTGAAAATCCTTGTTCACAAAATAGATCATTTGGAAAGGGAGAAGAGCCTTTTCGGCTTCCCCGAGTCAGAATAGGCTTATCCTTGAACTGGGCCCTAAATTTTGGATATCGAAGCTTTCAAAACATTGCTTCTGAACTTGACTTTCCTGTAGATCTAAAAGTTCTTGAAATCCTTGGATATTTTCTCCATCTTCATTGATCATACTGAACACATTCCCAATCCAGCTATGCTGCTGAAGGTTGATGTTTTCTGGAAAATACTTGTTCATTTCTTTTTGAAGGTTCTTCAGATGATTCTCGAAAACAACTTGAATTCCATCGATGTTGGAAAAGCTAAAACTAACAATTTAATCTCTTGGATTTTGATTCAGACGACTTCATAACCAACTGTAGTTGAGAAGAAAGAAACCAGAAGCTTCACGTATTTCTCGAAGATTCGTGCCGCAAGTGGAAGATCTGTTTCTCCATTTGGACCTAATTTTTGAATAATTCTTTCATGAAACGCAAATAAAACTTTTTCTTTTGGAAAAATACACAAAACAGTCCACCTCTGTCGTGTGTAAAACAAAATTGTATCTAGAACATGTAGGAAATGCTATATAAAATCCTTACTGGAAAAAAATGATGTGCACTCTCACTAGTTTAGAAGTTGGTACTGACATCACTAATGTTATGAGTCAAAGTAAATTTATATTACGAGTCTGAGTGAAGTTAGGTATGCTGACAAGAAAGAACCAGTTGTACGAATTCAAACAATTTAGGTGTAATGGCTATCTACACACGACCAGTTCACAATACAGATACACTTACTCAGGATGGCTCGGAGTTTCTGGGTTCTGGTCCAGTGGTGATCTTGCTGGGGTCTGGTTGATGACAGCTTGGTGTTTCCTCTCTGGCGGTGTCGGAATGTCAACTGCGTTGGTCCTACATTTCTTCCGATCAGTTCAGGCTGGCTTTATAGTCTGAATCCTTCAGGTAACACGAATCACGTGCCATCTATCGAGGAAAAGTGAAAGGGCGCCTCTCATGTCCATTTCGGTATAAATCTTCAAATGGGATGCAATTTTTTCGTTCTGCAGCATTAATATACCTGTCTAAAGATCCCAACAACCCATGGCTTCTGTGCTGCCATCACATAAATCATTGGAAAAAAATAGTTTCAGTTTTCTTCAATTAATTTTTTTCTGTAATATTTCATAATTTTTTTCCAAAATTTTATTTTATTCCCAAGACCTTTCTGCGACCCTCAGGAACATCCCCGTGACCCTCATTTTGGTCACCACCTGGGGTTTGGGAACCACTGGTTCATACTTTACCAAAATATCAATTTGTTAGTCATTAAAAAAGAATAATTTGCTAAAAGTAAATGTATAGTTTGGCATAAAAATTGGTTAGAAAATGCACCCTGCCCTCCCAGTAATAATAGATCTCCATCTGTGACAACTGCAGCGTTGGTCTTGTATGTGTAGAGGGAAAGATGAGGGTGATCAGGTGCATAACTGATGTCTGGCAGTGCCTTTCTGTTGCCTTCATTCAAGCTCGTGGTTGAATGATTCAGTCAGACAACAGTGCACAGAGCCAACATCAGCATGTCACTTTGGCTTTCTTGTTCCTTACCTGAACTTTTTAGAATGCATTTGGGATGTGCTGTAAGATGTTGCAAGTCACACCAGAACTACTTTAGGCCTAGTGAAGAAACATTCCTCCGCAGCTGGTGGTACCTGTAGGTTGCAGCTGTCAGGCTGTTGTGCACACACCAGGTACTAGAGCTCAAATGATGATGTCCTTGGATAGATGCGGAGTCACCATGGTGAGTTCAACTGTAACATCCTCTATTTTAACACAAATGTACCATCTCTGTCAAGTTTTCTATGGGATCGATGTCTCAGTTGTCTTTGAAGAGTACACTTATAAATTGTTCCAGGTATTCTACTGATACTCCATCAATGTTTGCTAATCATTTAAAAAAAACCCTTAAAATATAGTTTATAAACAAGTATCCGAAACTTTGATTGATAATTTAATGTAATTGTTGACTGATTATGTATTAAAATTACTTGGATTATATTTTAAATGATTCCGTATATTTATCCAATATAAATGTATGTTTGACCATCAGATCTGTAAACTTACCACTGGGTTTCTGTACCCCATCTCTGCCATTCACCCGCTGCCCTCTTTGTAGTTTACGGACACAGATCACAAGAACACAACAATCAGAGTGACAAAGACTCCAGCAAAAAAGAGCCCGCAGCTGCTCCAGCAGGTACCTTACTACTCTGGATGCCAGTTTTCTCTGCACCTGGAATATCCAAACAAAGAACACGAGGGCCATAACTTGTTAGTCTAATGTTACCACTTGGTTGATCTTCCAAAGAATTGGTTAAAACAAACCAGTCTCCCTGAAAAAATTGCTTTTCTCAAATCAAGAAATTATGAAAAGCAACTTTGATTATCTTTATCCTTAATTTATTCCAAATCTAATAAATTTACAATAAATTTGTTTTCACATTTTAGAGAGACAATGAGGACAAGAGCCCGAGTTTTCAGAATTCTACATACTTTTCCTTGGACTGAAGGTGTATGCACAATTGATCAATCATTGATAAATTACTTACCTGTCCGAGTGCTGCCTGAGACCAGAACCTCGTCACTCACCCTATCACCCAGTGGTCGCTCATTCTGTGCATAGAGTTTAAAAATGTAATTTGTGTTAGCCTCCAGTCCTGTCACCTCATGGACGATTTCTCTCCCCTTACTTGGTAAACTGATGTGTGATGGATTCCAGTTCCTCTGAGATCCTCCAATATAACTGAGGATGAAGGACTGATGATATCCTCCATCAAACCCTGACATCCAGGACAGAGTTATGCTGGAGACAGTGACATCTACAATTCTAAACCTTTCAGGTTTCAGTGGAGGTCCTATAATTCAGACGGACACCAGTCAGTACAGGTGATAAGATGAAGTTTGCCACAGTGAAGCACATTAAAACATCTTACTGTCAGGTTTGACTCTTTAAGTAACATAACTAAAGACAGCCTCAGCCATGATCAGTATTGGGTTTAACTTTAACTAACTAAAAAATGGGGAAAATTAACCAAATGATTTTTTAAAAATTAAAAGAAAAACAATATTTTTTCAGTTTGAATATAAATTTTAGTAAACATCACTTCTGAGAAAGTTGAGGGTTGTGATGTTGAGTTGACTAACAGAGACTGGTCCCTAATAATTTCAAAACTGACAAATGGAATTGGCCTCTTTCTAAAATCAGATAATTAAACCAAAGAGCAGCCAGACACGTGTAACTTTTCATATTGAGTCAGTAAGAAAGAAGTGACTGCGCAGAATGGTCTTCCTGTCTTAGTTGTGCCGTTTACTACCGTCAGTATGTTTAAAAACCATTGAAGAGGTACTCTGACAGGACAGTGGCTTGAGACGGCAAATGTACATAGATTATGTAAACAGCCAACATTGGAAAATTTAAACTGTTGTTGTCGTCATTACTGGATGCAGGTTAGTTAGGCCAGATCATTTCTCGCTGTACTCTCTACATTCTGTTCTCCTAACCTTCAATCTTTTTCTTTAGTTACTTAATGGAAGATGGGTGATTTTACTATACAGCAGCACAACTGAGGCTCCACTGTCCACTGGGGCACAAATAAAAGAAAGTCAAAGGTACCTACATTGTAAAGCAAAACTCTATCTACCTATGATTTACTAAATGTCTCGGCAATAAACTCATTAGGAATGAAATAATGATAAATGAATTATAATAGTGCATGGCATCCTTCAAAGGGAGCTCCATCCATCATCCAGATAGCTACAAATGTTTGTTTTTTAAGTAAAATGGCTTTAGCATAAAAGAACATTGGTGTATCAGCAGATTTGAAGAGAAGTAGAACCTGTCCATGTCCTGTGTGATCTCATCAAATGAAAACTGCTTAGTGGGACAATTTGGCAGCATGAATCAAGCTCTAGTATTCTTCAACTCAACACAAATGAACACCGTCAAGGGAACATGAGATGTGCTAACCCACCTGTCTACCACAATCAATCGATAACTGAGACAACGACAGTTTTAATAGTACAACTGTTTGTATCCACCTACAAATATAATTTTCTCTCAGTACAGTTCAGCTTCATGCCCTACAATGGGAAAACTAACCTACATTAATGTTCCAAGTCACCTGATTAAAGTAAAATCCCTACTAAACTTTAGATTCTCAGAACTTTTTCTGCTGATTGAAAAAGGAACTTTTGTCTTTTAAAAATAACATGAAGAGCGTAAGAGGAAAATCTATTACAAATCTGTTTTATGATTCATATAAATGATTTTATCAGTAAACACAAACCGTCAGAAAATTACTGTTGACTCAGCAATAGTAAGTGAGACGATCTTCACAGTTTTCATGCAAGAGAAACCAAGAGAGACAAGTCTAATCTTAACACTTCACTTACCAAAAGCACGTATTTCAGTTTCAGGATAAGACATTTTTGTTTCTTAGTTGGACTCGTCATGCCCCCGTACAAGTGCAAGGATGTAATGTTTTCCAACTCTAGTCAGATACCACCCCATCAATTTATACCAGGTATTTATCTTTAAATTTACAACAAATTCAGGTGGACAGGTGTCATTAGCCTCCGTTACCAATGGATCACAATGGCTAAGTTGAAGATCTTTTTTACATACCTGTATGATCCTACTAACAGGTGAAATCTTCATTGACTTTTTAATGATGCTAGCTAAATATAACAACCTAATCAAGTTGTCACATACAGTACATTACCACCAAAGCAGCTACAGGTTTTCAGAACTGTGTTGGTTACATAATTCATAATCATATCTGTTTATCTGTTGTTTTGTAATTTTCTGAATAGAAATTCAGCCAAGTTACCTACCAGCAGCACGTAAGCTCACTGTCTCCACAGCTGAGCCCCAAGCATTGGTGACATTCAGTGTGAAACTCTTGTTAAAATCAGATGCAGACAGATTCTCAAGATGCAGAGTAGACTTGTTACCATCACTTTCAATTCATCATGCCTGTAGATATAAGGTAACACTACTTCCAGTAGATGAAATTGTGTTGTAATATCTTCCTTCCAAAGACCAGGTGAGATTGGTGAAACTCGGATAGGAAAAAAATTCTAGTGTTAATGACTTGCTCTGGCCTGCCTCTGCTCTGACAATCTTTTCATTTTTCCCAAACACAGGTGGACCTGAAAATAATACCAGCCATTTAACCTTTTTGTGATAAGGTTTATCGTCTCGTAAACACAACCACCAACAAACAACAATTCACGTGAAAGGTCACTTCGAGTACACTGGAGTTTTTTTACTTAACTACATTAGGTTTATAATCTCATGCTGTGTAGAAGCTTTTTTTTTGAAAAAGTTGTTTACTTACAGATCAAATACAATGTCTTTTCATTAAAATCAATGTATCTAATCATTTATTACAATTTTTCATCATGCATTTTGAACGATGAATGTTCTTTAGTAATCATACAGTGAAGCGGGTATTGTCACAGGCAAGGGAGGTAACCTGACATCACAGTCCTTACCAGCACCTGATGTCATCCTTCATGGATGCCTCAGGTGAATGTGGAGAGTGCAGAATGTTGCATTGTTATTGCCAATAAAAAACAGATAAAAGACCTGCTAGAGTCTATTGTTGTTCTGAGGAAATCTGCATCAAGGGAAAAGGTTTATTTTGAGTGTCCATTTCTGGCAGCTGAGCCTCATCCTGTCAGCAGACAAATTGTCTTGTTCAGTATCATCTACTTACTTACCTCCATCTGACCCAGGGTGCACAGACTTTTGTCTGTGTTGGTATTGGAGAAATAAGTGCTGCTGATTCAAGTCAAATTTATTATTTGTACATCGTTTTTTCAACATTTTGTTAATTAATAAATGGTGTCTTTACCAAATATTTTGGTCAATATTGTAGCATCACAAATGTTAACCCTCTCTGCTCCTTTTGCTAACTCAATAAAGACTAAATATTCTTTTCCAAAAGCTGTCTTTGCTATTTTACTGAGCAAACCTTTTAAAAAAATTCTTCTGCATGCAATCTCAAGAATGACATTTGTTTTGTCTTAAGGTGTAACAAAAATTAATTGTTGTTTTGACTTATTAATGCGATGCAAAGTAACAGAAAATGTTTACATCTCACCAAAAATAAAAACATATTCCCTATCTAGTGTATTAATGTCCCTCAATGAATATATATGATATGATAAAGCTAAGTTCCCTTTCAATAAGCTAACAGAAAAGATGGCTGTAGTGTATAAGACTGTGCTGGAGGACCAGATAATTTGGCTGGGTGCTGATCATAAGTTAAGATGCTGTGTGTTGTGTGTGTGTGTGTGTGTGTGTGTGTGTGTGTGTGTGTGTGTGTGTGTATGGCTCATCGATTTCTGTTTCTCAACCT
Organism: Nautilus pompilius; assembly: GCA_018389105.1. Classification (NCBI taxonomy): domain Eukaryota; kingdom Metazoa; phylum Mollusca; class Cephalopoda; order Nautilida; family Nautilidae; genus Nautilus; species Nautilus pompilius. The sequence continues at coordinate 215,544 of JACATO010001055.1, forward strand.
AAACAAACTATTAAGAAATTTCAAGCTGATTAAATATTTTAACTGGAAACTTTGCGATATCTAAGCAGAGATGCAGATGTCAAATTAGGGATGCTAGCAAAACAAGAAAAGGTAGGTACAGTGTTTGAGTGAATTGATAAACTAAGTTGTGTGCACATCTGAAGTTACTGCTGCTGATGGCTATTTTCCTTTACTAAAGTTGATTTCTTCAACCGCACCTGTCTTGTCACGAGTTTTTTCTGTCTGTAAACTACTTTGTCTTCAGTTAACTGAAGAAAACAAGCAAGATTTTTATTAAATCTATCTTAAAATTTGAAGTAAACGAGAGCATCGTTAATCCTGAAGTATATATAATACCATGTCTCTGTTCTTGACTTCAGACAATTTTCTGGCAAGAAACTGAACTTTCTTTGTTCACCTGCCAGTTATTATTTTTGTTGTTTTCTGCCAGGTAAAGTGACTTTATATAAGCAAACAAACAGCAGAACACAGTAGAAATGTAATACTGCACATTAAGTTTGTTGTATTTTCATTATCATTCTAACATTCAGTATGGAGGCAGGTCATCAAAGGTAATCCTAATCCTCGGTGATTCACTTTGTAGCAAGATTTTAAATGAGCAGAAAATCCTGCCAGGCTCAGACACTGGAAGGTAGACTTTCTATCTCTCCACAGACATTTGAAAATTTGGTGTGAAATGAAACACAAAAATTGTTTACAAAATACTAGTTAAACTTAGTTGGTGTTTTCATGTCCTTTCTTTCATGGGCAGGCGTTTTACATCAGACCTGCTGTTTACCTGTCAGGTAATGGATGGATATTTTGTATTACAGGTAAGTAGTTCTGGGGAAACTGCTCCAATTCCGATAGATCAGTCCATTATTCTCAAACTTTTGGTTTCTTACAAATTCAAAAATAAAATTTGTTTTAAAATTATGGACACGAAGAGAATTTCTTTGTCTAAAATGTTTTAAATAAATGTGGTAGCCAGGTAACTTCAAAACCTCCATGTACAATGGAGAACAGCCATTCAGCTCATCTACCTTCTCATACCGATGTCTAGTGTCTGTAGAAACGATGGCCTTTTGTTTGACACCTGTATTACAAATATAAGACAGCAGAACTGAGCAAAAATATCCCTGTGGTAGACAGGTGAACTCTCTTTCGAAATTTACTTAATTTAAAAAATAGATTTGAAATATAAAATCCAACATTTCTGATGACAATATGTGAAAACAGGATATAAACGGTTAACAAAGACTAAGCAGATCTGTGATCAGGGCTTCTGTTTATCGCTTGAGTGATTGCAAAGGTGAGTAGTTTTACAAGTGTAAATGTGTATCCTCGCTAACTTTATCTTAAATAAAAACCTAGCAGCAGGAAGCCATTTCACTTTATTTTTTTAAGATTCACAGTATTAAAATTGTTACTACATCTGTGTCAAATACAGGTTTAATACTTCATGCATCACTTGCCCCTAAATGATACCCTGAGGGTAAACAATGCAGGCTGTAACCCATCCATCCTTCCAGCCATTTCTCCTTTAATCACAAAGGTAAATTGCTTCCTGTAGTTGCAGGTGTCACACACCAAACAGGTAAAACAGGTTCCTCAACATCAGTGATGGTGATAATGTCAAAGGACAGTGTTGGCTAGGAGACACTTTTAATTCCACTACCTAACTATTAGGGCTAATCTTAATTAAACAATAACAGGTATTACATACTAGTTAATTCTTGGTTGGTTATTTTATCTTAATATTAAAAAAAATACAATAAGCAAAATTTATGGCAAAAATAGGAAAAACAAAAAATCCAAAACCGCTGCATAACCAATCAAAAATTAGTCTGTTAAGATGTAATAACACCTTACAAACATCTAAACAATGTAACAAAAAATTATTACATATTTACAATTCAAAAACAAATAAATTAATGTTTTTTTGGAAAAACATGAATACCCACAGAAATAAGCCCCATCTTAGCTGCAAATAACAATAAAAATATGAATCTATTCAAGACGCTGTAACAGATATTAAATGATGCAAGTGCAGCATAAATCAACAAGTCGGGTTTATGAGAGCTAACGGTGTGGGTAGACACTAGGAGTTGGAATGGCAGGGTCAATAGGTGCATGGACAGTTCCATGGGATACTCGTTCTAATATATTTATCACAGCATCACAAACTTTTTTATACCTAGCACTTGTCTTCGGCAGTAATTCAAGCGAATACTGTCACCAAACCGATTCTTTGTCACTTTCCATGTTAGCTTTTTGTCAATTCACCTACCGACCTCGATCATCTTGACGTATAAGGATGACTTCTCACGTAGCTGAAGTTGAAAGATGAAGCAACTCAAGTTAGCAGGTGCATATACCTTTTCAGAATCAACAGGATTGGATATTAACCGACTTATTAGATCAAGGATGACTTGAAGAACATTGAAAGCAGAGTTTACATCAGTGTTCCTTTTCATATCACTTTCATCACTAGCTCAGGCTCTTCTGTTTCCTTTTCGTTTTGCACAAATAACCAAAAATCCAAAGTAACTGAACGTTATAATGTGTGTTTACATCTTGGATGGAAATTAAATTGTTTACGATACGATTTTCTTGGGTCAACACTATTACAATTTTAATATCATTAAAAATAACAATTTTAATGCAATATCAACAGACTTCCGATACCCGACAGGGTAATGATGGGTTTGGAGATTACTCAACCATCCTCCAAATTAAGCCACCCTGCCTAATTAGTCTCCTCTTACAACACAATGGATACATGGATTAGCGTTTTCTTGATGGTGAACCCCTTTCTTCTGCCAGAGATGTAGCAGTGATTTCAACCACAGATACTTAATCATGTGGCCGTGCAGTTTTAAAATGTTTACTAATACAAACGAGAAAGTTAAACCTCTTTGAAATTGTATTTTTTATCAGCAAATTGGTTATACTCCGTTAAAACAGTAACTGATCTAATACATATTTTCAAGTGTCTGTGTGTTTGTTTGTTACTCTTTTATGGCCGAACCCTAGCACCAGAGGCCCCATATTTTGGGTGTGGGACCTTCAGAATCTGAAGAAACTTTTAAGCTCCCACATTTTGGCCTTGAAGGCCATTTTCAGCCACCAAAGGCCGCTTCTCAAAATACTTATAGATTACACTTTGTTCACTGCTCTCATTCAAAATAGGCAACCTAGCAGCCTCAAATTCGAATGAAGGTACCTCCGGATCTTAGGAAGGATCCAAGGGTAGGAGACCCTGGCCTCAAAGGCCACCTTTCATTTCAAGGTTCAGAGTTACTACAGCTTCACGGTTAAGGCCACGTGAAAGCCATAAACAGCTGGTTATGATATCATGCACAGTGTAACTTTGAGAACTACCATTGAAAATCCATTTAGTAGTTAGCTGCAGGTCTCACATCATCTTATGAGCCAGCGCTGCATTGGTCAGGTACCTTTTCAGATTTCTCAACAAGTCAGCTGAAACAACCATTATTCTATTTTAAAAAGCCACTTTCCCTATAAAACTGAGCTTTGCTATGACCATCAATTAAGCACAGGGTCAATCATGGAAACTTGTTGGCCTTGATTTGGATATCCAGGCTATTATTCCCTTGGACAACTGCATGTTGGAAGCTCAGGAGTTGGCCAAAACTAATCACCCCAAGGAAACTAGAAATATTGTCTATAAAGAGGCTGTTATGGAACAAAGTTACATTTAAGTGTACAGCTAATAGAATGTTCAGAAATGTATCATTAGCATCAATTCAATGTTCATTCAATGACTGAGTTTAAACAAATAAAATTTGTTTTTCAAATTGATTTAAAAACTCTTTTATATGAGCTGTTTTTTTCTGATGCAGTGATGGGTACCGCAGCTAGTAAGTTGTAAAAGTGAAACTCCATGAAAACATTTACTGAAGTCGGTGCAATTACATTTTTAAAGTGTAGCCGATATTACTTAACTAAAAACATAATATACACATCATGGCTGACAACCATTTAAGAGGAATCTGTCATTGGAGCAGCATGCACAACAGAATCCAGCTATTGCAGTGTCTTCATCTTTTGGTGACTGGTGTCAAACACCGCTGATGTCAGTTCTGTGCTGCTGCAGCTGACAAGATTCGTTGTTAAACATTTGACGATTGAAAGTTACTGTTAGTTCAGCATCTAAGATTTTTCTAGGTGTCCACAATGGTCAGCTGCTAATTAGACAACATTAAAACAAGGGTGTACATAGAGTGATGGTTGTACTAAGTTAGTTTATCAATTACATGTGGTATCCAAGTGCAATGGGCCATCTGCCTTGAGTTGCTGCTGGCATAACCGTCGCAGACAGAAACCTGTCTTCTAGGTTACCGTACAGATGAAGTGATCCTGGTCACCCTTTGTCATCAGGCACGTGCACGGTTGAGTCAGACCTGTACCAGTGCACATACCCCACACCTGAAAATGGTGGCATGATGACATTTTCAGTCTTGCAAATTGCCTTGATGACCGACACAATCATGTAGTAATATCTCAAGATTTCTCAGTCTTCCCATCATTATGGTAAATGACTTGAACACAATTTCAGTAAATGGGAGGAAGAGTGAGCATCATCTTCTCAAGTAGAATTCTGTACAATTCCAAAATGTTTTCTCTAATGACTCGAGCGACGGCTGTGATTTATGATAAATCACAGAATTATGGCCGGTGTATCGGCCTTAGGTCATGACACTCATCGCGTCCCGTGTACGGTTCACTGACCGACGCAACACACTTATCAAAACTCTTCGAGTGGCGAATCTAAATTGGTCCAGCATAATTTCAGTAAATATTTTAAAGTTTCTTTTCTCAATACATACTGAAAACAATATCATTGTAATACAAATTTCCTATCTCTAATTTATTGGAGTCAAATACAGGTGAAAAAGTATCAATTGCAGACCAATGTTCAACACAATACGATTTCCATATCCATACTGGGTTTTTATCATCCTAAGGAGGAAATTTTATCTGAAATGTTTAAAGCTTCCGTTTGTGGTTTTATAAAAATTTTAATTCATTCACAAATTTAGCTTAAAAGCTGTTGGTAACTTTCTAAACACGTTAACAAAACAGTGTAACAGATCTTCGACGACATGTTCTTACTAACCGAGCTTACATATTAGAGTAACACATCAAAGCAGCTTACCTTCGACCATGATGGTTAGCGATCCAGTCTTTACCACCACTTGGCCGTCTGGTCCTTTAAGTCCATTGTCCACCCTGCACACCCACAATCCCATGTCTTCGTGGCTGGGAGATTTTAATATTAGTGCACTGTTGTTTCCCATTTCTTGTATTATCTGATTCTGCCACTTCTGTTGCCAATTATGGAAGACATATTTTTCAGGTATTCCATAAGGTGTGCACTCAATTCTAGATTCTTGTCCTGCAATGATGCCAGCACTTTTCACTTGCACATCTGGTGGAACTAAAATAGAGTAGATATCCATTATCAGTATCTCCTGCTATACAACAAACAAAAATATATACAAATAAAAACTGCATGTGAGGGCAAAAACATTAAGAACAAACCCAGAACCATTTTGCTATATTTAACCAGTTATTTTAGTGTTTGATATTCAGTCAGTCGTAAAGTAAACCAAACCAAAGAGTAAAGGCTTTAGACCAAGAAACGAAAAACTATGCATTTACAGACCAAAAGACAAATATTTGTGGTGATTTCCTAGTTGTCTAATAAATGTTATCAAAATATTTATATTTTGCATTTATAATTTTGTAATTTTTACTTAAAATTGAGCTTCCAAGAGAATTTTTGACCACTTGCTCAGTAAATGGCAGATTTGGATGATGATGAACTGAGTTTGATAGTGTAGGGAGTATTTCTGCTTAAACAATGTCTTTCTGAGTCTTTACTGTAGCATGCATATGATTAAGGAGGAATAACTAATACAGTGATTCTCCACCTGTTTGTGTTCGCGGCAGCCTTTCGATTACCAGAGTTTTTGGTGCTGCACGTGAAGGGATTAAAGGGCGACAAGCAAGTTTCGGAAAATTCTAAACGCTTTTTATCAATCAGAGTAAACGGAGATATACGACACTGTACAAATGTCTGCTGTTAATGGTTTTTTTATTCTGAAAGTACAAATAAAATAAAGATCTATAATAATAATAATAATTCCAAACAGTAATTATAAATTAATTAGTATTTAAATGTCACATTGAGCCTGATGTTTTTTAGTTATTTCACTAATATTGGGGTCTATGAACAATAAGGCGACGCTCGTTTCGTGTTCAAGTTCCCTAAGTTTTTCCCGAATCGAGGCTTTTTTGATATTGAAGGATCTTCTTCTTTAATAGAAATGCAGAACACATCAAGAGACGTATGCGAATGATTCATTTTAAGATCGCGGCTTGTAGAAATGGAAGTCAATTCTTCTTGTAACATAAAATCAAAATCTGAAGCACTAATTGCCAATCTTACTTCTCTACGTCCAAAGATGGAAAATATTTTTGATGTTGTCTTCCAGTGATGCCAAATGCTCTACAGAGATAGGGGCAACCCTTTCCATAGTGTGATTTGGCATCAAAGGAAACATTTCAAGATTCTTTTCTGTTGCTTTCTTTTTCCAGATAGAAATTTTTCTCTGAAAAGCTAATAGTTTGACTGCAGAAATCGGAATGTCTTCATTTCGCCCATCCATAGTGGTATTGACACCATTAAGACAATTAAATACACCTGCAAATATGCTAACTTAGCACATATCACATTCCACTCTTAAGGTATTCCAAACGGTATCGTTTCCTTCCCTTTCAAAAACTACTAGCAATTGTTCTGTAAGATTAAATACACAACATAACACCTTTTCCTCTCGATAGCCGTCTTACTTCTGTATGCAGAAGTTAGCATCCGAGCTGTGCCCTCACATCTCTGCAGAGCTGCTTACACAGGCGAATGTTTTAAGGTGTTGATTTTATATAAACTACAACACTAACCGTCTGGTCTCACACGGACTTTAATTCTAGTGATAAAGTCTTTGCAACAACTGATTCTCTACGGAAAAAGCAACGGGGAATAATATATTTGGATTATGTTTTCTGCAAGCGCAATGAATCCTTTGACAGATCCCTCCATGGATGGAGCACCATCCGTGCAAATTCCAACACTGGAGTCCCAGGAAATTCTCGCTGTTTCAGTAGAGCTGATCACTGCCCCGACCGCACTCTCTTATATAGTCACGAGGCAAAGTTCTCAAATGGTCCAGTACACGCGGCCTCTCTGTGGTTGATGTTACGCTACAACAGGTCTCTTACGGCGGGGAACCTGACTCGCAGGTTGAGAACTGCTGAACTAATATATAAAAATTCTCCGAACATATATTCTGTTTTTATAAACGTAAAGCAAATGATCTTCCTGTCTATGCAACTGACTTTCATCCTCTCCATCTTCCTGACAATTAAACTTTGCATAGCGACACCTGGCCACAGATCAGTTTGGGCAATTTTACACAGCATCAGAATCTTTTGTCAAACCCTGTACCAATTTATGAGAAATTATCAAATCTTTATTTATTTTATAAGCTAAACTTGTACTTAATGATTGGAATTCAATCTTTTATCTAATTTAATGTGCCTCTCTCATCTTTCCCATCCTTTTGTTGCTACATTACAATGCAATAACCGCTACTTGGTGTAGTGAATTCTTGACTCTCTCTCTCTGTCTTTTGTTTGTTTTGTTTTGTTTTTGCAGTGAATTTGGTGGCTGAACATTTCTGTCTTTGGTTACTGTCTCTGTATTTCTCATTTATTTACTAAACTCAAATCCTTCCTCTTTGGTTTCACACATACAAAGCTTTGTTTGTTTTCTCATATCATCACTTACACTGGATGGTGACTTCAGCTGTTTCTCTTCTAGTCAGAGGACCAAATCTCTGAGTGTCTGCAGTAGCCGTACAGGTGTAATTAGCCGTGTTGTTACGTGTGACATTGTTAATCACCAGAACCTGGAGAGGTTCCGACTTTCCCTGATAGCTCCAGCTTGAACTTAGCAGGTGGAGGGTTACCTGTGACTGAACAGTTCAGGTTAAGCTGACTGCCCTCTCTGACTGTGGTAGACCCTTTTATTTTGATTCGTGGATAATCTGAAAGATAATCAATAAATATCTGTAATGAAAACCAATATCATTAGCTAGATATTTTGAGAACAAACTAGAAATTATTAGTGGATAACAAATTATATTCCACATAATTTTAAAACATGGTAAATTTTCATTCATTTTTATATTCTATTAATTAATATAACATGGATAGTAAAAATAATTAACAGATTTTCAGAGAGAGAGAGAGAGAGAGTGTGTGTGTGTGTGTGTAGGTGTAAACAAAATTTCTTCTACAATACAGACAAAAATACAGGTCTTCAGATATCACAGTAAAACAAACTGGGAGATAAAAATTAAAAAAAAAAACAAACAAAAGATTTTTTAATTCCCAAAGGATTTGTATGAAAACTGATCTCTTTAAAGAGAGGACAAAACAGGTGAGGTGCTTTAACCAGGTGGAGGTGGAGGATGGCTGCTGTAGTAGAGCTCTACTAAACAACTAAAAATGGCTGCCATGTCAATCACAGACCTCTGTAAATAGTGATGTGTTTAGTTAAGATTAAAAAAAAACACAAACATTAAACACATTAAATAAAATTGTGTAAAATGATGTTTTATTACGTGGATTACTGAAGAGCTGACATATATTGTAAAAATATTTTAGGAAAAGTTTACTGTCTGAATGTAAACCTCTGAAGAAAATTAATAATCAACTCATTTTTTACATTAAAATAATGTAGCTAAGACAAAGACTGCAGAATTGACGGCTGCTGTGCTATTTTGCGATAAAGCCAGGTAACTTAACACTGTGTTCAATTTACATATTAATGTGATTAAAGATATAGTATTGGAAATAATTAAGGAAACACAGGACATGCACAAATGAATAATTGCAGACAGCTGTATAGAATATACACAAAGTGCATTATTACAGAAATATATACAAAAACAAAATCAGTATTTGGTATGTGAGTCCTCCTGCATTATACGTCCTGCTGCTAAAAAAATAAGACTCCCTGTTATATGTTTAATGTTCACATAATTTCCTCAGGTTCCAATTATTTTTCATATTAAAGACTCAAATGTTCCCCTATTTGTCTTGGCAGTAATCAATCAGGTGAGACCATGACAGGTTGGTTTAGTTTTGTTTTGTTTAGAGAGCTTTTATGTCATTTGTAGATAACACGAGAGATGCTACGACTGACAACAACGATCGCATATTTGTGTAACTGCTTGGAAATGTTTCAAGCAGATTCAGTCTGATACATTATTGGTCATTTTGTTAAGATTAGTCAATGAAGTCAGTGCCAGGCTCGCAGTGGTTTTACTGATCTTGCTGTGCTCTACTGATTTCCACTTAGTTCAAAATTATACTTTTATGGTGTTAATGTTCAGTTTGAATCATTCATCATGTAAAAGAAACTGGGTACATTAGAAAGAGCAAGAATGGGAAGGAAATGGAACAGTTATCCTTAGGAAACTCAGGACTATGAATATATGGAAGATAATAAACACTAATTTTACCGAGGATTAATTGTCACAAATAATTTTACCGTCACATTATATGACGACCGATTACAGGAGAGACAAAGTCACGTTTTCTGTACAATACCATGAAAATAGTTTTAGTACAACTGGTTTATTATATCCTATTGTTTTTTTTTTCTTTTTGTTTGTAACCAAAGGTCTTAAGTAACAAAACCTAATTGTGTAAATCATGTAATTCTATTTGTAGACAAACAAAACATATTTAAATACTAAATAATTATGAACAAAAGATACAAAAGATGCTCAGTATCTCAAATGTTTACATCGGTAACGTAGTCTTCTCCTATTCACTTTAAAATTCCATGCCAGTCAGTTGAATTTTTTAATACTTTTGCTGATTATTTATAGTTTCCATTTCCTTCAAAAACCAACAAAAACAACAATGTTCTAATTAAGGTGTCCAGATTGTCATCTTCAATTCGATTTAACTTTATTTTAATTGGTAAATGTTTATGGGATTGCTTTCTTTGTCTACTTTGCAGATAATGTTTAAATTAACAGAACACCAAGAGTCACTGAGCAGAATGTGTTCTATCAATCAGGTGTGCGAACTGTCAGTATGGGCTGGCATCAGAAAACACAAAGGTCCACTTTGATCTGTTACCTGTCAAATACACGAGATGCTGTGCATGTTGAATGTCAAAGGAGGCCCACGTTTAAATAATTTTACCTATTCTGTGAACTGCTCATTTCATTGTAGTGATTTGCTATCAAGAAGCCATTTGATTCTCTCCATCTTCTGACAGGGAATCAGGTGGACCAGCTTCAAACTTGTTATTGTTTGCATTTGCTTATTTTCTTCTCACCTGATGCTGAACACAAAGATGACAGCAGCACTGGACAATGCAAGAATTACATTTCTTTTATATTCTCCAATAAAGAACCTCAGTCATGTGACACAAAAAAGGAAAAGGTTTTAATATAAAGAACAGCCAATGAACCTATTTAGTATCATTTGAAATTATCTACATCGTTTTAAGTAAAAATGATTTCAAAATGAAAACAAATGGCACAGGCTGTCGGCTTTACACCGTTTTGTTAATGGAATAAGTGCACAGTCAGACTGGAAGGGGAGGTAAATCTTCTGTCATTGTTCTGTAGTTATGGTTTTTAAAATAAACAATACAAGTTGTATGTTCAGTTTTGAGCTCTTAGCTGTCGTATTCTCCACAAAAGATTAATCCGGACTATGAAATAAAACACTTTTCCTGCTTGGATGGTTAGATTTAGATACCAGTCTGCTGAGTCTTTAATACCGCAGATATGAGGATGTGATAACTACTGAAATAACTCCCCTGAATTACTATAAACCTGCAGCTGAAGAACTGATTTTACTTTTCACCAGGTTAAGTGCAGTTCAGGTGAGTTAGCTGACACGCTACCATGAGCCAGCAGTCAGTCTACTGCATGGAGTAGAGAATCTACATCATTTTCACATTTAATATCTACACTTATTTATTTATATATTTAGCTAACAGAATATCCTACATTTCCTCCTTCCTCATATCATCCATACCGTATCAAACAACAGTCCCTAAGTTTTTAGATAACAAAGAAAAAAGTTTCTACTAATTTTACTTACAGTACACATTCAGTGTGATAAACTTAGATTTTGCTGATCCACCCTTGACGTTGTTGTATTGATTGGAGGCTTTGCAGCCATATTTCTGTCCATTATTATAGGCTTCCAATCTACCAAAATTTAATGTTTGAATTCCTGCAACCACAACTCCACTGCTGCTACCATTTAGCCATTTATATTCTGTTTTTACTGGTTTTCCTGGTGTTGATTGGCAGGTGAGGGATCCCTGCCTGCCTTCTAACCAAGGACGATCTTGTCTTGTCGTCACGGTGGAAGGAGGATCTATAACGACAATGGAAAGATTTACAACTGAGAGCTGCTACAGGAGACAAATTCACCATTATGTTTTCAACTACCTGTATAGCAGATGCAGAAACTCTTTCAGAATATATTTCGCTAAAGTAACAATCAACACCAGAAGTTCACCCAAAAATCTGAAAGCATCAAGTCAATGTGTGAGTGATCAACAATGTGCTACTTGTTCCTTTGTTCTTTAAACAATAGAAGAGTCTGTGGTGTAAAAGTAGTAAGCACCAGGACATCTACCAGAGTAATATCTTACACGTACTTTTTCATTATGATTTAATATCTTGGTCCTCTAACAGCTGCTGTGATAAATGCTACTGATAAGTGAAATATTGTACTAATGTACAGATGGACAAAACAAATACAAATTGTCAACATCTTCTTCAAGTTAAAGAGTTGAAGGCCACACAAGGGGAAACAAAATAGCAATTAATTAGTGTAAAAATGGATAAATGTTAGAATTTTTCTTTTGTTAAGAAACAGCAATGAGCAGCTTTTTTCTAAAGATGTCACAACACCTGAATCTGGCATGTAGACCTGTCAAAATTTTGATATAAAGCCACTTTATGGGTTACTTTACCTAAAAAGATGACAAAATCGAATGTTGGCTGCATGAATTGCAATAAACTGAAATAACTTGTTTGCAGTAATATTTAAAATTAAAAAGTAACAAACTCTATGAATCCATTCTGCTTTTGAAGTGTCAGAGTTCAGGTGGATGGTCTTAAACCATCCAAACCAATTTGTTATAGAAATATAACTACTTTCATCAGTCTCCAATGATGTCACTGAATATAAAGACATGAACAAAAGTCATTTACTTATCTACTAAATATCTTATGTAAGATACCACATTCATATACTTCAAGGCTAACTCTGCTCAAATGTGCTGCTTCACCCTAAATAATTCTAATTGTTTAATGATTTGTGTATTTGCCAGACCGAGATACAATATTCAGGAATTTGCTTTGCTTCTAATTAATCATCCATGTAACTAAATTGTTTAAATAATAATCTTTAATCAAAACAATTTTGTAAAGTGAGCATTTATTGAAGTCCACTGCTTCATTACTCAGTAGTTTCTTTTTCACAGACAATTGCTACCTTAAGGATATTTATTACAGAGGTCCCTTAAATATAAAACAAAACTTGCTTGTTTTATTTTAATCACCTAATTTATATCCACTGGATGCAGTTGGGTCTCAAAAAAGTTTGGAAAGAGTCAAGGCCAGGTGAGTTCACAGCCAGCCATGAAGAAAAGACGATTTGGAACAGCGGTGTAGCAAGAATTTGCTCTTAGGGTAAAACACATCTTGAAATTATTGACAGACACCCAATTTCCACTGGTCACATCCCTATCCTCAAAGTATCCCCTCCCTGTATTTGTTCAAGGGATTATTGGATACCATATCCTGCAGAATGATACAGCTGAGAATTGGCTGACTGATTCTCTGGGCAACCAAAGCATCGATTTGAACTTCTTTCTGTACTTATGGCAGTTTCCTAGTAAACAACTAAGGACCAGAGACCAGTGTGAAATATTACCTACAAATATTGGGAAAACCTAGAGCATAAAACAACTGATCTCCTCCTTGGTTAGACATCTACAAGCTCTATCTGGTGAAAGTGCTGCTACCAAATACTGAAAATACCTCTGGAACTGATATTATAAATACATTACAGAAAAAAGTAGTTAATGTTTGAAGTCTCTGTCATTCACATAATTATTCTAATCGTGCATATTAAACAGGAATTAGTTTCAGATTCACCATTATGGTCATCTACTTGTACACAACTATGGTCTCTCAGTTTATATCTAAATATTGTTCATTGCTTAATATAATAAAATCTGGAAGTAAAACAAACTAAGAGTCATTTCTCCAACATCCACAAAATAGATACAGATTTTGCACAGTTTGTAACTGGATTCAGGTTTCAGACTCTACATCTCGATGAACCTGAAAAATTAATTTTGCTTGTTTTTATTTCAGAAGCTGACAGTTCTGTACAAATTAATAGGCAAACTTTGGAAGTTGGTGTAAGAGTGATATGAACAAGACAAAGAGAATTATGAACTGTAAGAGCCACATTTTTGTGGAATTATTATTTCAAATGCATCCAATATAACTAAAGTTATACTTACTATCTGTGGTGGACTTAAGTATCTAGTTTCCACGGGTGGCTTCACTACCAACCTGATGTTTAGAATATTCCCGTTTTTTTTTATTATACAAACATAAAATGGTGGCTGAGAGCTACTTCAGTGACAAAATAACAGGAAGTGGTTTTACATTATTGCACAACAAGAAAAGCAGAGAAATTTCACATGAAGAAAAAGTGGTGTAAAAATTTTTAAAAAATGTCTTCCAAATCAGCAGACAAAACTCACCCTCACCCTATCAACAAGGAATATGAAGTCAACAGTGTGAACCCTCCAGATTCCTGTCCAAACCATGGCATCAGGACAGTTCCGTGATGACTCATTTACAACATGGAAATTATCATCAGTCCATAAGGAACAATTAGTCTGCTAACACGGCCATGTCTATATGGCTTAAACATTCATTACTCCACAAATGATGTCCTGCAATATGGGGTTGGAGCAATTTTAACAAACCAAACCTCTCACAGCTCCACTCAACAACTGTAACCCTCTTCAAGAAAGCCAGGCACCAGTGTGGGATGAAAATGGTTAACAAACACAAATGGAAAAGACTGACTGACTGAATGGCAGTTTTATTGCCGAATGTCTGATCAACTTGACGGGGCTCTGCAGAAAGAAATAGTTGAGAGTTTCTTCAGTACAAACAAATTCCTCCCTACCCAAACATGGCCAATCAACAAAGCTATAGTCTCCTCAAGTTGCATATTCACTAACATGATCACGACCCTTGTTCAGAGGAGTCTCACTGTAGTGTTCTCTATGCCGTTGTCTTTGGATTCTGCTGTGTTTGCCAACTTTGAATACCCCACACTTTCCTCCCAAATCAAGTGCTTCACCATTTTCCCACAGTCTCTACAATAATGTCACCCAAATGGAATGTGTTTTCAACATGTACTGGCAGGTTATTTGTATGTTGTGTTCAGAATTAAATCAAACATAGATATACACAGCTGTACCAGCTGTGACCTAACTGTACCTATTCTTTAATATGACTCACCAAGACTTACTAAAAGACTTATCTTAAATGGCTTTCCTGTCACCAATTGTGACAATTGTAAAGATCCTTTATAAAATGAGTGAAATCATGTAAAATAAATACTTACAATAGACATTTAGGGATTCAGTGGAATTATCAGAAGAGTTCTGAGCAACGTGTGTCCCTGTGCACCTACATCTCTGTCCATCCATTCTTCTTGATATCTTCAAAACCACACTGACCTCCGACATCCCTGTGCTTCTAGTATTTTCTGGACACGACAGCTCTACCTGACCACCTGGTTTCCCACCTTGCCAACTGCAGGTAACAGTGACTGTATAATTTTCATACACAGGTGTACTTGTGTTATATCCAGAAATAAGTGGAACACCAAGAGGAGCATCTAAAATAGAAATGTGTTGGATGTTTTTCAAAATACCAATATATTACCAATAAAAGATTCATTCTGAATATTTGCTGACAGAAATTAATCATTAAATCTACTGAAATCGCTAAAGTAAAACAAACATAGCATTAAAAATCTGATAAAATTCAGTCTCTTGAATAATAATTGCTATTTATTTGTCATTTAGATTTGTTCTTTTAATATTAAAACAGACATTGCTCCTGTCTATCTTCAACTAAAATGTGTCAAGTTGAAGGAACAGATGAGACCAAAATTAGTTGTAAGAATGGAAGATCTAAAAATTGACGATGTTTGGCTGTACTATTATTTAAAAAGAAAATTCATCAGGATCAAACATTCGGCAGGTGTTTAGTCTGTTGACATGCAATGAAAACGTTCACCTGTACGTGTACGGCCTCAAAAGTTGAAATATGTCTGAATAGATGGTAGCCATTGCTGCTGAACTGGTCAAAATATTCAGTAATTACCTCACTTTGTTGGTAAAAAATTGTATAATAACGTTCAAAGTAGACATGTGTAAGGTATACAACTAAAAGAGTTAATAGGAGTTTCTTCAAACTGACACCACAGAGACCAAGCTACGACTTTTACAAAGACATCACTGGCATTTGTTTGGACACTAAAGCCATCTTTGTCTTTCGAATGTAAATTATGATGGTTTTATGCCATCTTACCATTGGTTTCGGTTGATGTCCAAGCTCAGAATGGTCAGATATTGGGGATGTTTATTTACGCAATGTCACAACAGGATTGATTCTTTTTTCTCCCATCATCACATCTGTCATAATTGATCTTACTAACGAACCTATGTTTCAGGAATCGTTTCCTGTCACCATCCTCAGGGATTGGTCGTGAGGGGACTATTCTTATATAAAGTACAGGAATGATAATTTAGAGTGGGCTGAAGAGTTGGTAGAAAACTACATCAAAACGTTAACCACCTGCAGCTTGTGGGTTCAACAATAACTTAGACCACTTTTCAAATCCTTACAGATAGAAATACCTGCTGTAAAATCATCCACAAATTAATATTGTTTTACTTCAAAACAGTACTAAAACCTGAGGATGAGGATAGGGAACAATTGCTGAAACATTGGCTCGTTGTTACTTCAATTATTTCTAATATGATGGGAAGCTAACCCTTGACTTTCTGATGGTATCTACATTTCTTTAAAACCAAAACATTTGGTTTACAGCTGAGTTGTTTGGCTCTGTTTTTTGTCACCTTTAGTGTGGGAATGATACTCCTGCTAATCTGCATATCAACTTAAATCACAGTGGCAGGACAGGATGGAAGCTAATGCATAATAACCTTCATTTCTCTAATGGTTAACAACCACTTCACATGAAACAAAGCTGTTATTATTGAGTTATACACTTGATAACCAAGTTGCCATTTTGATTCATATCTATTACATTTTACATCACTGATAAATTCCTGTTTTTAATTCAATGATTATACAACAACAATAAGATCTCATTGTTCTTAAATATTAAGCGTATTCATCATACAGTATATCTTCTTCACAATTCCAATGGATGGTTTATTAAAGCTCTACCAATTATGGCTTCAGCTAGTAGTGGTTTAAAGTTCCACAGTGAACAGCTTCTATCCCATCAGCATGAACATGTGGCAGAGAGGAGTTTGATGCAAATGAAGCTGCTGTGTTATCAAAGACAGCAGAGAGCTGGGATTTTCTCATTTTCTCATCCATTTCTCATTGTTAATGAAAACAATTCTTGTGTTGCTACTTGTTTAATCAATTTTCTTTTCATATCTTCAAACTGGACCACTTGTGAATACTGGAATATTCCGACCACATCTACTGGTGAATCACTTTGGTTACAGAAACAGAGCTGATCAATGCAAAAGCAGAAATTTAGATTATATTTTGTCTTTTGAGGGAAAGTTACAGCAGTGAGCTTCAACAAATAAAAACGGCTGGCACCAAAAATAAGATAAACACCTGCTAATTAACAGATGGTAGCACAAGATCCAGCTAGAAATGGTCTAAAGTGGCCAATGAGTTTGACTGATGTCACGAATAATTAACAGAAAATGAAAAAAAAAACTGAATTGAGACTTTTTAAAATTCTAATTTATTTCCAAACTATAAACAGCAGTCACACAGCCCTCACCATCAGATTCAGAAAAGTGCATCGCTTGCATCAATTCACCAATACGTACTTTCCAGACCTTCTGATTTCTCTTTCTTTTACTTTCCATTGTTTTAACTTAAAAAGAGTAACTCAAGTTATTTGTGTTCAGTGCCATCTACCAGATAAACATTAAGTGGTCCCTTTTAATGAGCCTATCAAAGAGAGTGAACCAAGTTAAGTGAACAATAACTTCAATTTCAACTAAAAGATTTGGTCGCTCCAAAGAAAAGTCTCTTTATCTGGCTACACTTCACTGTTTTGTGTCATAAGTTGGCAACGCAGGCAGACAGTAAACATCAATCAAACGACAGCAAAGTTACAGACCAACTTCTCCATTTCATTTTTTTATAAACTCGGATGATTAAAAAACTAAATCTTTATGTGGATAATTTAAATTTATTAGAAATATAACTGAAAAGGCTTTTGCTGATGTTCTCCATAGAAGAGAAAGATGGATTTTAACAAAGTAATTATATATCTCACCCTATATGTTCATAACTTAAAATAAAATTAGAATCAACAATAGAATTAAAGTAATTTTAGTATTTAAATAAAAATATTGTAACAGATATAAAGAATAAAGTTTTGACAAGATTGATGACTTCCTTCACAGAAACCAAAATTTTAGTCAGCCAGTGCAAATAAACTGAAAATTATCTGCTTTTAAATAAATTGAACAGAAGTGGTACAAATTAGTCCATATGTAGATGTTCATTTCTTCTTCAAGAACAATAATCAGTAGTGAGGTTCCTCGTGGTGAGTTTTCCATTTTTTCTGTTTTGATTCCTTATGAAGACTTTTGTTGGTTCTAATTTTTACTTATTAGTTAATCCACAGATATTTTTACCGCCATTGTTTCCTGCAGTTATAAAAGTCAAATTAGTAAACAGTGAGATCTAAGTTAGCGGTTCATGTGGGGAACAGTCAGTTACAGCCGGTGGTATGTTCATGTACCTGTCTGCAGCTACACTAGAGCCAACGGGCCAACTCTCCCGATATGGGCAGCAGTCTCCCGAATTATGACCTTCAACCGATCTACTGACTGGGTCTTTGCAAATTGGACATTTCTACCCATTTTAGGCATGTGCACCTAATTTTTCTGGAAGTCTACTGATTTGCGTAACTTTAATCAACATTTTCATACATTCAAAATTTCCCGGTAAACATCAGCCAATCGTTTGCTCTCTATAGCAAAACCATTGAAATAAACACATGATTCATACCGGAAATCGGGCTGCACTTGGCCAATGAAAACCAATTATACAGATAAGATGACCAATCGTATTTATTGTTCTAAACTAAGCGTGATTACTTAAAATGGCTTCTTTGGCAACAGAAAAGATTTAACTATTATGTTCTGTCAAGATTAATTAATATCAGCATCATGATATCACACAACCAAAAGCGAAGAGAAAATGCTACGAGTGCACATTCCAGACATCTTGAGAAAAGGAATTTCCTTGGGTGGCCAAATGTACTTTTAAATCAGAAGCATTTTCCACGGTAGACCTATTTTATTTTACACTTGACGTTTACGAAATTCTTTAATTCTCGGTTGATTATGTTTTATCCATAAACAACTTTATTGTTTTTGTTTAAACTATTTTTTTTAAGGGCCAGGCCAAGGGAACCCCTGCCCAAATTTAAAATTCTTCATTGTTTAGTAAGATTGAAATTGTTGTGTTTCTTTTTGTGTTATTCCAGATTTGCTACAGAACCTTTACCATTAGTCGTGGTGGCAAGAACGACCTGGAGAAGCATAGTCAGACAACATTGCACATTACCACCCAGATTGCCAAGACAACCACCTCCTCAGTTTCATCATTTTTGTGAACCAAACAACAGATGACAGTGTTTGTTATCAGAGCAGAGGATCTATTCATCAACTTCTTTGCTGACCATTCTACCAAGCTCTGTAAGATGATGTTTCCTGACTACAAGACAGCTCAGAAGTTTCACTGTGGTCGTACAAAGACAATGCAGGTGGTCAAGAAATTGTTAGCTCCAACCTTGCAAAATTAAGTTGTGATTCACTGTAAGGAGGAACCATTTTCCCTTACATGTGACAAGAGTTGTGACACCAACTCAGAGAAGACTCTTGCCATCCTTGTGAGATATTTTACTGACAGAGCAGCTACTAGATTCATTGCCATTCCTATTTGTAACAATGGAACAGGGGAAAATATCTCTCAGCACATCCAGGAGGTTTTGTTTGCTCACCTGTGATATTCCCTGGGCCAACCTTGTTTCTTTCATGTCGGACAACTTTAGTGTGATGACTGGTGGACATAATTCTGTGGTCAGTAGGATCAGAGAGGTTTGCCCAGATGTTATGTGTGTCTGTGTGTGTCTGTGTGTCTGTGTGTGTGTGTGTGTGTGTGTCTGTGTGTGTGTGTCTGTGTCATTTAGCCAAAACTCCTGTACCTGCTGGTGTCAAGTGTCTACCACTGCCTGTAGAAGATCTCTTATCATTTCAACACAGTTTTAAGAGAAAGGAACAGCACCAGGAGTTTCTTGACTTTACGGAGACAGAACCACTAAAGATCCTGAATCATTGTTCAACAAGATGGTTGAGTTTACAGAGAGCAGTTAAACGACTATTACCCAGTTGGCCAACCCTGCAATCTTATTTCCTGTCCCATGACTATTCAGAGAGACCTGGGAGAGTGAAGGTGGCAGACAGCCTTGCAAATCATGAGATGCACCTATACTTCTGCTTCCTCTGCTACACCCTACCCTTTCTAGTTGACTTTAACACCAAATTTCAGGCAGACGAGTCCAGGATTGGTATGCTGGGTGGTGCTATCTAGGATCTATTGAGGAAGTTGCTTGGGAAGTTCATCGACACCAGGGTCATCTACAATAGAGAAAACACCACCACTGTTCCCTATCCTTTCTTGGCTGTCGGTATGCATGACAAGAGCTACATAGCATCTCCAAAAGATGAACTGGAGCCATCCATGATGGACAGATACTTTAGCTGTTGTACTGCCAACTTGGATGTAAACAGTGAACCATTGGAATTTTTTAGGCATCTCATTGATGGAGATTTCTTTGATCTGATCACAAGAGAAACCAACAAATATGCCGATTTTCGACGGTGAAACCCTGTGACTACCGGTGATACTGAGACTTTCTTTGGAGTCACAATAAGAATGGTAATTGATAAGTTTCTGGAGATGCAACAGTACTGGAGCACTGATGATTATATCAGGAATAGTTTCATTCAATGAGTGATATCTAGAAATAGATAATAATCCATTCTGCAATACCTTCATTTGAATGATGCAGAACAGTAACCAAAGAAAGGTAGCCAGACTTTGATAGACTTTATAAAGTTCATCCTTTGTTGGATTATTTATCAACAAATTTTATTGATAATTTTATTCCTCTGGAAAACATTTGTGTCGATGAGAACGGTTAAGTCTAAAGGTTTATGCACACTGTCAGTTTAGGCATTTGCTGGCTAAGCAACTTTGTGGTGGCAGACAGTTTGTTAATCGAAGAGAACCACAAAAAAGAAAAATGTTTAAAACTTTAGCTCCTGAAAGTCTGTCTGGACATAAACTAATTAAAATGGAGGGAAGAAGATGTGTGTCTGTGTACATCGTTTGAGAGACAGATGCAAGGAACCTGATGGAGGTAGAGTATCCAGTCCGTATATGGCAGCAACCAAAGACAGCTAAATCATTGCAAAAAAAAAAAAAGAACCCATGCCACGTTAAATATCACGCAGAAGTATTTTGAAATCAAATGTATTACCAAAATGTTTGTGAAATAGTTTATTTTTTCTAGTTATAGCTCCTTTAGTTGATTTTATAAACCATCTTGAAATATGGGTGGCCATCTTGGAGTTTGTTGGACACTTGGGATCAACCATTAGCCCAACAGTCCAGCCAGAAAAGGGTTAAGGTGATCAGATGTTTCTATACTGTTGTTGTTGACAAAATGCCAGACATGTTTCCCTTTAAGGATCCGGTGGTGAACTCTGTTGGTTCCCATTTGCCAGAACAGAGAATAGACTTGAACCCAGAACATATCATTGATCTGTGTCAGAGACCCCCTTCTATGATTCCAGTAGATGACCCTCAGGCTGTAGAGGAGGAATTTTGAGACTTTCAGCTTTGGCATGATAGTGATTTTCCGCCAGCAGATATCTCAGTTGATGTATTCTTGGCAAATGTCAGGAAGACGAAGAACCCCATTTCAAAACAGGAGAGATTCCCCTATTTGGGTAGATTGGCTAGGGACATGTGTTCCATTCCTAACAGTAATGCAGAGTGTGAAGGATTCTTCTGCATGGTCAGACAGATTCAGACTGACCAGAGATCCCTACTGAAGATAACAACATTAGAGGCTCTGTTGAGAACCAAGATCAACAGAGATGAGGAGTATCCAGTTTAAGCTGTCTGCAGCAGTGCTAAAGAGTGTAGAGAGTTCCTGTAGGGAATATAATGGAGATCTGATCATTTTGAGGAATCTCAGAGATTAGTGTCACTATTTTGAGTGAACAGTGAATGATAGCTAAATGTCATTAATGACAATATGTCTGCTATTTCAATAGCAGCCGTACTTCTCTTTCATTTTAATTGTGATTGTTACAGTAAATTACTTTCAAACATGTTCTCTATTTGTGATTGAAACGTAATGGTACAGTTTATTAAATAGTGTCTGTCAATACAATGAAATTTTATATATCTGTTTTTACTTGTTCACTTATATCCAATCAACAGAGGAAATTGAACGACCTATTTGGCAATAGAAACAAATATTTCAAGACGATGTTTGAGGTCTTCAGAAATGAAAAAAAATACATATTTGCACTTATTCATCAACTAAGTATGAGCAACACCATAAAGAGGACAGACAAAGAGAGTACTCTCTCACTGGTATTATAAATATGTATGTACACAAGTTCATTTGGTGCCTCAACTGTTTTCTGGAAGTCAAAAAACAACATAGTGCTAAGATTAAGTCTTAAATTTACAAAATATGAAAATATGATGATATCTTCAGATCTGCAGAATTGAAAACAGATGGCAAAACCAAAGAATGCAGGGTATCTGCAAATTGATGGGCTTTAAACTAGTTTTATTTGTAAATTACTTGATTTGCTGCGAGTCGCACAAAATCTCCCCCATGAGAATTTTGAAAAGTTGGCAAGTAGATTGGAGAATACTTACAGGATACATCCAGGCTGATGTTTCTTGAAAAGACAGCTGGTTCACCAGCCACATTAGAGGCCCTGCAGTACACAATGGCTCCATCATCTGATCTTCGTGGTCTCAGTGTTACTGTAGAAAGGGCATCTGATAGTCTATTTGGAGTGGTGATGTTGGTCTGTACACCTGACAGCTGTTCTTTATGTCCATCAGTCTTCAGTCTGAACCAGGTGATCTGAGCTGCAGGTTTACTGTCATTTGCTGCACACTGAAGTTTTGATGGTTGACCTTCTATCAGACTGATGCGGCCATGAGATGAGACAATGGAAAAACTTGTAATGGTTACAGCAGAAACAGGAACTGAAAACAAAAACCTAATTAAAATTATAATTTAAAAGGAAATAAAACATCACAAGATATTACAATAAAATAACGGTGGCCCCATCAATCCATCACTGTACACACAGAACTATTGACTAATTTTCTTCTCATAACCAACAAAAAAGAGAAAATCCAGGAATCGTTTAAAAGTTATGAAGTAAGAAAATTTGAATGCAAACAATTTTAATATTGAAGTTTTAATATTAAACAAAGACTCACCACGAAGAAGCTGCTAAAATGTGGACAGTAGGCTCAAATCTAGTAAATACTAACTAATATATTTATGAATATTATCTCCCAAGCTGCCGTTCCCACATATCTGATGTTGGCTTCACAAATTACTTTACCATATGAATGGAGAAACAAGTTTGTTGATGAACAATTGTTGTGCAATCAGATTGAAAGTTCCCAGTTCAGCATAAAACCAAACACTTTGGAAATCACTGATCAGACCAAACTGACTGGTCAGGGCTGCATACAAAAAGAAAATCAGCCCAGTATTTTTGAGGTGCAGATGTTGCTCACTTCCAGGTATCTGAAATACAGATCATTAAACACACTAATCACCTGTTAATTTCTAAGAAATCCCTACAAACCAATTACAAAATCTGACCAATGATTAAGGACTCCTCAAGGATGTTGGGGCAGAATCTGATGAATGGTCTGAGGTGTGTGCAGAGTCAGGTTTCATATTCCAGCCAGATCCCTAACAGGGGACATATAAGGACACTGTGAGGGGACAGTTCTCCCTTGTTTGTCGAGACTCTTACACAGTTAACAGCCGTATTTAAAAATATCACATTTAATTTACAACTATTTTAAAATTTGTTACTTTAGTCTCAAGATTCCTCCCATTCATCAGAATTTAAAGTATTTTCTTTAGCAGACTGTGATCTTCTACTCTGGCCACCATTCACTGGATCCTACCTAAGCCTTGATGTCTTTTAGCCAAACAATTTTCACACCTGAAGATTTCAAGTTTCCCACCTTGTTTGTCAGCTACTTTTTCTAATACAGAATTATGAGAGATGTCAAATGAGGTACAGAAAATATTGTATACACCACAAAATGTTAACGGATTTGAAAAGTAAAATAATGAAAATAGTAGCACCAGGTGAACTATGACCTCATCTCTCAAACACCTTGGTCTCAATGGGATGGCTAGGATTTTCCTTGACTCAATTTTGTGATGGACAGATTTATCTCCAACAGTGTTAAGGTTTTATCTATTTATTTATTTAGTTTTTCAAATATTAAAATTCTATTTTATATCCTTTTTTCAAAGGAGGTTAAACAAAAATGTTTTTAATTGTCTTTGGCTGATGTAAAGTAAAATTGCCTCACCTTGAACATCCATTATGTACGGGTTACTGTTGGTTGATTGTCCTGCTGAACAAGACCAGGTGGTGCCATCCTCTGACAGGTGAACTGGGTTTATTGTCATTGTTGATGCTGTGTCATTACAGGTGACATTACTTCTTCCAAAAATTGGTAGATTAGACAGAGAAGGATTTTTTGCTGGTTTACACGGATAACTTCCATTATAAACAAAAAATCCTAAAGGATCTTCACCAACTTTCAAAAACAGAGGTCCATCAGGCTGAGATAGGAAGCCACAGCTTAGCCAGAAAGACCGGCCGCTGACTGCAGACGGAGCCTGGGTCCTCAGTGTTAAATTGGCTAAAAAAACAATTTTATAAAAATCAAATCTTCCAGTTAATTGACTTTTAAAAGCCTTTTCATGAATATTCTTCCGTTTTTATTCCTGGTTCTGTTCTTCAGAGAAATTAATTGGTAAAATATTTCTTAATTCTCTTTACGTTTTGTGTTAATTAATATTCTAGTAACTACACACCTCACCAGAATGGAATAATCTGATAGTTTACCTAAAGAAGTAACAATAAACTGTTTGAAATATGAGAACATAGAGATTAATCTCAGCTCTTTTACTTTACTGTGATTTCTCACGACTCGATCATCTATATTTTAAAAAATATCAATGATGCGAACACGGAAAACTGAAGGCCGGCAGCTTCAGTTGTTCAGCCATTCAGCCGCTCACATCGACCTCTGTTCACCAGCAGAACAATCTGCTGTCTGTATGCACTGTGAAAGATGATTCTAGATTTCATCAGACTAAACAAACATTTTTAAAATTCTATATAACAAGTTACCTTTGAATTTCACTTTACAAAATCACAGATTTTCATTTCATTTTTTTAAAAATAAAAATAAATGACAGACAAATGAAAACTCAGACAAATCTCTCACCTGGACCCCAGACATTCACCTGTGCTATCATCAGGATAACGGGGCAGATGCATAATGAAACAAAACAGAGCCGCTGAGCCTCTTTGTGTTTTTATACACATTAATGTCTCCATTCTCCCTGATCCAGTAAAACAGTAGCCCAAGGGTCTGAATGTGTGAGGAATGGTTTGTAGAGGAAGGAATACAGGAAAGGGAAAGGATCATCAGTTAAAAGTTCCCCATTAATCCCCAGAGATTAACAGAAATGAATACCATGTCCATGGAGAGCCATCATGGCTTCAACACACAAGAAAAATTACAAAAACAGGAGATGGCCCCTTATGGGTATTTAAATGTTTGATGTTGCATCACCAGAAATATCAGCTTTTTCCTTTATTTTTTGCTATTACAAAGCAATAAATAATACAGCACAATCAGGCATCAGCTCCAATCATCACATATCACATCTTCATCCACAGCATCTTTATTCCACGACCGTCTGATCAACAGAAATGAAACGAGGAAAATGTTCAATGTTTAGATGCCTTTTCTCTGTAAAACCAAACCATTAAATTCGACTGTAAGCGTCTGTCAGCCATCAGGTTCAAACAGTTTGCTCAATTTCTTTGAACTGTTAACTTGGAATTATCCTGAAAGGTTTCTTTCTCCCATGTAGCGATTGGCTAAT
This sequence comes from Nautilus pompilius, assembly GCA_018389105.1. Lineage (NCBI taxonomy): Eukaryota > Metazoa > Mollusca > Cephalopoda > Nautilida > Nautilidae > Nautilus > Nautilus pompilius. Next base: position 241,281 of record JACATO010001055.1, read on the forward strand.
ACGCAACCAATGGAAACCATTGATTCAAGATAGCCACACCCTGCCCACCATATGCCAAGGTCTTCAGCACCTGTGAGGAACTGAAGAAATCTCTGTGCATTCAGAAGAAATTTAAAAGAAAAAACAAAAATTGGGCACCTGAGTGGAGCAAAGATAATGAGATCTGTGTACAAGTAACTTAAAACAATATTCAACAGTGAACCTGTCAAAAATTGAAAACATCAGAGAGGAATTGTAAAACTGGTCAGAATGTTTTAAATAAAAAACCGTACAATGGAAAGTAAGTCTACTAAAGTTGTGGGAGTTATGTCCCTTTATCTGAAAATAGTGTCTGATTAATGTGTTTGTTGTATTTTTAAAACTGATTTACAGTTTGAAAAAAAGACATTGAATATCAGAAGACAAAGGGATAATTTACAAAATACAAAAAAGAAAGTGCTTTTAAAAATATAGCAATAAATCATCAATATTAGGAGACAGAAGCTCAGGATACCCCTCCTCCAATTTTAATAAAACATTAGCATATTTACTAACTGACAGAGCAAAGTCAGTTTCAGTAACACAGGAAGTAATTCAAAAAGTTAAAAATAAAATTGAGAGAGATCCCAGGATGCTTCCTGGACCTTAAGAAATATCACGAAGAGTACAGTACCCAAATCCTCCAACTGTTAGATTTAAAACATCAGTAGCCAATAAGGTTTAATAAAGGGAAATATTTAATAAAATACAACCTGTAAGTCTGCTCACACATATGTAATTACTGGATATACCTGGGATAACAAACTTTGCAATTCATGCCAAAGTTAAATTTGTTTTAAAAAACTTCTTAAGTTTAACTGATGGTGGACATGTAACTACCAACCTATCAGAGCTTCAAACTGAGAACATCCTGCCACAAAGCTCTTATCTTCCAGAAAGATAATGGCTCTTAAAATGTCATTTTTACCAACTTCAATTGACACTTCATACAAACCACCATCAGTAAAATGTTACTTTTCTGTTTTTTTGTTTCCCTCTGTCGAGCTTTCATAAAGTTTTCATTAAAGTAAAAAAAGACGTCAGTTAATTACAGAAATGTTCCATTTTCTTCTGTCATGGGTTCAATGTAGTGTCGGACAGTCAATCAGCATCAGCTTTCAGGATTTTGAAGATACTGTAATGTCTCTATAACATATATTCTGAGGCTGCCGATAAAATTGAACTGTGAGGCAAAGTTGCCATGTTGTCTGGTATCTCTGACCGTGATGGATAAAATGGATAAAATCTAAAAGGGGAGGGACTGCTGATATTGCAGGTGGCCACATATCTAATTACATTTTCTTTAATCAGATGGACAAGATGTATTTTCATCAGCCACATTTTGTGTAAAATATATTCCTACAATCTCACAAAGACACTGGGATAACATTTGTTGATTGAGAAAATTTAGAATTAAAATAAATATCTGATGAGCATCTTTCTAAATTTTCACACCAAATTGCATCTAATGAAGTTAATAGAGAAACAACTTTAAATGTTTAAAAATCTATTAGACTCTTGTTATGTGTTTGTCCCCAGGTAAAGTGTGATGTAGACACAGGTGAGAGATAATCACCGTCATGGACAGAGAAGATTTATAAAACAACAAATGATTGAAGGATGCTGTGGTTGTATACTTGCTTACAACTGTACTGACTGGAATAACTTCCTGGAGGGACACAATTATTATTATTATTATCTACTCTGATAATTAAGAAAATCTTAACCAAACCGGTACCATCCTAAATCAGTTACAGGTAACATTATCACTAAAAAGATACAAGTTAGGTGGAGCCACAAGAATTCTTTCTCCAGTTTGCCAGAACCTTTGCCACTCACAGAACTGCAGGTAGTACACATTTTTTGTTCTGCTGCAATAATAAATAATTCCACCATTTAAGGAAACAGATAATTATTTATTAAATCAATGTAATGAATTACATAGCATTTTGTTTGCTTTTCTTTTCAGCTAAGGAGAAATTTGTGACCTTTCAAAGTTCAAATAAACAGAAAACTTAAAATTACCCAGTGCTGCGCTATCTCTAACTCAAAACAGTTCCTCAGTCTATTTTTCTTTCCTAAAGTAAATAAACCCCTTTTAGTTCCACAGGGGTCCAGTTTGTAAAACCCTGAGGGTATCACTGGTAAATTATCAGGTAACCAACAGTTTCATATGGCAGGTGTGAAGTACAGGAATAATTCTTTCTTTCTTTTTGTAAATGCCATATAAAAAACATTCAGTCATAAATACGCTGATGTGGACCAGATGCAGAGTCAAAATACTAAAAATATTTATGACTAATAGCAGCATTCATTTCACATTTCAATAATTTTCCTTTATTCATATTTTTAAAATTTATTGCTCAATTATTTTTATTTTTTTAATTTACCATACCATTTTCATTACCTTTGAAATACAACCCTGGACATGGTTTTCAGTCTTTTCCAGTATACATTGTTTTACCTGTGCGTAAATGTTATGTTGATTTGTGTGTAACATTACACTGCGGTATGGTGAGTAAAAGCACATGACCAAAAATGGCATATTCAGGTATATCAGTTTCCACTGTTCACATCTTGAAGACGATATCCACCTCATTAGTCAGGTCCAGGAAATATCTTCAAGGTTCCTAACTATCATCAGTAAGATCTGTTACCTTAGTTGTTTTGGCACAATTTGCTTTCACACCTTTAAACTAATTGTTATCTATTTCTTTCTTTTCTTATTACACTGGTAGAATATATGAACTGCTCCACTCTCTCTATGTGGTGGAGCTGGCTGTGATATTTATATTTCTACCTGTATATTGTAAAAGTCTCCTGCCTTTTGTTGTGGTTGTTTTCAGAGTCGTGCCTCTGTGACTACACCTGAGTCTTGTAACTTTCTGCATCATTTACCTGAGACAATGCTAACCAGTTTGTTGTAATATTTAAGAATTTAAGGTGGTTATTATTTCAAATGATCTTCACATTCCATGTTAAGTTGATTGATTGGTTAATTCTGAAATTCTTTATTCCAAACTTGGTAACCTAACTCACCTGCGATGTACTGAGCTGTTTATTTGTTCTTCTCTAAAAAACTTGGCAGATTTACAAGACAGACAGACAGACAGACAGGAACTTGTGGTTCTACGACTTGTTTCCATGTTCCCACTATCGATATTGAACTGTGATGTTCCAGGTATTTTGTCCACTTTCCCAGTTTGTTATACTTCTGCCATTGTTTTTTAATTATTGTTCCAACCTTTGATTGTCAGCTCAGATCGTGAGAAACATCTACCCAATCTAACAGAAAAGAGCCATTGTTATCATCGGTGCATAAATAATAGACTGGTCCAAATCTGCTGAGGATGAATTGATATCAACAAACCACAGATATCACATCTGATAATAGTGCAGTTTACTCTCAGTTTTGGACCCTCACTCACAGTGTGTCACAGTGTCAGGTAGCCCCACCAAACCCCAAATGTGCACAAACATATGACTGAGACATCAGATGGATAAACAAGATCCCAGTAAACTAAATGAATTGTTTATATTCTTATGGAATGTGAACAAGGAAACTTGAGCTTAGTAAAAGGATCAACAACATGAAAGCTCAGGTAGCAGCAGCAATCCAGGGAAGCAAGCTGCTACTGCAGCCAGGCTTCACTTCATTAGGATGATGCTTCCTCCTGGTGATGGCCAGGATTAAAATGGTGGCATATCAATTTATAATTACAAATCTAAAGTACGGCCAGGAACAGGTTGAAAAAAAGATAATTGCCAACCAAAATTCATGTTTTTTGCTGGTAGACAGTAAATCTGATTACAGAAACAACCAGATATTGGAAAATGATATGCAAATTAATTTTAGAAGTTATTTATTAGCTATAAAAATGTCACCTTTGCTTTAATGTATTTTAAAATAGATGAGAAGTGTTGACCTTCATATGGATATTCTTGGATCAATAACCCCAGCAAAACACAAACACACACACACACGCACAGAGGCAGGCAGCCATGATTGTGACTTGACCGATGAAATAAACCATATTTTATATACAATCTGTTTGTTGATGCATCTTTCATCGTCAACCATTCTCCTGTGATATTCCACAATTATGGCTGATGAGGAGATAAATAGTTTATGTGATATATGAAGAACAAAGGATTTCAGGGGATAACTAAGGGTACTTTCTCATCAGTGCATAGCGAAGGCTGATAGAAATACAGAATTAGCACTAAGCTTCAAGAGATCCATTGCTGGACAGGTATGTATGGAAAGTCCATTTAAAATCCACAAAACACCGTTAATCTAGTTCTGAACAAATAGTTTTTCCACAATTTTAAAACAATTCATAGTTCTGCCAGGGTACAATTAAGGTTTCAGCTACATATATCACAACTCCACTTCCATTGCTATTTTCTGTCATCGTGTTACAATCTACACTTTCATCTCTGCAGCTCATTTATCTGAACCTGAGCCAAGTCTGTGGTTCATACAGTATTACCTTGATTTGTTTATCTAATATCATCACTTGTAGTTCAATATTTATTCTGTGAATGACTTGAAATCCAAACACACTTTTACTTGATTAGTGAGGTTCACCTCGTTAAGTTACCTGAATTACCTGCTCCATGTTAACTTCTTGTCTCTTTGAAAATTCTACCTTCTTTGTTACTTTTGGTTTTTATCAGCAAATGAATGAACAGAATAATATCATGGAATCACTTACCTTATAGTTTGATTTAGATACTAATTTTGCCTCTAGTTAAGCAATACCTGTGGTTCTATGTCATCCTGTTGAAATTTCCCTATTTAATAATCTCCTTCTCTACACCAGAAATATCAATCACCTCTGTCTAGGTGACTTATTTGTTCAGAGTAGAACATTACGAGGTATTAATCCCTGTGGAATAGTGCCTCTAACCTATTAAACCAAAGTGTTGAAAAAAGAGAACTTTTCCATCAGCTAAGTTTCCCCATCTATTCATGTCCACCATTCTTACCAAAAATCCTGTAACGGACCATAAATCCCCATTCGTTACTCTGGCAGAGATCACATGATCAGTATACCGGCTATTTAAACAGCACAGATGATATTCAATATTTAACTGAGATGGGATAGAACTAGTGAACCTATTAAAGATGCACCATGACCTTGTTAAGCACAGTCTGCCATCTCCTCAGTATCTCCACCTGTTCCCAGGTGAGTGAAGAACAATCCCCTTGTAGTTCTGAATTTCTGTAATAATAATGATCTTTTCCTGGATGTATTCTCCAGTTACTCTACTGAAAGTGAAAACCCAAGAAATTAGAAACAGATGTATACTGATGTATTTCCCTCTTTTCTATGGAGAATGTTGCTTTAATTGGTAATAACTGTTATTTTTGTGTAGCTTTTCTATTTACTTATTTATGTGTTATTCACCCTAAAGTTGACATAAAACGGTATTTCTGAAATGGCCAGGAGGATTTGATGTTTACAACTAAATAAAGAAAAAACAATTGAAATAAACTTAAAACATAAATTGGGTAAACAATGAGTGTGGCATGGACTGTTCATGTACACTCTTTTAATGGAAAGATGGATTCTCATGTCAACAATACAAAGATGATGGGATGAACAGTTTGATTATTTACAAATTACTGGAAACCCTCTACTTGTCTACATGGCAACAATGGCCTAAGCTGAATTAAGCTTTGTTTTACTCAAACAGTTAACAATATTTATTCACACTCAGATTGTAGCATCAACAAATTTGAGACTGTGAAGATTGTATGTGAGAACAGGTCAAATAGAGATTATCACAGTGATGCAGGCACTCAATCCAACCTGGCTGGTTGGAAGGGGAGGTAATTCAAAATCATTAAAACTTTTAGTTCATTTATTCATTATTTTTATTCATGTGTTATAGTGACTAAGTTAAATATTTTTGTAGGAGATTTCTGTAGATTTGCTTCTTTCTTTCACTCAGAGAACATAAAGCAGACATTTAATGATAGGATCCTTTGATGTCATTTCAAATTAGCTAAACTTTTATGAGTTACCTCCCTTTACTCAATTCATTTTAGTCTGTCAGCAAATTAGTCCTTACCAATTTGTGATTTAGTTGACTGGTTATTTGTTGTTTTTTTTTAAATACAGGTTATAATCTGATGACTTCTTCGAAATTTTTTTACAAACCATACCTGTTGACAGAACTAAATCAGTTCTTTTATTTAAATTTAACATACAAAAATCAATCCTACATAAAGGGGTGAACTGTGTGTGTTGACAGGAGCTGTGATGTCATCAGAAGGCAAAGTTTCTCATTTACTGTATTTATAAAGAAGCAATTACAGAAGAGATGCCAGGTAGAGCACCTGTCAAAGTGAAGCTCAGCATTCCAGGTATCCTGCCCTTCCAGCAGTCACACTGGTACTGCAGAGGTTCAGCTGAGAAGATTGGAATGTACCAAACTTTGTCATATTTAGCAAATCAACTCAACAAGGAAGCAATGTCTCCTGTTACTCATCAGTGATTCATAGGCTTAATGTAGTGTTTACAAGGATAGACATCTCCTCCCATAAGTATTCTACAACCTCCTACTGTTCCCTTTAATTGACGTCTAAGTTATGACCTCAACAACCCAATCGTCCCCCAGTCAGTTTAAGTCTGTTCTTCAGCGGATGTTGTGGTGTCTAACAGATCCAGAAACACTAAGATCTTTGAGGAGTGAAACACTGACTTTCTATCTCAGGTGTCACCTGTGCAAATCTATTTTATCTCTGGTAAACTTGATATCCACTTTCTTTAGCCAAATAATGAATCCATGTATTTTGGCAGTTTTACAACATCACCACCACCATCACCATCAGCCTCAGGTCAGCTCCAAGAATTGCTCCTGTACCGGGTATCCCAGTTTCAAGTTGTCGCTGATGATCGCCATAGCGTGAAACAATGTACGACATTTCCTTGTACGAGAGAGACCTCCCGGGTCCTATATCGGGGGACCGGGCCGTTTGTCGGCTCGACGAACATCTCTCAGTAACGAGGAGGACCGACAGAGAACAGGCCACTTATCTTCGGGAGCGATACCATTGAAAGAACCTCGTTCGGAAGTCCCACTCGCTCAACAACAACAACAACACAACCATCACCATCAGTCCACTAAAGAATAGAATAAAGTATAAATGTTCACATGTGAAACACCATCTTATTGTCTTTGAGGAGGAACATTCCCTGCCATGTTACACCCACGGCACCACAGGAGTGCACTCAGTCCTTCACTGGTTCTCACCTGAATGCTCCCTGTTTAATTAAGGCATAATTATTCTTAAGGGCATTCATTTTGCTCAAAATCTATATTTTATTTTTAAAAATTATTATAAATGTTACACTGCTGACATAACTCCAATGTGTGGATAGATATATGGGTGGGAATATGTAAGTTCATATATATCAAATACACAGTTGTAGATGTCTGAAATAATGAAAAGCTACCTGTTTATTGTAGAAGTGTTTTCATCTCAAAAGAAAGATGTGATCATGTGAAGTTTGTTGCCTATTATTATTATTATTATTAATAAAAGCCATACGTACCACCAGTAGCTGTCGAGCTGAACAGAATCAACATCAGTAGGTGAACATCACCTGTATTTCTCAGCATCATCATCACTGGTCTGAAAGATAGAAGGTAAAGGTGATCAGTCTCTCTAAAGGTATGAATCTTCATCAGATAATAGGGAGATACAAACACTTCATCCATTAAATCAGTGAAATAGTTCATACAATAATCCATCCTTTTGTTTTATTATTTCTAATCTTTTGTGAAGGATCTCAATTGTATCAAGTTACTGTCTTGTTTGTTTATTTTTTGTGTAGATCCTGGTCTCTGGTTACTTGGCAACCTGAACCTGGGGACCCAGAACATTAATTAAGAGAAACAAAGGGGTTTTCTCTGCCCTTGTTAAGGAGCTACAAGAACTCTTCTGATTAAAAGTGAGAGAAATTCGAAGCTCCCCTGGAGAACCTTCATGAGGCAGCTGATCCAAGAACATCCACATCACTGTCTAGACTCCAACCACAGCCTGAGACTGGCAGGTACCAACTATGAGTGGCAAGCATTTTAATGAATTTAATTAATAATAATAATAATAATAATAATAATAATAATAATGTAAAAATTCAAAAATAGAATTTTAAGGAAAACAGTTATACTTATATATTGATTAGCGAGACTGATTTAATTATTTAACATGAAACCTCCTGTAAATGCAACTAACAACACCTGGAACTATCTACTATAAGGGACAGTCAAGGGGCTGAATCATCTGTCTCCTTGATCAGCTGGTTCCATCAGAGAACTTCAGCATTGAGATGTTGCTACTCATGGATAAAACTGACACAATCTTATTATCACCTTTGTTCATGTTTGTCCGCCATCTCACATCTCCATTATATGCAAGCAAACAAAGTAAACAGAATTTACTTATCTGTAATGGAAGGAACCTTAATTAATTACAGCAGGTACAGAAGACACATCTGTAGGTTTATGAAGCATTTCCTTCTGTACTTTTACATAAATGATGATAGATATGTACAGTTTAGCTATGGCAGTTTAATGAATGTCGTTTCGAAGAAAGTTTCCCTTAATATTAAAACAATAATTACTGGTCCAGAAGTAACCTGTGCGAATAAACAATACATTATTTACCTGTTAAAGGAAGACTGGTTTGGGTAGAGGCTGTCAGTGCTAACCAAATACTTCAAACCTTAATTTATTATGATCCAACTACATGCAAAGGTAACTGATTAAATGCTGTTGAGTTCACAAACAACTGACTAAAATAAGGGGATTTCTGTTAGTAAGGAGCCATCAGTGCCCAGTGCCTACCTTAATACAAGAACATTCCGACATAATTATTTTGCTATTTTCACACTAAATACTGAAAATGAAGGTAGACGATGTACCTGCCATTCTGATAAATGTAATGGTTATGTTGAATAAACACTTTCTGTTACTTGGTTTAATGGTGGAAACTATTTATGCATATTTATGATTGGTACTAATGTTATGTTGAGGTATTTAATTAGAGAATGGGATAAGAAAACAACCCAGAGGATACATCAGAGAGAATTTGTTACACGATGAAGGTTTAGAAAAGATTCATTGTTAATAATGAGTAAAAGTTTAATTGTAAAGATGAAGAGAGGTGTATCTGGGCTGGTGATGAGATCAGCAGGAGGCTGGAAATGATGAAGCAGGAAAACAAGAACTTTACATTATTCTTTTATACATCTTTGTGTAGCATCCTCATCATTTCCTCAAGTGATTTTCAATCCTAACATTTTACACACCTATGGAATACAACCAGACAGCTGCTTACATTGTATACTTCAGACATCGCTCTGCTTATCTTCAGTGTTGATATTTTACCAGGAGAAAGGCGGCCTTCACTGGAAGGAGATCTGGTGTGAAGTTTAGGCAGTTTTAAGCAGTTATTTTCAAATGTTGTGCACTGATCTGAATAACCTGATAATAAACCAGGTGATCTAACGACAAAGTATATAACATAAGTGATCTGTGGTGAAGGCCTTCTTACCTGTGGCTGATAATTCAGTCAGGTCCTCACATGAGCTGGTTGTGGTTATAAATAGTTTGTGTGGATATCAGGTGAACCCAGTTACTTCCTGGTCCCCCAAGTGGATTAACCAGTCAGTTTAGGGTCTTGTGACTCAATGGAGGTCAGTTTAATGCAGCTGGGTAACTCTGCCTCCTTTCCATGTCTATCCAGTTTTAAGACACCATTACCCACCAGCAATTGCACACCTGCCTAACACTTCTCCTGAATTCTGTGAATTGATAGAACAAGACCCTGGTGGATGAGTATGTTCTTTAGGGTTACTGGAGGAATTTCTATTTTCTATTAAAAATGTTTTGTTTTGAGGCAAAACTAAAAATAAATAATAAATTTAATTGATCTCACATTGAAGTTAATCAAATCTCAACAGATCAGAGGTTTCTTCCCTAAATAGACGCAGAGCAATTCAGCCGGGCTGTGGACAGCTGCTGCAACTCCAGTTATCTATAATTTATCCCATGACCAGGTACATAGCTGGACTGATCAAATTAATTTCTGTTTAAAAGAGATCCCCACAGTAACTTTACATATTAAAACATAGATACATTAACATTTTTTACAAAATTACCAAAACAAATTAAACTGATTCATGATTTTTGGAGCCATTTAAAATTTGCTTGTTTACATCATTACTGTCTATAATATTCCACAACATCTGAAGCCCTAATAATACCCCTCCATTATTCTGGTAGGTACTTTAATTAAAGCTGAACTAACCAGCTGATGAGTTAACGCAATTTTTCCAGACCCGTAAGCTACAAGATGCAGGGTGAGCTGTCAGATCTGAGCACATGCAACCTGAAGGATTTTTCTGACCCACCATTGGGAACTTTTTTTCTCATAAACACGATTCTGTAATATTTTTTATCCTGTATTTGATTGAATTACGTTTTTTTATTAAATAAGAAATATAAATTAATTGCAGTGATGTGAGCAGCGTTTGGCAAATCTCTGTAGGTTGTGGACGTAATACAATGGACTGAATATTAACCTGGATCACTACAGAGATGGATGGAATACAGGTGAATATTTTATGGGAGCAGCTGCAGCGATTACGACAAGAACTTTACAATGTTTAATATGAGAAAATATAGGGTCTGTCAGTCTTCCTACCCCATCATCTGCTCCAGAACTGGAATCTTCTATGTCTTAGTATTTTGTGATGGTCATTTGTTCCCACCAGAAGTCAGTAAACAGACGCCATTAGTTGTTGATGTCCTGTTGCACTATGGATGTGTAAAACTACTAGGAATTTGATGGCGATCACAAATATTTAGCCTTTAAATGTTTTCCATCATCTTTAATTGTGAGACAGATCCTGGTGTTTTCAGACCTGAAAGGGAAAATATATGCCAGACCATAATGGGTGAGAGAGATTATTTAGCAACATGCCACAGATACTTTCCATATTACAAACATTTATTTGCAGATAGACAGGTTTGTATTTACAGTCTGCTAAACACAGATCAATCTCCACATTGATTATTGAACTTTGGACATGAAAACAAAACTCAATTAGCAAGATAATTTATTCACCAACCTGTACAGGTAAAAAACTAATGTATCTGTTATCAAATAATCAGTTCACAATTTACGGGTGGAATATAGACAACAGGTATTAGAAATAACATTACACCTGTCCAAAATACAGGATGCAGCAAGGATATGAAGAAGTGGGGATCAAGGTTGGCAGCCAGTGTTGATGTAATCAAAGGTAGCGGCTACAGTTAATGCGATTGACAAATTGATGTGGGATGAATTGAAAAGGAAGAAGAAAGATGCTATCTACAGAAACTAGAAAACAAATCAGTTGGTGTATACGGGTCGGTAAACCATTAGAACTGCGAGGAATGTTTCTGACAGGTATTACTAGCAGACACCGGTGGCAGAGTGAACGATGGATTGTAAGTAATTTATGGTAACGGTTCAGCATTGATGCAAAAAAACTAGCAGTGGACAGGGGCAAGGAAAGGGTTCTCAGCGCCTGGGGGCAAAGACCCTTTTGGCACCCCCACCTCTGAAATGTTTTGATTAGTTGTTTGAGTCATTACCCACTGAATGACAATCACAAAGAATTAGTCACTTCCTTATAAAGAGCTAATTTAAAGTCACAATACCACAACTGTAAACCTGGAACTAATGAGGTATCACCTACCAGGTTTACTTACATAATTTGTTAAATTGTAAACCATTTTGATATTTATTTCATCCAGCATCGTTCACAGTCACAGAGTAATCTTTCAAGGATGCAGAATGCAGTCACTTGTGGTGTACATGTATTACGAAACAGATTGATGAAATACTACTTCTGTTTACTAAACTGAGCATATACTTAACTATATCTTGTACAGGTAGCATTCTGGTATTCATTGTTACATTGTATATGAACCTTTCGTGCTTTTGCTGCTGCAAATGAATCAATTAAACTAAGGTGTTGAGTACGTCTTTTTCAATACTTAATATGGCCAAGTTACTCAGTCGTTCTCGATTCACAGAAATTTCTCAGGTATGTCATAATCAATTCCAGTTTGCTGAAAGACCTTGCACAATTACTTTGGAAATTTCCCGAGCGGAGGTGGCTAGTTATTAATTGATATTATAATTTATAGGCCAGGAGGAAATTTTGCACCCCTTCAGACCTGCACCCAGGGGCAACTGCCCTCCATTGCCCCCCGCTTGCTATGCCTTTGTAAGGTATAAGATTTAGCCATTTACCAGTAGTTTGTGAGGACTTGTAAACTTGTATGTAGCAGAGTTTCTGTTCTGTCAAGCCAACACACCTGTGTATCTATCTGCAGGTACTGTGGATATCGTATTTGGTGAGGTGGATCGCTGAGGAGAACCGTGTACACCGGATAAACAGGAATTATTTATTGTACATTACTTTTCCTTTCTTATGAAAATAGTGCAGCTGTAGAAGCTTAAAGAAAATTTAAAAAGTTCCAATTATATTTCATAAAGGTTAAGTAGTTATTGTTAAATCAACGAAAAACAATCCCACCAGGAGCATAATTAGTGCACTTCACACACGGTACAGCATTCAGAAGAAAAGGTGTAATACTCTGTTACATCAGTCATTGCTGACTCGTTCCTTTGTTCACAACCATAACAATCAATTGAAGGAACGTTCTGTCTGAAGGTTGATGTGTGCACCAGAAATGGACTCTTAATTAAAAGTCATCACTTATACAATGATATTACCTGATTTATTTCAAATATTCGTTACCGATGTTCTAAAATTCTAAAATAACTAATCAACTTTTATTTAAAAAAACAAAAACTAATGGTACATTTATTTAATAAGAAATTTGTGATCCATTTCTTGCTTACATGTATCTAATTTTTAAAAAAATAACAGATTTGATAGCAATAGTTTAACATCATCTACAGGTGATGAAAGTTCCCCTCTTAGTTTTTAAACTACAACAGAAGCCTGAAGTTGGATATCCTTGAGAAGCCAAATTTAGGGAGGCTTGACAATCTGTGTGTAATCAGGGGCTGACTGAATTCTGCAGGTCTCAAGATATCATCATATTTTCATTTTTGTAAATTTCAGACTGAATCTTAACACAGTGTTGTTTTTTGACTTCCAGAAAACAGGTGAGAGGCACCAAATGTACCTGTTTATAATACCAGGGAGGGAGTCCTCTCTTTGGCTGTCATCTTTATTGTTTACTTAGTTGATGGATAAGTTCAAATGTGTATTTGTTTTCAGTTCTGAAGACCTCATACATCATTTTGAAATGTTGTTTTCAATTGCTTAATAGGTTGTTCAATTTCCTCTGTTGATTGGAAATATTAGGTGAACAAGTAAAAACAGATATATAAGATTTTATTGTATTGACAGACACAATTCCCTAAACTGCCCTGGTATGTGTCATTCACAAATAGAGAACATGTTTGAAGGTAATTTACTGTCACAGTCACAAATGAAAGAGAAGGAGAAAGATGGCTATTGTTTAAAATAGCACAGACATAATCTGGAATAAGACAAAAAGAAACATAAGAATTGTAATCGTACTAAACAATGAAGAATTTAAAATTTTGGCAGGGGTTCCCCTATCCTAGCACTTTAAAAGAAAAATTAATTTAAATAAAATCAATAAACCTAATTATGGATACAACTCAATCAGTCGGAGAATTAAAGCATCCATAAACATCAAGTGTACAATAAGATAGGCCTACCTTTCAAAATGTATCTGGCCACCCAAGGAAATTCTGTTTCCCAAGATGTCTGGAATGTGCACTCGTAGCGTTTGCTCTTTTCCTTTGTTGCCAAAGAAACCATTTTGAGTAATCGTGTGAACAGTCAATCATGGTTTACAATGATAAATACAATTGGTCCTCTTATTAATTGGATTCCAATGGTCAAGTAGTGAAACCGGATTTCCGGTATCAATCACATGTTTACTCAACTGGTTTTACTATTGAGAGCGAATGATTGGCTGATGTTTTCCAGAAAATTTTGAAAGCACAAAAAGGTTAATTAGTTACACAAATTGATAGAGTTCCATAAAAAATCGTTGTACAAGCCTAAAATCAGTATAAATTACCAATATTTCAAATTAGATAGGTAGATTAGGTCAAAGATCCAAATTTGGATGGCTCCTGCCAAAATCAGGAGTTGTCCAGTCTGTGGTTAGTATTTTTTGTCTGATCTCTGCATAAGCCCCCAAATAACAGCACCCAATTAATTTAACCTTAAGGTTTTTGATAGAAAATCCAGGTGTTGTTTGCCTTTGGTTAGAAAATAAAAGAGAATATAAATAAATATTCTTTAATGGAAATTCAAACTGTGGTCAAAAACCCATGGGTAAAGGAAACTTTACCCAGAATCTGGAAGAATTTAAATGTCTTTGGACAGAAATATGGACCAAACAATGGTGCAGATGGCTGTATTTTCAAAGAACTTTCTTAATCTCTCTGTTTATATTTCAACTTTTTATTTGTGCCTATTGAAATGTGTGGTGTGAGCTGAATTCCACTACTTCAGATTCTGTAACTGTTTTAAGCTTCTGTTTGTATTAATGCTGGTAAAGAAACTAAACTTTGTTTTAATATTAAGAATTGATTTACCTTCCTGAATAGCCCAGCCAATGTAGTTTTCTAGAAATTCTTGACAGCCAGACAGATGTATACCTATAGGACCACAACACTGCCGCCTTTGGTCATGAATGGTGTTTGGTGAAGAGAGATCAACTACACAGCTGGTCCAGATGGTACTCAACCAGAAAGATGTTTACCTACAGGACCTTAACACTGCCATCTTTGGTCATGAATGGTGTTTGGTGAGGAGAGATCAACTACACGGCAGGTCCAGATGGTACTCAACCAGAAAGATGTTTACCTACAGGACCTCAACACTGCCACCTTTGGTCATGAAAGGTGTTTGGTGAAGAGAGATGAACTACACGGCAGGTCCAGAGGGTATTCAACCAGAAAGATGTTTACCTACAGGACCTTAACACTGCCATCTTTGGTCATGAATGGTGTTTGGTGAGGAGAGATCAACTACACGGCAGGTCCAGATGGTACTCAACCAGAAAGATGTTTACCTACAGGACCTTAACACTGCCATCTTTGGTCATGAATGGTGTTTGGTGAAGAGAGATCAACTACACGGCAGGTCCAGATGGTACTCAACCAGAAAGATGTTTACCTACAGGACCTCAACACTGCCACCTTTGGTCATGAACGGTGTTTGGTGAAGAGAGATGAACTACACGGCAGGTCCAGATGGTATTCAACCAGAAAGATGTTTACCTACAGGACCTTAACACTGCCATCTTTGGTCATGAATGGTGTTTGGTGAGGAGAGATCAACTACACAGCTGGTCCAGATGGTAGTCAACCAGACAGATGTTTACCTACAGGACCTTAGCACTGCCACCTTTGGTCATGAATGGTGTTTGGTGAAGAGAGATCAACTACACGGCAGGTCCAGATGGTACTCAACCAGAAAGATGTTTACCTACAGGACCTTAACACTGCCATCTTTGGTCATGAATGGTGTTTGGTGAGGAGAGATCAACTACACGGCAGGTCCAGATGGTACTCAACCAGACAGATGTTTACCTACAGGACCTTAACACTGCCATCTTTGGTCATGAATGGTGTTTGGTAAGGAGAGATCAACTACACAGCTGGTCCAGGTGGTACTCAACCAGACAGATGTTTACTACAGGACCTCAACACTGCCACCTTTGGTCATGAATTGGTACTTAAAAAAAGAAACAAACAGCAGAAAACCGATGGGTAAGCAGAATGAGAAAAGTCAGCCATCTGTGACCGTTTATACTTTGTAGGCTTTAATACAAAAGGATGACATGAGCATACAGATTATAAACTTTGTCTTTTTTAATACAGTGGACATCTCAGAATGGTTGAAGTTAAAGGTACTTTGCGAAGTGGAAATATTAGAGACTTTGATTTGAAGAAAATAAAATTGTCAAAAAAGTGCCCTGAGAGTATGAAATAAAAGATTCCTAGAATACAAATTATCCACACCAGCAGTACCTGTTACACAAAAGCATGTAAAGCAGGAGTGGCTGTAGACAGTAAAGAACAAGATACCATTAGAATATTCATGATGAAAAGACATTGTATATATTATTAACTTAGTTTTCTTAAATGTGACACTTTAACCATTTTCGGACACCCAGAGGTTTTTGTCTTTTCATTGACAAAGAGCCTGATCACTCTGTAAGTATTCACAGGTAAAATATTCTGTCTATATTAGCTGCAAGTGGGTAGCATATAGACAGGTGAAAATGATTAAGAATTCAGTTTATCTTACTCACTTTTTTGGCTTACTGTCTTTGTAGATGTAAATGCAGTTGGCTCCAATCTTGCATGTAATTACTGAAAATTCTTGGTTACAGACACTGAGCTTTAAATGTCTCTTGACAAAGATGTAATATTACAATTAGCCATATTTAAAGAAAACAGAACTTTCAGATCAATTCCAACATTTGCATAATGTTTGTTTTCTTCATTTGCAGAGCTGCTGGCAAAGTTTACATATCTGGAAGAAAACAGAACACAAAATAAATTGTGTGATCAGTGACCAGATATTTAGGTAAACATGATATAAGGGTTAACAGAAATGTAAACATTTAAAGTATAAAATGTAGCAGTTTGTGACATAAACAAAGATAATTTTAATTCTTGGGAACCTGATGAAAATGCAATCTAAACAATTTTAAAATGATTTATTCCCTTTCATTGCTTGCATTCTATGAAGGCAGTTTCAGTACTGATTGTGAAGAGTTTCTGTTTACCAATTAGGATCTAAGCTTATTTCTGAAATTGGTTTTTGCAACAGTGAGTATACAACTTCTTGTTAGCATCAGTCATACAAGATTGTAGTGTCATTTGTTTAGTGATGGCTGGATACTTTCTTCTTACTCTTCTCCTCCATATTGATTAAGTAACCTTAATGGTTGCCTGGGTTTCTGCATCATCTCAAACAAAATGTTTTGAGACCTTTTCTCACTGAAGTTAAGGGTGTTCATCTTGTCATTCAAAAGGGGCTGTTGAGTCCTCTTGTTGATAGATTTCGGTTCTACAACATACACAGACTAAACTTCTCAGAGATGCTGTTTCTCTGGTACTTAGGGTGAGCCAGCAGAATTTATATATCATCACCAACAGAGCTCCAGGTAGAATTTAAATTAAGTTGTAATGAACAAAATATGCATTAAAAAAAAACTCATTGGAAGCTATTGATATACAAAAGAAAAAAATGAATATATTTTATATAAAATATCTTAAAAATCAGATTTTACACACAATTTGGCTCAATATGCTATATCTAGGTCAGGTCAGAGCTTGGGATATATCGATAGGTCAACACAAGATGGTAGTAGTAGTTTGGTTCAGAACATATAATAAACTAACAATTAATCCTATGGTATCTTCTCTAGGGAGCAGCAAGGCAAACAAACAAATGTTTTACTGCATTTATCACAGTAACAGTACTTCAGGTTTCTTTAATAAATTTATCTTTGACCATTATTTTTTTAAAAAATATAATTACATAAGTTGTAGATTTATTTAAAAACTAAGACCATTAACTTGAATTTAGAATCATTAATTTTCACTCTCTTATATTTTAACAAACACATTCCTGTTCTCAGGCTCTGATGGTATAGATACTGTCCATCATGGATGTACAACAACTTACTGTACTCAGCTTGTGGTGGCATGGTAATTAATTAAACACAAAATTGTATATAATTCAGTAGCCTGCAGGTATCTAGCATATTACAAGAAGAATTGATTGGCGCATCAATACTGATTTAGTTAAACGGATGCCTATTTGAGAGGACAACCAAAATTAGATTGTTTTATCTTTTATTTTGTGCTCTACCAGGGTTAGCAATTTCTTATGTATATATGCATATATAAATAAACATGGGATAGTATTTCATAATAGTAGTTCACTCAGTAAATTAAGAAACCATAGGGTTGATGGTTTCCAAGTTTGACAGAATTCACACTGAGATTACCCACCCTGAATTTTAGTGCTATTGTTGTAGATCACTTTAATGTGAACATCCTGAATATTCAGAAGAGAAGCCTCAACTAAAAGATATATTTTTGATTTATAAATTTGCTGTTCAATCAGTCAACAAATTTATAGTTTTTAAATAAAATCTAAGGTGTTTTTCTTGACATCTCACCTGATCTTTGATGGTGTGAAAAATGGTCATGGGAATTAATACATAATTCCTGATAAAGTCCAGGGGGAGATGGCGGTTCTCTGGTAGCTCGATCAAGGCTGTCATAGCTGTAAAGGTGAAAGTATTTAAAATAGTTTTTTCTATTCTAACATTAGTTTTATTTTTAAAAAATCCACACATATTTTATCCTTCAGTGTTTATTTTCACTTTGTAATTGTAATAAGTTATTCTGTCATTAAAATGTTTGTTATATATTCAATCATTCAATATTAATAGTTTATCTTCTATTTTGGACAATTCTGATTATTTTAAAGCTGAATCACAAAAATTATTTAAAATATATCAAATAGAAGAAATAAATTGGACGTAAGAGTTATTTAAAAAACATTCTATAGATATAGCGTAAGAAAACAGTGAATTATATTAAGATCAAATGTTAATTACTTCTATTGTTTAACTAAGGACATTTTTTTTCTTTTTACTTTCATGTTCAGTTAAGTAAACTAATCTGCCAAAATAGTATTTCAGTGTGGAGAATATTACAACAATTTTTTTATTTCTAAATCACTGGCTGATGAATATAATGATAAATATGGAGAGTAACAACCATTCCACAGCAGTTTCCTTTTATATTATTAGTGTAGTGTCATCTATTATATTTGAATTCACATGAAATCTTGTAATGGGCTTCAGCTCACGTCTGACATTGCACTACTACAGCATACATTTGATGTTCTGACCTTTTACTCAATTAGTGTCTACAATAAATTTACCAGTGTACGTTTTCTTCCTAAGTCTTAGTGTTTTTCTTATTTCATCTCTGTTTTGATAACAAACTCGGCTGGTATTTTGTTTTAATGCCACGTCTCAAATAAATCCTGTGTTTATAAGCGAAGCTTTAGAATACTTACACTGCAGCATCATCTTGATTATCTTTTACTGAAAGAGATAAGAGTCACATTAAATGTACTGTTGCTATTTGAATGAGACTATGGACAAGGATCACACAATAAAGTATGTAAATTACTATGGAATCAACTTTATTAATCCTTACTGGAACTAAACAAGACAATTCTGATAGAGAAATTACACAGAAATAATACGTTCCTGTACTTTTAAATGAACCTCATTCAGCAACAGCAGCATTTTGAGATGTATGCAAGTAGGCTGAAACTAAATTGCAATAAATAACACAAATGTTTACCAGTATCTTGTTTAACAGAATGATTTACAAATTTACTCTTATTTCATGCAGTTAGCAAATCCAGCAGCAGAATTAATGTTTAAAATTGCAGCTGTTGATTTTAGACCCTGACAACAACAAGTATTAACTCACACTGGCTGTATTCCTGATTGTTGTAATCAGGCTGTTTTTCAAAAGATCATTTTCTTTTTCTCTACTCTTTAATATAAACTAATAAACAGCAATATTTTCAATGCTGATTCCAATATAATTTTTACATCTTCATTAATATTTGTTGTTGTCTGATTATCATGGGCTGTGATTTGATTTAGATGGACATATCACTTAGCATTTATCAAATGGTTGTCTTCCACAGTTTTGTTTTTTAACTGCTCCAAGTGTCAATTTCTGTGGCCGCTGCTTCATACCCCTCGTAGGTTGGGAACACACTGCCATTTACTTCAAATATTCTGGATACAATTCCTTTGTTATGATTGTTCTATAAACCCTGTTTGGTTTCACAAAACAATCTTGTTCCTAATGTCTTTTCACTATTAACATGGCAGGTATACACCTGGTAATACTGTGAAGATTGGTTCTGTTATTTTATAAGGAAATGTTACAACTTAGGCTTCGTTGACATCCATTTCTTTCCTACTAATATTTGATTTGTGAGGGTCTCTTCTACAATATGAATGGACCTTTTTGTTGCCCTGTTAGATGCAGGTTAGGTATACTTGGATGCAAGCATATGTTTGACATCATGTAGATCCATGAATTCAGCAAACTTTGCAGAGTTAAACTGGTTTTTATCTGACCCCTGTTATTTTGGTAATCAGTGATCTGAAAAAAATTAACCTTAACTCATCCAATGTATTTTCTGTGCATCACCTTGACATTTAACTGCAAGTACTAAGTAATAATCTCAAATCCTTTTCACAAAAATGTACATGAACGTTTTGAAATGCCCCACTTTTGAACCATTTGTTTGATTTTTGTCATTTAGGATACTACAGAAAACCTCATGCAACTGATTTAATCAAACAAATTCCATAGTGCTCCCAATGTAATTCAAGAATTTTCTCCCCAAATTTCGGAGAAATGATAACTCTCATACCCCATGGAAGTCCATACTTCTTGTTGTGCTATGGCTGTAACTCCACATCACAAACATCTGGCCAAAATTACTGTATCCTCCAAGTACTGGACCAGGCTTATATTTCCTGCAAAATCACCTCCTGTTACTGGGAAATCATTCCCTACTGCTCCTAAATTATAAATGCCTCTCCCCCACCAACCTTTGGATCTTTTTGTGGTAACATGGAATGCATCAGAATTTAAATGATTCTTGGATTTTCTACGCAGAATATCATGATCATGTACTAAGAGTATTGATGGTATAGATTGTGATGCTGATGTGCAAAAAATTCCTTGATATAGGAAATGTTCTGAAAGATATCAAGTTGGTATTAGTGATGGAGACCAATATGATAAGGCAAATGATGATGCAATCTCTTCTTTGATTTGAAGAATTGCAGACAAAGATATCCCTATATTGCAAGCTAGAAAATGTCTTACAAGCTGCCTGAGATTATGATGATATTCCTGAAGCTGATGTCACCAGCATATTGAAACATGGTAGTGAAATCAACTTTTGCTGCCTGATTGCACTATTGAAAACATTGGTAAACATGAAGGGTATTGACTGTGATGGAAATCAGAACCTGAGATCCACAAAAGGAGGTTCTGGAGAAATTCAAGTTTTGTTCACTGTATCTCATGAATCTGGCCTCAACAGCAGATAATAGTTTTTAGCATTTGCCTCATGTGAGAAATTGCCTATGATCCACCATGATTCAAGCCAGAATTAACCGTTTACTTTGACTAAATGTGTATAAAGAAGTTGATACCCTGAACTTCACTGAGCTGATACAGACTTCCAGATCTATAAAATGGGTGTAGAGAGATGCACTTTACTTATTACACTGAACAATGAATCAAATTTTACAAAAATACACAGGATAATTCTGTTTGTTTACAACCATGAATATTCTTAATAGCATTTTTCACATGTACTAATTTGTCAGTCATTAATAAGGAATACATTTTTTAAATATTTTTTCCATAAAAATGGGTTAGAAAATATACCTTACGTCCCCAATAATAATAATAATAGATCTATGCCTGTGACAAATACCACAATGATCCTGCACATGTAGAGAGAAACACGAGGGTGATCAGGTGCTAAGCAGATGTCTAACAGCACCTTGCTGTTTCTTTCATTCAAGCAGATGGTTGGATGATCCAGCCAGTCAACACTTATTGCACACAGCCAACATCAGTGTAAACCTGGCCATTTTGTTCCTTAAACCTGATCCCTACAGAACACCTTTGCAATGAGCTGCAAGACATTGATAGTCAGTATCTCAGACATACCAGGAGAAACTATTTCAGGGTCTAGTAGAGAAACATTGCACTAGATTTGGTGATAACTTGGGTTGCAGGTGTCGAGTTGATCAACTGTTATCATGAGTACATCAGATACTGGAGCTCAAATAACAATGTCTGTGTTGTTGAATAGATATGAAGTCACCATGATGAGCAGGGGCAGATTGGGCTGCCAGGACACAGGGCAAAATCACAGTGGGCCAGTGAGTCTGTGGGCCATTGCCACTTGGTGCCTAGTCAGTAGGCTGATAACCTGATTGGCCTCTCTAGTTTCAATACTATTATGTGCTACTGAGCAACCTACTGCACTCTACATTAGTTGTAGTTGTCTCTATATGTAATTTTATGTCAGAAGTTATCAACTGTATAACCAAATTAATGATGTCCTGGCCCCCAGACCCTGTAGGTGAGAGACAAAATAAGTTCCAGCAAATATGCTTGAAATTTGGCATTCTGTACAGTCTGTACTGTACTCATACACCCAGCGTTCTCCTCTGCAGCTTGCATCTAAGCCTTAATTATATATTTTTTAGTTGTAAAGAACAAACTCTTTCAAGAGCTGAGACACAGTGATTACTAATTTATATATAATATATTATTATCCTCAATAATTTTTTAATGAACTACAGTCATGCACCACATAACGGCATTTCAGTCAACGACGGACCACATATATGGCAGAGTTCCCATAAGATTATAATGGAGCTGAAAAATTACTATCGCCCAGTGACGTTGTACCTGTCGTAACATCATAGCACAACACATTACTCACGTGTTTGTGGTGATGCATGTGTAAACAAACCTACTGTGTTGCCAGTCGTATAAAAGTATAGCACATACAATTATCAGGCCTTTTCGTAAAGGAACAATGTTATTTACGTTGTATTATTACACTCTATATCAGCAGCAGGTATCTGTTTAATATTGAATATAGAAAAAAATGTGTTTAACTTATTTCATTTATTTGAATAACTGCATATTATACATAACATTCTCCTTCTTCGATAAAGATTGTCACGTCATATACTCATTCGTATATCATCATCTATCGAGTAATTGCGTTATTATTGCTTAATAATTTCAGTTTTGTGGAAAATCAGGCAATCATTTTATTTTTATATGTATGCAAGTAAATTTAGTACGGTCACAATTATAAGATTTCAACTTTATTCTATGTATTCATAATTATTGAATATTTATCTGTCTACATATAATTATATATGTGTATAACTTGAGTATTTTTGACTTTGTGTACAGGGCTTTTTTTAACGTTCAGTTCTAATTGAAAAAGTGCAGTTCTGAAGGCAAATGTGAACAGTTCAAATACAGAAATGTAACAGTGATTCTTCAAATAACGTCAAACAAAAATTAAAATAATGCTTTCTTTTTATTTTTGGATGAAGCATTATATTCCTCATAGCTACAGACTGACAAAAATAACAGTTCTAAAACCCAATGCATTCTTGAATAAAGTGGATACACTCAGACTACTCAGTGTTGTCTCAAAACAAAAATTTTTAACTTTTATCTTCAGCTTGCTCTTTGAGGACTGTTCATCAGCTTCGTCTGCTCTCCATCTGAGTTATCTAACATGAAATATATGTTGGATGTGTCTTGTTCTTATTTTCTTTTTAATTGTTTGTTATTAAAATAAGGCTATTTAGTGATCGAATCATAAGCCAAAGGGATGAAGTGCTTAATATTGACCTTAGAATATGTTCTAACACCCATTGACCTCAAAATGTCCCTGTAATTAGTCAAATTTCAAAATTTTCTTGGTGGCTTACAGCGCCCCGAACCTAAGCTGTATGGGATCGCTGCAGTCGCCAAAAAAATCATAACCTACATTAATGGGCCGATTTTAGGTGTTTGCCTGTGCCATTTTGGGCTCCCAATCCGCCCCTGATGATGAGTTTAACTGTACCATCCTTTTCTGTAATTTGTAATTCTTGTTTCACGGCATGCAATGTAAAATCTGTAAAATCTTATATGGGCAGGTGCAAGTGAATGACTCAAAATGTCATTGCCACATTTTTCTTTGAAGAGAACACCTGTAACATATTTCAGGTATTCTATTGATATTTCATTATTCACTAATATTGATGTTTTAATGCTTCTGACCAAGAGGAAAAAATATTTGAATTACATTTTAAATGATTCAGCATATTTGTCTGATGTAAATATTCTGGACGCGTTTAAGTCTCTAAAATTACCTCTGGTTTTCTGTTTTCCGTCTTCACCTCTGATCTGCTGCCTTTGTTGTCTATGAACACAGATCACAACAATCAAAGTTACAAAGACTCCAGCAAAAAAGGCTCCCACAGTTGCTCCAGCAAGTATCTTACTACTCTGAATGCTATATTTCTCTGCACCTATAATATCCAAACAAAAGGCAAGGGGAGCATAAACTCAGTTCATGACTGATTGAACATAAAAACAATTAAAACAACCAACCTGTCTCTTTGAAAATTTACATTTTTCAAAACAAAAAGTTAAAAGAAAAAAAACATTTGCTTAGCTTTATCTTTATTCTAAATCGAACAAATTTATAATATATTTCTTTTCATGTTTTAGACAAACATGGGCTGGCTGCAATGGCATTGGAGGGTAAGTGAAGCAGCTGGCAGCGAGAGGCAGTTTACAGCACCCTGTACACAATCAGATCTTCACACCTGGGTCTCTTCCTGAATGGACTTCAAGGCAGGGATAAACTTATTTCATGTGACAAAGGAAGAGATAGAAGCTCATGCAAAAAAGTGGAGCCACTTCTTTCTTTCACAAGCAAAAATAGTCCATGGGACAAGGAGTTACCACTGCTTGATCCCATCAGCTACTTCACTGCTTAGTGTCAAGAGAGTCCCCACCGATTATGCCTTTACAATGGAATCTGTCTGGTCAGCATGATGGCTTCCAGACAGGAAAACATACCCAATCCCAGACAGTATGTTGCTTGCATATATTAATATTATAGAAACCTAAAATGGTGGTTGAGAGATACTTCAGTGATAAAATAACACAGCAAGTGGTTTTACATTATTGCACAACAAGAAATGTGGACAAATGTCACATACAGAAAAAGTAGGCATAAGGCATTATAAAAAGTCTTCCAAACCTGCAGACAAGACTCGCCCTCTCCCTGTCATCAAGGAAAATGAGGTCAACAGTGTGACCCCTCCAGATTCCTGTCAAAACCATGGCATCAGGACAGTTCCGTGATGACTCATTTACGACATGGAAATTATCATCAGTCCATAAGGAACAATTAGTCTGTTAACACGGCCATGTCTATATGGCTTAAACTTTCATTACTCCACACAATGATGTCCTGCAATATGGGGTTGGAGTAATTTTAACAAGCCAAACCTCTCACAGCTCCACTCAACAACTGTAACCCTCTTCAAGAAAGCCAGGCAGCAGTGTGGGATGAAAATGGTTAACAAACACAAATGGAAAAGACTGACTGACTGAATGCAAGTTTTATTGCCAAATGTCTGATCAACTTGACAGGGCTCTGCAGAAAGAAATAGTTGAGAGTTTCTTCAGTACAAACAAATTCCTCCCTACCCAAACATGGCCAATCAACAAAGCTTATAGTCTCCTCAAGTTGCATAATTCACTAACATGATCACGACCCTTGTTCAGAGAAGTCTCACTGTAGTGTTCTCTATGCTGTTGTCTTTGGATTCTGCTGTGTTTGCCAACTTTGAATACCCCACACTTTCCTCCCAAATCAAGTGCTTCACCATTCTCCTGCAGTCTCTACGATAATGTCACCCAAATGGAATGTTTTTTCAACATGTACTGGCAGGTTATTTGGATGTTGAGTTCAGACTTAAATCAAACATAGATACCACACAGCTGTACCAGCTGTGACCTAACTGTAGCTATTCATTACTAGGACTCACCAAGACTCACCAAAAGACTTATCTTAAATGGTGTAAATATGGTAGCTCTTTGCACAAGTATCAACAACATGCATATGTTTTCTTTCCTGTCACCAATTGTGACAATTGTAAAGATCCTTTATAAAATGAGTGAAATCATGTAAAATAAATACTTACAGTAGACATTTAGAGATTCAACTCTCCTGATTTAAGTGGAAGTGATCAAAATTTTGATCTTTGATCTAATCTACCAATCGGGTTTTAAAAATTGGTTATTTCTACCAATTTCAGGCATGTACACCAAATTTTCTGGAAGTTTATCAATTTATGTAACTATAATTAACATTTTCATATATTCAAAATTCCTCGGTAAACATCAGCCAATCGTTTGCTCTCAATAGTGAAACCAGTCGAGTAAACACGTGATTCATTCTCTAAATCATCCTTCACTTTCTTCTTGGCCATTAGAAACCGATTACATAAATAAGACCACCAATCATATTTGTTGTCGAAAGCAAGTGTTATTGTTCTAAACTAAGCGTGATTAGTCAAAATGACTTCTTTGGCAACAGGAAAGTTTTAACTCTTATTTTCTGTCAAGATCAATTAGTATCAACATCATGATATCACACAACCAAAAGCGAAGAGAAAATGCTACGAGTGCACCTTCCAGACATCTTGAGAAAAGGAATTTCCTTGGGTGGCCAAATGTACTTTTAAAACAGATGCATTTTCCACGGTAGACCTATTTTATTTTACACTTGACGTTTATGAAATTCTTTAATTCTCGGTTGATTATGTTTTATCCATAAACAACTTTATTGTTTTTGTTTAAACTATTTTTTTTAAAGGGCCAGGCCAGGGGAACCCCTGCCCAAATTTAAAATTCTTCCTTGTTTATTAAGATTGAAATTGTTATGTTTCTTTTTGTGTTATTCCAGATTTGCTACAGAACCTTTACCATTAGTCGTGGTGGCAAGAACGACCTGGAGAAGCATAGTCAGACAACATTGCACATTACCACCCAGATTGCAAAGACAACCACCTCCTCAGTTTCATCATTTTTGTGAATCCAACAACAGATGACAGGGCAGAGGTTCTATTCATCAACTTCATTGCTGACCATTCTACCAAGCTCTGTAAGATGATGTTTCCTGACTACAGGACAGCTCAGAAGTTTCACTGTGGTTGTACAAAGACAATGCAGGTGGTCAAGAAATTGTTAGCTCCAATCTTGCAAAATTAAGTCGTGATTCACTGTAGGAAGGAACCATTTTCCCTTACATGTGACAAGAGTAACGACACCAACTCAGAGAAGACTCTTGCCATCCTTGTGATATATTTTACTGACAGAGCAGCTACTAGATTCTTTGCCATTCCTATTTGTAACAATGGAACAGGGGAAAATATCTCTCAGCACATCCAGGTTTTGCTCACCTGTGATATTCCCTGGACCAACCTTGTTTCTTTTATGTCGGACAACTGTAGTGTGATGACTGGTGGACATAATTCTGTGGTCAGTAGGATCAGAGAGGTTTGCCCAGATGTTTGAGAGAGAGAGAGAGAGTGAGTGTGTGTGTGTGTGTGTCATTTAGCCAAAACTCCTGTACCTGCTGGTGTCAAGTGTCTACCACTGCCTGTAGAAGATCTCTTGATCGATGTGTTTTATCACTTCCAACACGGTTCTAAGAGAAAGGAACAGCACCAGGAGTTTCTTGACTTTACTGAGACAGAACCACTAAAGATCCTGAATCATCGTTCAACAAGATGGTTGAGCTTAAAGAGAGCAGTTAAACGACTATTACTCAGTTGACCAACCCTGCAATGTTATTTCCTGTCCCAGGACTAATCAGAGAGACCTGAGAGTGTGAAGGTGGCAGACAGCCTTGTAAACCATGAGATGCACCTATACTTCTGCTTCCTCAGCTACACCCTTCCTTTCTAGTTGACTTTAACACCAATTTCAGGCAGACGAGTCCAGGATTGGTATGCTGGGTGGTGCTATCTGGCATCTATTGAGGGAGTTGCTTGGGAAGTTCATCGACACCAGGGTCATCCACAGTAGAGAAAACATCACTAATGTTCCTTATAAGGATCCTACACAGCACCTGGATGATGATTTCTTGGCTGTCAGTATGCCTGCCAGTAGCTACATAGCATCTCAAGATGATGAACTGCAGCCATCCATGACGGATATATTCCTTAGCTCATTCATAGCCAGAATTCCCTAGAAAAACTGCCATTTTGTTGACATCAAACATCCTGACCGTCCTATAAGGCCCCATAATGATTGTAGTTCAAATTCCGCACTATATCTCCTTATTCTCTTGCTCCCTCACAAAATCATGTTGCTCACGAAATTCTTAATGAGAGTAGCTTTAAGTCGGCCATTATGCATATGTTTGTAGCTATAGAAGGCTTAGGAGAAATTTAACACTGGAGTTTTAGTTTGTATTCGATTTGAATTTTACCCCAAAATGGCAACCAGAGATTTTTTAACAAAAATACTTTGAATTCTAATGACATTTATTCATCAAATTATGATTTTGTGGGGTTTAATGAAGATGATGTTGAAAATCCAACAACAAACATGTAACAGAAAGATCTTGACTTTCACAAATCTGATATCCAAGTTCCTGAAACATTGATATTCAATAATAATGCAAATATTGATGATAATAGATCCCATGACTGTGTGAAGAGTCTACCATGGACAGAAGATTTGGAGTTGATAAAGTTTTTTAAATATTCTGAAAAATATGTTCCTACCGCTGACATGGATGTCAACAGTGAACCATTGGATTTTTTTAGGCTTCTCATTGATAGAGATTTCGTTGATCTCTTCACAAGAGAAACCAACAAATATGCCGATTTTCGACAGTGGAACCCTGTGACTACTGCGGATATTGAGACTTTCTTGGGAGTCACCACAACGATGGGAATTAAAAATATTCTGGAGATGCAACAGCACCAATGATTCTATCGGGAAGAGTTTCATTCAAAGAATGATATCTAGGAATAGATAAAAATCCATTCTACAATACCTTCATTTGAATGATGCAGAACAGTAACTGAAGAAAGGTAGCCAGACTTCGATTGACTCTATAAAATTCGTCCTTTGTTGGATTATTTATCAACAAATTTTATTGATAATTTTATTCCTCCGGAAAACATTAGTGTCGATGAGAACGGTTAAGTCTAAAGGTTTATGCACACTCTCAGTTTAGGCATTTGCTGGCTAAGCAACTTTCTGCCGGCAGAGGGTTTGTTAATTGAAGGGAACCACAAATAAGAAAAATGTTAAAAACTTTAGCTCCTAAAAGTCTGTCTGGACATAAACTAATTAAATTGGAGGGAAGAAGACACGCGCGCATGCGCGCGCTTGTGTGTGTGTGTGTGTGTGTGTGTGTGTACAGAGTTCGAGAGACAGATGCAAGGCACTGGTGGGTGGAGGTAGTATCCAGTCCGTATATGGCTGCAACGAATGCCAGTTAAATCTTGCAAAAAAAAAACCATGCCATGTGAAATATCATGCAGAAGTATTTTGAAATCAAATGTATTACCAAAATGTTTCTGAAATTGTTTATTTTTTTTTTTTAGTTATAACTCATTTAGCTCATTTTATAAACAAACTTGAAATCTGGGTGGCCATCTTGGATTTTCTGAACACCTGGGATCAGCCATTAGTCCTACAATCTGGTCATGAAAGAGTTAAGGTGATCAGATGTTTCTATACTGCTATTGTTGAAAAATGCTGGACAAGTTCCCCTTTAAGGATCCTGTGGTGAACTCTCTTTATTTCCTTTTGCCAGAACGGAGAATAGACTTGAACCAAGCACATATCATTGATCTGTGTCAGAGACCCCCTTCTATCATTCCAGTAGATGACCCTCAGGCTGTAGAGGAGGAATTTAGAGACTTTCAGCTTTGCCATGATAGTGATTTTCCACCACCAGATATCTCAGTTGATGTATTCTTGGCAGATGTCAGGAAGATGAAGGACCACATATCCAAACAGGAGATTCCCCTGAGATTCCCTTATTTGGGTAGATTGGCTAGGGCCATGTGTTCCATTCCTAACAGTAATGCAGAGTGTGAAGGATTCATCTCCATGGTCAGAGAGATTCAGACTGATCAGAGATTCCTACTGAACATAACAGTATTAGAAGCTCTGTTGAGAAACAAGATTAACAGAAATGAGGAGTATCTAGTTTAAGCCGTCTGCAGCAGTGCTAAAGAGTGTCGAGAGTTCCTGTAGGGAATATAATAGAAATCTGGACATTTTGAAGAATCTCAGAGATTAGTGTCACTATTTTGAGAGAACTGTGAATGATAGCTAAATGGTCATTAATGACAATATGTCTGCTATTTCAATAGCAGCCGTCCTTCTCTTTCATTTTCATTGTGATTGTTACAGTAAATTACTTTCAAACATGTTCTCTATTTGTGATTGAAACGTAATGGTACAGTTTATTAAACAGTGTCTGTCAATACAATGACATTTTATATATCTGTTTTTACTTGTTCACTTAATACTTTCAATCAACAGAGGAAATTGAACAACCTCTTTGGCAATAGAAACCAATATTTCAAGACGATGTTTGAGGTCTTCAGAAATGAAAACAAATACATATTTGAACTTATTCATCAACTAAGTAAGGTATTATAAACAGGTACATTTGTTACTTTAACCCTTTTTTCTGGAAGTCAAAAAAACAACATAGTGCTAAGATTAAGTCTGAAATTTACAAAATATGAAAATATGATGATATCTTCAGATCTGCAGAATTGAAAACAAATGGCAAAATCAAAGAATGCAGGGTATCTGCAAATTGATGGGCTTTACACCAGTTTTGTTTGTAAATTGCTTGATTTTCTGCGAGTCGCACAAAATCTCCCCCAAGAGAATTTTGAAAAGTTGGCAAGTAGACTGGAGAATACTTACAGGATACATCCAGGCTGATGTTTCTTGAAAAGACAGCTGGTTCACCAGCCACATTAGAGGCCCTGCAGTACACAACGGCTCCATCATCTGATCTCTGAGGTCTCAGTGTTAGTGTAGAAAGGGCATCTGATAGTCTATTTGGAGTGGTGATGTTGGTCTGTACACCTGACAGCTGTTCTTTATGTCCATCAGTCTTCAGTCTGAACCAGGTGATCTGAGCTGCAGGTTTACTGTCGTTTGCTGTACACTGAAGTTTTGATGGTTGACCTTCTATCAGACTGATGCGGCCATGAGATGAGACAACGGCAGAACTTGTAATGGCTACAGCAGAAACAGAACTGAAAACAAAAACCTGATTAAAATTATAATTTAAAAGGAAATAAAACATCACAAGATATTACAATAAAATAACGGTGGCCCCATCAATCCATCACTGTACACACAGAACTATTGACTAATTTTCTTCTGCAAAACAACACAAAAAGAGAAAATCCAGGAATCGTTTAAAAGTTATGAAGTAAGAAAATTTGAATGCAAACAATTTTAATATTGAAGTTTTAATATTAAACAAAGACTCACCACGAAGAGGCTGCTAAAATGTGGACAGTAGGCTCAAATCTAGTAAATACTAACTAATATATTCATGCATATTATCTCCCAAGCTGCCAGTTCCCACATATCTGATGTTGGCTTCACAAATCATTTTACCATATGAATGGAGAAACAAGTTTCTTGATGAACAATTGTTGTGCAATCAGATTGAAAGTTTCCAGTTCAGCATAAAACCAATCACTTTGGAAATCACTGAGCGGACCAAACTGACTGGTCAGGGCTGCATACAAAAAGAAAATCAGTCCAGTATTTTTGAGGTGTGGATGTTGCTCACTTCCAGGTATCTGAAGTACAGATCATTAAACACACTAATCACCTGTTAATTCCTAAGAAATCCCTACAAACCAATTACAAAATCTGACCAATGATTAAGGACTCCTCAAGGATGTCAGGGCAGAATCTGATGAATGGTCTGCGGTGTGTGCAGAGTCAGGTCTCATATTCCACCCAGATCCCTAACAGGGAATACATAAGGTCACTGTGAGAGGACAGTTCTCCCTTGTTTGTCTAGACTCTTATACAGTTAACAGCTGTATTTAAAAATATCACATTTAATCTACAAATATTTAAAAATTTGTTACTTTAGTCTCAAGATTCCTCCATTCATCAGAATTTAATGTATTTTCTTTAGCAGACTGATCTACTCTGGCCCCCATTCACTGGATCCTACCTATGCCTTGATGATCCCTTTTAGCCAAACAATTTTCACACCTGAAGATTTCAAGTTTCCCACCTTGTTTGTCAGCTACATTTTCTAATACAGAATTATGAGAGATGTCAAGTGAGGTACAGAAAATATTGTGTACACCACAAACTGTTAACAGATTTGAAAAGTAAAATAATGAAAATAGTAGCACCAGGTGAACTCTGACCTCACCTTCTCTCAAACACCTTGGTCTCAATGGGACGGCTATGATTTACCTTGACTCAATTTTGTGATGGACAGATTTATCTCAAACAGTGTTAAGGTTTTATCTATTTATTTATTTAGTTTTTCAAATATTAAAATTCTATTTTATATCCTTGTTTCAAAGGAGGCTAAACAGAAAAATGTTTTTAATTGTCTTTGGCTGATATAAAGTAAAATTGTCTCACCTTGAACATCCATTGTGTACGGGTTACTGTTGAGTGATTGTCCTGAACAAGACCAGGTGGTGCCATCCTCTGACAGGTGAACTGGGTTTATTGCCATTGTTGATGCTGTGTCATTACAGGTGAAACTAATTCTTTGAAGGATTGGGAGATTGGAGTGAAATGGATTCTGTTGTGCTTTACACGGATTCTTACGATAATCAAAAACTCCTACATGACCTTCTCCAACTTTTTTCAAAAACACAAATCTAAGGGGCCGAGATAGGAAGCTACAGCTTAGCCAGAAAGACCGGCCGCTGACTGCAGATGGAGCCTGGGTCCTCAGTGTCAAATTGGCTGAAAAAACAATTTTATAAAAATCAAATCTTCCATTTAATCAGTTTTAAAAGCCTCTGTTCACCAGCAGAACAATCTGCTGTCTGTATACAGTGTGAAAGATGATTATAGATTTCATCAGACTAAACAAACATTTTTTTAATTCTATATAACAAGTTACCTTTGAATTTCATTCCTCAAAATCACAGATTTTCATTTCATTTTTTAAAAGTAAAAATAAATGAGAAACAAATGAAAACCCAGACAAATCTCTCACCTGGACCCCAGACATTCACCTGTGCTATCATCAGGATAACGGGGCAGATGCATAATGAAGCAAAACAAAGCCGCTGAGCCCCTTTGTGTTTTTATATACATTAATGTCTCCATTCTCCCTGATCCAGTAAAACAACGGCACAAGGGTCAGAGTGTGTGAGGAATGGTTTGTAGAGGAAGGAATACAGAAAACAGTCAGAATCATCCGTTAGAAATTCCCCATTAATCCCTGGAGATT
Organism: Nautilus pompilius; assembly: GCA_018389105.1. NCBI lineage: Eukaryota > Metazoa > Mollusca > Cephalopoda > Nautilida > Nautilidae > Nautilus > Nautilus pompilius. The sequence continues at coordinate 274,586 of JACATO010001055.1, forward strand.
AACAGAAATGAATACCATGACCGTTTCTGGAACTAACATAGGAATTGTGTGGATATGCAGCAGTTACAGCCATCATGGCGTTGACACAACAGAAAAATTACAAAAACAGGAGATGTTCCCTTATGGGTATTTAAATGTTGGTTTTTGCATCACCAGAAATATCAGCTTTTTCCTTTATTTTTTGCTATTACAAAGCTATAAATAATATGGCACAATCAGGCATCAGCTCCAAGCATCATATATCACATCTTCATCCACAGCATCTTTATTCCACAACCATCTGATCAACAGAAATAAAACAAGGAAAAATGTTCAATGTTAGATGCCTTTTCTCTGTAAACCAAACCATTAAATTTGACTGTAAGCGGCTGTCAGCCATCAGGTGCAAACAGTTTGCTCAATTTCTTTGAACTGTTAACTTGGAATTATCCTGAAAGGTTTCTTTCTCCCATGTAGCGATTGGCTAATACACAACCAATGGAAACCAATGATTCAAGATAGCCACACCCCACCCACCATATGCCAAGGTCTTCAGCACCTATGAGGAACTGAAGAAATCTCTCTGCATTCAGAAGAAATTTAAAAGAAATAACAAAAATTGGGCACCTGAGTGGAGCAAAGATAATGAGATCTGTGTACAAGTAACTTTAAAAAATATTCAACAGTGAACCTGGCAAAAACTGAAAACATCAGAGAGGAATTGTAAAACTGGTCAGAATGTGTTAAATAAAAAACTGTACAAAGGGAAATAAGTCTACTAACGTTGTGGGAGTTATGTCCCTTGATATGAAAATAGTGTCTAAGTAAATGAGTTTGTTGTAGTTTTAAAACTGATTTACTGTTTGAAAAAAAGACATTGAATATCAGAAAAGAAAGGGGTAATTTCCAAAATATGTGGTAGAACCCCAAAAAATTAAATATGGTGATAAGTCATTAATTTTAGGAGACAGCAGCTGAGAATCACCCTCCCAGCAATTTTTTGAAAACCTTTTTATAAAAACATTAGCATATTTACTGACAGATAATCTACACTTCTTACAAACCACCATCGGTAAATTCTCCCAGTCTGTTTGCCTGTTTTGATAAAGTAAAAGTGGTGCTGGTTAATTACAGAAAATGTTCAATTTTCTTCAGTCCTAGGTTCAATGTAGTGTCGGACAGTCAATCAGCATCAGCTTTCAGGATTTTGAAGATACTGTAATGTCTCTATAACATATATTCTGAGGCTGCCGATAAAATTGAACTGTGAGGCAAAGTTGCCATGTTGTCTGGTATCTCTGACTGTGATGGATTAAATGGATAAAATCTAAAAGGGGAGGGACTGCTGATATTGCAGGTGGCCACATATTTAATTACATTTTCTTTAGTCAGATGGACAAGATGTATTTTCATCAGCCACATTTTGTGTGTAAAATATATTCCTACAATCTCACAAAGACACCGGGATAACATTTGTTGATTGAGAAAATTTAGAATTAAAATAAATATCTGATGAGCATCTTTCTAAATTTTCACACCAAATTGCATCTAATGAAGTTAATAGAGAAACAACTTTAAATGTTTTAAAAAACTATTAGACTCTTGTTATGTGTTTGTCCCCAGGTAAAGTCTGCTGCAGACACAGGTAAGAGATAATCACCGTCATGGACAGAGAAGATTTATAAAACAATGAATGATTGAAGGATGCTGTGGTTGACGGATGTATACTTGCTTACAACTGTACTGACTGGAATAACTTCCTGGAGGGACACAATTATTATTATTATCTAAACTATCTTGCTCAAGCAATTTGTACAAAATTATTTACTTGTAACTTTGAATTACTGTAAATTTGTTTCTTCCATGTAGCAATTAACAGATACATACATAAACAATGGTAATTTAGTAATTAAAATAAACAGAGAGAGACACACAAAACACAGGTGTACACATTTTTAGGAGTTGAATATAATAAATGTGGATGTTGTCCTTTAAGTATTGATAACCTCAGTGAGCATCATCAGCATGTGAAACTAAAACCATGATAAGAACAGAAACCGAACAGATGAACACGGATCATTGGACCGTTAGAACTTATTTCGTGAAGTACAGTCAGCGGCTCTGAGCTGTTTGTGCCATTGAGATTTTAATTGTCTGCCTTATGTACGACCACATCACAGGTCTCTGCCAAGTAAGACAACGAAATAGCAATCCTGATAACCTGACACATTAAGATATGAAAGCAGCAGAATAACTTGGAAAATGGTTGATCTCATCCCAAAGATCACCTGAGTGTCAGGGGTTCATACAAACTCCTGAAACAAGTTGTACTTGAGAGTGAAGAACACTAGTCTAAGGTTATTCACTGATCAGCTTCAGGTATCACCAAAATACTGATCTCTGCTTATGAAATAACAACAAACTACTTCATGGTAAACTGTAAAATCAAAGGGAAGGGAATCATGGCATAAAAATGAAGGGGATAGTAAATAAAAATGTCTGGGTAACTGTAAAACAACCTTAAATGGAAATGAATAAATCTCAGTCTATTTCGCATGGGGTCAAAGGTTACTACTTACCATTAAACTGGGGGTGGGGGGGTGGACTAGAATCAAATACTAAACAAACCAGGAGAGATCAAAAAGTACATTGTCACCACCTTTGTGAGGAGGGAGTAAAAAAACAGCTGAGGATAATATGACAGGAACTCACATGATCAAAATCATTCACACTCAGAGAACAGCAGGTAGTACAGGACCGCCTCAGACATAACATGATCCAGGACTGATGGGATCACAAATGACATGATCGCACAATTGCCAAAATCATGGAAGAAACTGGCACTTTCATTTTCAGCAGATTATCACGTGGAAATAAAATACCGATTCCGTTATTCTTCCAATTATCAAGAAAAGAACCTCAAAGTATAAATATGTGATTGGACCACAAACAGAATCTTGGTGTTGTTCACTTTTACCTAACTAGGGAACTGGAACAGGGAGTTGTACAGGGAATGGGAAGTAATATGATAATTTCTCTAGTGGAGAGAAAACTGGATGATCCACTGGATCACAGAAGTTTTGACTATGTGTTTTTGTTCCAGTTTTAGTTATCATTCTGACATTTCCAGAAAATGTTACATAGCATTTTGTTTCCTTTTCTTTTCAGCTAAGGAGAAATTTGTGACCTTTCAAAGTTCAAATAAACAGAAAACTTAAAATTACCCAGTGCTGTGCTATCTCTAACCAAAACAGTTCCTCGGTCGATTTTTTTTTCCTAAAGTAAATAAACCCCTTTTAGCTCCACAGGGGTCCAGTTTGTAAAACCCCTGAGGGTATCACTGGTAAATTATCAGGTAACCAACAGTTTCATATGGCAGGTGTGAAGTACAGGAATAATTCTTTTCTTTTTGTAAATGCCCATATAAAACATCTTCAGTCTAAATACACTGATGTGGACCAGATGCAGAGTCAAAATACTAAAAATATTTGACTAATAGCAGCATTCCTTTCAAATTTCAATGATTTCCTTTATTCATATTTTTAACATTTATTGCTTAATTATTATTTTTTTTAATTTACCATTTTCATTACCTTTGAAATACAACCCTGGACATGGTTTTCAGTCTTTTCCAGTATACATTGTTTTACCTGTGCGTAAATGTTATGCTGATTTGTGTGTAACATTACACTGCGGTATGGTGAGTAAAGATACACATGACCAAAAATGGCATATTCAGGTATATCAGTTTCCACTGTTCACATCTTGAAGACGATATCCACCTCATTAGTCAGGTCCAGGAAATATCTTCAAGGTTCCTAACTATCATCAGTAAGATCTGTTACCTTAGTTGTTTTGGCACAATTTGCTTTCACACTTTTAAACTAATTGTTATCTATTTCTTTCTTTTCTTATTACACTGTTAGAATATATGAACTGCTCCACTCTCTCTATGTGGTGGAGCTGGCTGTGATATTTATATTTCTACCTGTATATTGTAAAAGTCTCCTGCCTTTTGTTGTGGTTGTTTTCAGAGTTATGCCATTGTGACTACACCTGAGCCTTGTAACTTTATGCATCATTTACCTGAGACAATGCTAACCAGTTTGTTGTACTATTTAAGAATTTAAGGTGGTTATTATTTTAAATGATTTTCACATTCCATGTTAAGTTGATTGATTGGTTAATCTGAAATTCTTTATTCCAAACTTGGTAACCTAACTCACCTGCGATGTACTGAGCTGTTTATTTGTTCTCTCTAAAAAACTTGGCAGATTTACAAGACAGACAGACAGACAGACAGGAACTTGTGGTTCTACGACTTGTTTCCATGTTCCCACTATCGATATTGAACTGTGATGTTCCAGGTATTTTGTCCACTTTCCCAGTTTGTTATACTTCTGCCATTGTTTTTTAATTATTGTTCCAACCTTTGATTGTCAGCTCAGATCGTGAGAAACATCTACCCAATCTAACAGAAAAGAGCCATTGTTATCATCGGTGCATAAATAATAGACTGGTCCAAATCTGCTGAGGATGAATTGATATCAACAAACCACAGATATCACATCTGATAATAGTGCAGTTTACTCTCAGTTTTGGACCCTCACTCACAGTGTGTCACAGTGTCAGGTAGCCCCACCAAACCCCAAATGTGCACAAACATATGACTGAGACATCAGATGGATAAACAAGATCCCAGTAAACTAAATGAATTGTTTATATTCTTATGGAATGTGAACAAGGAAACTTGAGCTTAGTAAAAGGATCAACAACATGAAAGCTCAGGTAGCAGCAGCAATCCAGGGAAGCAAGCTGCTACTGCAGCCAGGCTTCACTTCATTAGGATGATGCTTCCTCCTGGTGATGGCCAGGATTAAAATGGTGGCATATCAATTTATAATTACAAATCTAAAGTACGGCCAGGAACAGGTTGAAAAAAAGATAATTGCCAACCAAAATTCATGTTTTTTGCTGGTAGACAGTAAAATCTGATTACAGAAACAACCAGATATTGGAAAATGATATGCAAATTAATTTTAGAAGTTATTTATTAGCTATAAAAATGTCACCTTTGCTTTAATGTATTTTAAAATAGATGAGAAGTGTTGACCTTTCATATGGATATTCTTGGATCAATAACCCCAGCAAAAACACAAACAACACACACACGCACAGAGGCAGGCAGCCATGATTGTGACTTGACCGATGAAATAAACCATATTTTATATACAATCTGTTTGTTGATGCATCTTTCATCGTCAACCATTCTCCTGTGATATTCCACAATTATGGCTGAGGAGGAGATAAATAGTTATGTGATATATGAAGAACAAAGGATTTCAGGGGATAACTAAGGGTACTTTCTCATCAGTGCATAGCGAAGGCTGATAGAAATACAGAATTAGCACAAAGCTTCAAGAGATCCATTGCTGGACAGGTATGTATGGAAAGTCCATTTACTCTCCACAAAACACCGTTAAGCTAGTTCTGAACAAATACTTTTTCCTCCACTTTAAAACAATTCATAGTTCTGCCAGGGTACAATTAAGGTTTCAGCTACATATATCACAACTCCACTTCCATTGCTATTTTCTGTCATCGTGTTACCATCTACACTTTCATCTCTGCAGCTCATTTATCTGAACCTGAGCCAAGCCTCTGGTTCATACAGTATTACCTTGATTTGTTTTATCTTATATCATCACTTGTAGTTCAATATTTATTCTGTGAATGACTTGAAATCCAAACAAACTTTTACTTGATTAGTGCAGTTCACCTCGTTAAGTTACCTGAATTACCTGCTTCTTGTTAACTTCTTGTCTCTTTGAAAATTCTACCTTTTTTGTTACTTTTGGTTTTTATCAGCAAATGAATGAACTGAATAATATCATGGAATCACTTACCTTATAGTTTGATTTAGATACTAATTTTGCCTCTAGTTAAGCAATACCTATGGTTCTATGTCATCCTGTTGAAATTTCCCTATTTAATAATCTCCTTGTCTACACCAGAAATATCAATCACCTCCGTCTTGGGGGACATATTTGTTCAGTAGTAGAACATTACGAGGTATTAATCCCTGAGGAATAGTGCCTCTTTAATGATAAGATTCTTTGATGAGTTACCTCCCTTTACTCAATTCATTTTAGTCTGTCAGCAAATTAGTCGTTACTATTCTTGTGATTTAGTTGACTGGTTCTTTGTTGTTTTTTAAATACAGATTATAATCTGATGACTTCTTTGAAGTTTTTTTTACAAACCATACCTGCTGGCAGAACTAAATCAGTTCTTTTATTTAAATTTAACATACAAAAATCAATCCTACATAAAGGGTGAACGGTGTGTGTTGACAGGGCTGTGATGTCATCAGAAGGCAAAGTTTCTCATTTACTGTATTTATAAAGAAGCAATTACAGAAGGGATGCCAGGTAGAGCACCTGTCAAAGTGAAGCTCTGCATTCAAAGTATCCTGCCCCTCCAGCAGTCACACTGGTACTGCAGAGGTTCCAGTGAGAAGATTGGAATGTACCAAACTTTCTCACATGTAGCAAATCAAATAAACAAGGAAGCAATGTCTCCTGTTTCTTCTCAGTGATTCATAGGCTTAATGTAGGGTTTACAAGGATAGACATCTCCTCCCATAAGTATTCTACAACCTCCTACTGTTCCCTTTAATTGATGTCTAAGTTATGACCTCAACAACCCAATCATCCCCCAGTCAGTTTAAGTCTGGTCTTCAGCAGATGTTGTGGTGTCTAACAGATCCAGAAACACTAAGATCTTTGAGGAGTGAAACACTGACTTTCTATCTCAGGTGTCACCTGTGCAAATCTATTTTATCTCTGGTAAACTTTATATCCACTTTCTTTAGCCAAATAATGAATCCATGTATTTTGTAATTTTACAACATCACCACCACCATCACCATCAGTCCACTAAAGAATAGAATAAAGTATAAATGTTCACATGTGAGACACCATCTTATTGTCTTTGAGGAGGAATGTTCCCTGCCATGTTACACCCACGGCACCACAGGAGTGCACTCAGTCCTTCACTGGTTCTCACCTGAATGCTCCCTGTTTATTTAAGGTATAATTTTCTTAAGGGGCATTCATTCTGCTCCAAATCTATATTTTATTTTTAAAAATTATTATAAATGTTACACTGCTGACATAACTCCAATGTGTGGATTGATATATGGTCGAGATATGCAAGTTCATATATATCAAATACACAGCTGTAAATGTACGAAATAATGAAAAGTTACCTGTTTATCGTAGAAGTGTTTTCATCTCAAAAGAAAGTTGTGATCATGTGAAGTTTGTTACCTATTATTATTATTATTATTATTATAATAAAAAGCCATACGTACCACCAGTAGCTGTCGAGCTGATTAGAATCAGTATCAGTAGGTGAACATCACCTGTATTTGTCAACATCATCATCACTGTTCTGAAAGAAAGGAGGTAAAGATGATCCGTCTCTCTAAAGGTATGAATCTTCATCAGATAATAGGGAGATACAAACACTTCATCCATTAAATCAGTGAAATAGTTCATTCAATAATCCATCTTTTTGTTTTATTATTTCTGATCTTTTGCAAAGGATCTCAATTGTATCAAGTTACTGTCTTGTTTGTTTATTTTTTGTGTAGATCCTGGTCTCTGGTTACTTGGCAACCTGAACCTGGGGACCCAGACATTAATTAAGAGAAGCAAATGGGTTTTTCTGCCCTTGTTAAGGACCTACCAGAACTCTTTTGATTAAAAGTGAGAGAAATTCGAAGGACCCCTGGAGAACCTTCATGAGGCAGCTGATCCAAGAACATCCACATCACTGTCTAGACTCCAACCCCAGCCTGAGACTGGCAGGTACCAACTATGAGTGACAAGCATTTTATGAATTTAATAATAATAATAATAATAATAATAAAATAAATAATGTACATTAAAATAGTAGATTAATTTTGGTTCATTGACTTCTGGGGTCAGGCTTCACTGTCAGCAGGACAGAGATGCTGATAGTAGTAGACAGGAGGGTGATAGGAAATTGTGCTAAATCATTTATACTTTTGACTAAAAGACAACACAGAAGATGACTGTTGCCATGGCACTCTTAAAACCTAGAAAGTCCTTATCTGCTTAAATCTGTATCTCTATGATGATTATAAATACCTCAAAATCTGTACTTTATACAAACTTGATAATTCCTTACAATGTGTGGACAGTGTCTTGCCCCAGGTGTAAAGTGCTCATTTTAGTCTGAAAACATCTCATTCATATGACCAACAACACCTGACTATCTACTGTATGGGTGGATCCATCAGAGGACCTCAGCATTGAGAAGTTGCTACTCATGGATAAAAATGACAATTTTATTAAATTATCTTTGTTTAGTACTCAATCTGACATCTCCATTTCATGCAAGCAAATGAAGCAGTTAGTACTTAGCTGTTGGAAGGAACCTTAATTAATTACAGCAGGTATAAAAGGCACCTGCAGGTTTATGAAGCATTTCCTTCTGTACTTTTACATAAATGATGATAGATATGTACAGTTTAGCTATGGCAGTTTAATGAATGTCGTTTTGAAGAAAGTTTCCCTTAATATTAAAACAATAATTACTGGTCCAGACGTAACCTGTGTGAATAAATAACATCATTCACCTGTTAAATGAAGGTCATTTAGGGTAGAGGCTGTCATTGCTAACAAAATACTCCAAACGTTTATTTATTGTGTAAGGAGCCATCAGTGCCCAGTGCCTACCTTAATACAAGAACATTCCAACATATTATTTTGCTATTTTCACACTAAATACTGAAAAGTGAAGGTAGACGATGTACCTGCCATTCTGATAAATGTAATGGTTATGTTGAAAACACTTTCTGTTACTTGGTTTAATGGTGGAAACTATTTATGCATATTTATGATTGGTACTAATGTTATGTTGAGGTATTTAATTAGAGAATGGGATAAGAAAACAACCAGAGGATACACAGAGAGAATTTGTTACACGATGAAGGTTTAGAAAAGATTCATTGTTAATAATGAGTAAAAGTTTAATTGTAAAGATGAAGAGAGGTGTATCTGGGCTGGTGATGAGATCAGCAGGAGGCTGGAAATGATGAAGCAGGAAAACAAGAACTTTACATTATTCTTTTATACATCTTTGTGTAACATCCTCATCATCTCCTCAAGTGATTTTCAATCCTAACATTTTACACAGCTATGGAATACAACCAGACAGCTGCTTACATTGTATACTTCAGACATCACTCTGCTTATCTTCAGTGTTGATATTTTACCATGAGAAAGGCAGCCTTCACCGGAAGGAGATCTGGTGTGAACTTTAGGCAGTTTTAAGCAGTTATTTTCAAATGTTGTGCACTGATCTGAATAACCTGATAATAAACCAGGTGATCTAATGACAAAGTATATAACATAAGTGATCTGCGTTGAATGTCCTTCTTACCTGTGGCTGATAATTCAGTCAGGTCCTCACATGAGTGGGTTGTGATTATAAATAATCAGCAGAATTTGTATGGATATTAGTTGAACCCAGTTACTTCCTGGTTCCTTAAGTGGATTAACCAATCCCTTTTATGATTTCTTTGTGTTTCAATTGAGTTCAGTTTAATGCAGCTGGGTAACTTTGTCTTTCCAAGTGTATCCAGTTTTAAGACACCATTACCATTGCAGACCTGCCTAACACTTCTCCTAAAATCTGTGAATTGATAGAACAAGACCCTGGTGGATGAGTACGTTCTTTAGGGTTACTGGAGGAATTTCTATTTTCTATTAAAAATGTTTTGTTTTGAGGCAAAATTTAAAATAATTAAATACTTTCCAGTGATCTCACATTGCACAATGCCAAATAATTCACGTTTTTTTTTAAAATCACTTATAGATTTTCTTGTTTAAATGATTATTGTCTATAATACTGCACAGCATTTTAAGCCCTAATAATACCCCTCCATTATTCTGGTAGCTACTTTAATTAAAGCTGAACTACCCAGGTGATGAGTTCACAGAATATTCATGATGTAGGATGAGCTGTCAGATCTGAGTGGATGCAATCAAAAGAATTTACTGACCCACAATTAAAAAAAAAAAAAATTGCTTATTTGAAACAATCTAACATTTGCTTTTTTTTTTATATGATTTTGTAATATTTTTTTTTTTACTTTAATAAAAATACAATCTTTTTTTTTATAAAATAAGAAATAAAAATTAATTGGTGATGTGAGCAGCATTTGGCAAATCTCTGTAGGTTGTGGACATAATACAATGGATCACTACAGAGATGGATGGAATACAGGTGAATATTTTATAGGAGCAGCTGCTAAAATTATGAAAAAACATTTCTCCATTAATCAAATATTAAATGAAGTTTTTACTGTCAGTCTTCCTACCCCATCATCTGCTCCAGAACTGGAATCTTCTATGTTTTAGTATTTTGTGATGGTCAGTTGTTCCCACCAGAAGTCGGTAAACAGACGCCATTAGTTTTTGATGTCCTGTTGTACTATGGATGTGTAAAACTACTAGGAATTTGATGGCGATCACAAATATTTAGCCTTTAAATGTTTTCCATCATAGCTTGACATCTTTAATTGTGAGACAGATCCTGGTGTTTTCAGACCTGAAAGGGAAAATATGTGCCAGACCATAATGGGTGACAGAGATTATAGCTTATGCCTAAATCCAACACTGAATGTGACACCATCACTCTGTCTTTGTAGAACAATTAATAGACATCTACAGAAAGCTCTCATATCTGCAGTGCGAGTACGAGATCAGGTTTTGTTAATCTAATTATTTGATGACTAAGGCTGCACAGAAGTGCATCTCTCTCTCCACATTAAGCTTAAGGGCATCCTTAGAAATTAAAAAAAAAAAAAAACAGAAAGAAAGAATTGAGCAATATTTCTGTAGTTAAATTTTATATTCGATATTAATTCAATTAAATAAAATAAACATTGTACTTATTTACATCTAGTGTGTTCCATTAATCAACACCATCTCCTGAATAAGCAGCAACAGATGAACTTGAATAGGAATATAAACAACAACCAACCAGGTGATTCACAATTTATCCTGCAATTAAACAAACGAATGATTCTCTGATGATGATGAACATTAAAAATTACCAATATTTTGTGCAGTCAGCAAACCTATTTGCTTTACTTACTGATAATGGATTTGATCAACAGCAGCACTTGTGTAATCTGTATACATTTTGTATTTCTTTGGGAAATAATCTGCAATATAATTCCGATCAAGAATAATGTTACAAGGCACAAGAAATTCAGCTTTAAAAAACTAACAGAACTAATAACCTTTGTACAGTTGCAGCTCGACCGACCTAAGTCGAGCAAACTCTTTAAAAACCGGCCTAGACTCCCTACAGACGACCCCTGTAGGTCAACATTTTCACATTCTTTTTAATAAATGTACACATTTTAATTGATGCTAATGTAAAGGAAAAAAAACAAAACAGAAGAGTTTACCTGATGGGTGACATCGAAGTGCTGGATGAGCCGGAGGAGGAGGATGGGACCGCGTTGACGGCTGAGGCTCTCCAGCAGAGGATTCAAGTTCTTCCTGCTGATTTTAGATGAGCTGCTGGAAGAACTGGTCCAGAGTGCCCTGGATAGTCTTGCTCTTCTAGGACGATCCTTTAAGGAACAGTGGCGTCGTGAACTGCCCCCCCCATAGTTCTCGCGAAGCGTTGAGCATCGGGATCCATCTCCCCGGTGAAGCCTGCTGCTGATGGCGAAGTGTCGCGGTTCTTGTGGATTTCGTATCCCTTCCAAAAGTCGGACCAGTTCCATGCCTGAGGTAGAAGCGTTCGAAGATGGCAATGGTCCTCTGGTCCATCGGCTGCGAGAGAGAGGACGGTGATGTTCGGATGAAAACCGACGAGGTTTTGCGGGAGGCCAGGAGCGAAGTGGGAGAGGGGGGGGAGAGGGATCTGGAGCGGGACATCCTCCTCCTCCACTGCTGAACCAATCCTCAAAAATGGCAGCGGTCGCCCGAGGATGGTGGGCGTGATACACCAGCAGCGGCCCTAACCTAAAGTCGCCTCCCAACAGGAGGGTCAAACGGCCTGGCAGCAGCCTCCTCCTCCTCCTCCTCCTCGGCTATGAGCGAACGACCTGGCATTCTCTTCCAGAGGAGGCCGGTCTCATCCACGTGGAAAGATCTGTTCCGGAACAATTACAGTCTCCGCCAAAGTCGCTGATTCCTCGGCCGATGGACTTTCGCCTGGGATCTTGAAGGCTGCGAAGACGAGACCGAGTCGCTGCCTAAACCCCACAAACCATCCCTCGAATTCTGCGTCCCTCTCGTCGGCAGACTTCACCTTCATCTCGAGGTCTTTAAACAAGGACGACGCCTTCTCCCGAATCAACAGCTGGCCTACCTGGGGATGGGGGGGGGCGAGTCTGCCGTCCCATCCGAAGAGAAAGGAGATGCTCCCAGATCTCGCCTGCCTCTTTTCCTGCTGGAGCATCATCATCTCTGACGAGGGTCGTGGCGGCAACCTTTTCGCCATTTTCATGTCGGCAGCCGTCCAGCACCGGCATCAGGACTGGACAGGACTGGACTGGACTGGACTGTCAGCAGGCTGCAAGTAAAGGCACACGAACAAGCTCGAGTTCGAATCAGCCGGCAAGAACCACAGCGCCGCCACGCGGCAAACGCCGGAACTACAGGTACCGGACGTAATGTAAATTAATAAGTGTACTGTACACAATATTTAAAAAAATGTTAAGCTCTTAAATAATTTTATAAGTTATTTTACATATTTTAACATTCACTTTTATGTGATTTTGCGCTAAAATTTCTACGGGTTTTAAATGTTTGCCGACTGACGTTCGACGGCTTCCAGTTTTTCCTCCGATTGTATAAGAGCAAAACACCTGATGCACGATGTTTCTTACTCTTATGTTCTGTAATCTAACTCAATTTTCACAGAATAAATTAAAAAGATTAAATTAATTATCCTGACGGTTAATTTTTTCAAGTTTATGGAGTTCGTGTGGATTTGTTATGAACGTGTAAATTAAAATTAACTTTTTTCGATTAAAGTTTAAAAAAAATTTTTTTTTCCAAATTTTAAATACATTTTTAGATTTATACAGCCGTCCGCACGCTCATCTGTGCAGTGGACGGGCAGCAGCAGCAGCAGCAGCAGCAGGTGCCCTTTTCTTCCTCTCATCAGACCGAATTTCGGCGATAATTTCAACAATGAAAACCGGAAAAAACGCGCATGCGCAACTTTCCCCAAGATGGCGGCTCTGAGGAATGGGTTCCGATGTGCAGCTCCGTCGTTAGCATTTGTGACGAGATCCCTGGAAAAGAATAATGCCGGTCTCTATTTCGTCAGGTATTATTATACTTACCTTGCTCCAGTAGAGCGTTGAGGGTCATTCGGTCCCCCAGTCACCGTACCGACGGCATTACCGTGTTGTCGTCGTAAGGGGCCTTCGTCCCTCGTCGCTGCTCTGCCCTCCTCCTGTCCTCCACGATGTGTCTGCTCTCCGGGTTAGGGGCGGAAGCTGGTTTATTTCTCCATTCTTTGGAGACAGTAAATCGATGGTGCTATCTATCTATCACCTTGACGACGAAAAGAAACAGAAGCTCCGAATTCCCCGTGGATGGCCGCTGGAGCTCGGGTGGTGGACTCCTAACGACTGCTGTTTGTAACCTAAACGGTCCATGTAAAATAAAATGAAATAAAATCAGTGAATCACCGTCTGCTGGCTGGCTGTAGGTGTAGTCGCACGGTTCTGCTGGCTAGTGAAAAATAAAACAAGACAGGATCCTTTATTAATCAGATTAGCGCTCATTGGGTGCGAAAATGAAGCAGGTTCCATTATCATCTCTCTCTCTCGCGTGGTTCGGCACTGGTCCCCACCCCCCCCTTCACCCCGGCTTAAAGCTGCCAGATTATTTTAAAATTATGCGATATTTTGCGACTTTTCCTAGTCTGGAGTCGGGTTCAAACGACGAGAAATAAACATTTCTGACCCGAAACACATCAACAGACAGGATGTTTAATCGCTGGTGTCTGTATCCACGTCTGTTCTCAGACCTGTAAACCCTTTGTGCTTCATAACTTTATTTAGTTTTTGCTTATACAGATAATATGGTAAATCTGATTTTCACAGGCGTGGGGCTTCAAAATGGATGCCAGACAAAGACTATTATGACCAGTTAAAGGGGCCGGTTATGTTTCCAATGAGATGAGATAACATCAAAATGGAAAAATTTCCCATTAAATCGTAAGTTTCGTTTCTGTTGTTGTTTTGTTTTAGGTTTAAAGTTGTCTAGAGCAACTAAATTGTTAATTTGAACTCTTCCTGCCTACCCAGTAATAAAATACATATGGCTCAGTTTGCAAACTGTTCTTAATGCATGCACCACTAAAGTCAACCCAAAACAGATTTACAAGATCACAAAGGACTTTCACCTACAGAGATCAATTTAAAGCTTTTATTGCTGTAGTTTAGTTATTTTTTAAATAGCTAGCTATTATAAATACAAACATCACTTACCATGTTTTTAGATTACAGGATTTAAAGTTTTAGAACAAATGCAGTAGTACACATTTCAGATGATATATATATATTATATATATACTATTTTTTTTTAAAAATAGATTACAATTTAAAATTAAAGTGAATGAAAGAAAATTGCATTAGTCATTCAGCACACTTGACTAATTTCAATGTTGTTTGGATAAAAAAACAGAAGTTAGCAATTTATATATTATTCTAAGAGATTAAGAAAAAAATACTAGGACATTTTAAAATTTAAAATAAAGCTGGGGTTGTCTCCCATAGATTGGTTATAACTTGCTATTATAGTTTTGCTGAAAGCCTTGTTTTGACTTGCGTAGAATGGAATTAAGCTTCATTTACTATATGAACACAAAAGGTTTAGTCTGAACTCATTTATTGACACACATCAGACAAGCAGCTTTGATCATGAAATGATTAAATCGTTGATATGTTATTGGAAAAACTCATTGATATATTGAAATTGAGAAATTTTGCTAAACATTCACATATTCTTTCAGTGACGGAAGGCATTTGTTTTTTTTAAGTTGCAGATAAAAAAGAATCAGCTATTTTAATTAATTTTCCACAAGTGTTCATTGTGGAGAGAATTTATGAATTTTGTGCAAAATATCCATCCTGCTTAAAGGGTCTTCTAGATCAGTTTTTTTTTTCTTTGTATTTAATCATCAGTCCTACATTTAAGATATCCCTGATAAAAGGAATTGGAAGAATATTTGAGGGCAGTGTACTGTAGCTCTTTTTTTCTTTCTCGAGCAGCTGCTGCTGAGATAATTGAAAAAGAAGTTCAGAATATTACCTTGAATTTTGGGCCCCAGCATCCAGCAGCTCATGGTGTGCTACGCCTTGTGCTCACATTAGACGGAGAGGTAACTCTTTTTTTTTTGAAAATTATGGCATCTGGAGAGTTCTCATGCTTGAATATGCAGCATTAATTCTATGTTTTGAAAAAACTAAACATTAGCTTTTGGAAATTGTTCCCCATGGATCAAATTCTGTTATTCTACATGATTGATATGTTAAATTCTGGAGTGCTGAATGCAATCACATTTTAGGATTAGTTTGGGTGAATAAAATAGCATGCCCAGTTTGTAGTTAGGTGTAGTGAATATATCATGGCAATGTGAATTAGGCTGAACACTATTACCACTTTTGGTTCATAGTTACCTGTGGTAAAGCTGAATGCAATACTAGATATTTATTTTGCAGTAACTTTGCCAGTGAAATTCTAAGGGTCCCAAGTCAGGTTCTCATTTTTTTTTTCCTTCTGCCTAAGTAAAGCTGTAAAATATTTTTGTATCATTTTAGATACAATTTTTAGACTTCACAGGAACTGTTTACCTAGAAACCAGATTTGAAACTAATTAAGTTATGTGCATGAGTGATGAGTAGAAACTTTTTAAAAGAGTGTAGTGCATTTTTGTTTGTTTTTTAGAGTTGGTACCCTTATGGCTCCACAGCTCCCTTATTAATTAAAGTTTACAATTTTAGGGTTTTCATTTGACACATACCAACTACAGATAACAACATTTGAGCTAAATCTAAGATGCATGGTCCTTGCCCTTGTTGAATAGATAGACATGGGAGTAATCCTTGTGTTAAATATGGTGTGCAAATATATGCAGTAGGTTGGTGATAATTTTAATTAACAAAAACAAAAATGTTATGGCAACTGTAAAAAATGTAAAAAAAAATAGTTTTTCATAAGAAAATGAAATAATTGTATTGTACTGTAGTTTAAATGCTAAAAAGAAAAATCTTTTTGTGACATTATGGAAATTAATCTTAAAAAATGTTTTAGAAATCTGGTATGACCTTGGATTGTAAAATCATTGAAGTAAAGTATCTGTCAACCGAAAAGTTCAGGACCTAGAGACTTCCATGAAGTTGATACTATCATGAACATCTGTAAGCCTGTAATAAACCAGAGCACTTGTGTCAGTTTGGTTATATTGGTTTCTGCAAATACCTGTATACTGCGTTATTTCATTATTTAACACACCACACACAGTCATTCGGCCAGTTGGCTGATTGTCCCATTTCTCTTCATTTATGTAATATGTGGAAAATTAAACAAAAGAAAATTATTCCATTTTTTTTTTAAATTTCATATGCTAATTATGTACAACAAAGCTGTAGAGTTGTAAGAGAAAATGTGGAATTTGGAGGTGTGGAGACTGCCAACAACATGAGTGGAGCAGTCAGCTGGGACGACTGGTTGGCTGGTATATGAAAATTTTGCACCATGTGCTAATTAAACATTCAAAAATAAATATATTTTTTCCTAAATGTAAAAAAATTTGAGAGAGAAATGCCATTGAGAAATTATGTTAATAACTGACATGGAGGAAAAATAGATAAATTTCATACAGAAATATGCTTATTGTTCAGTATTTTACTCATTTTTCTTACCTGCTGTTAATGAAATAGATATTGGAGTATTGAGAGTGGCATCAGAAACATCAGAGGGGTTTTAGCAGGCTGATCAGCTCATCCAATGTCTGGTCTAGTTTGGATGGAGCTGGTGTTCTCTGAGTCACTGACTGGGGATAGCGTGGGTGAGGGTGGTTGTCATAGAGCTTCTCTCACACTGCTTGGTCATCTTTTTGAGCATTTCATGCAGCTTTAAATGTTTCATATGCTTGGGCCTTTTCCCAGTGCATCCTGGATGAGATAAATGTTTATGATTTCTTGGTGTATGATGAAGCTTCTCTGCTCAAAAGCTTGTATGTACTGCTCCCCAAACTTGATTATTTCATCAGTGGCTAATCATTCCTGGATTTCTTCACTGTCACACTCTTCCTTTTGAGTCTTCTGGATTCATTACCATATTTACAATTTCATCATCTGTCATCTGAGCAGTAATTGGTGCATCTTTGTCACAATTTATCCATTCTTCTGCACTTCACTGTACTGTCCTTTTTCATTTTGTAGGTCTGTTGCTGCTATTTTCTCAGTTGACACACAAAAATACCTTAAAAATCTTCATTGAGTAAATCTTGTAAAAGGCCAAATGTTATGCTGCAAATTTTGTAGTGGCTACATTCTCCCAGACACATGCTAAAGCCCAGATGTAGCCTTTGATGGTGAACTGCTTTCTGAATGAGTCTAGGCCACCTTTAGATGCATCGTGATCCAGCAGTCTCTTAATGAATTCTTTTCTGTAGTCACACTTTAAATTGTAGGCTGGGTAAGGGCTGTACAGTTAGGAGGAATGTACATAACAATATGTTATCCTTTGCCAACAATTCAGCATCTTGGTGGGAAGAGACATTATCTAGCAAAAGACGAATCTTGCAATCTTCAGTAAGTGCCTTTGTGCAATGCTTCCTGGCCCCCTTAGTAAAATTCTGCTAAAATCAGTTTGTTGTGATATCCTGAATAATCTAGCCTTGCTTGTCACTCGTGTAATTCAGGGAACACTTTCAGCGCCTCTTAAGGGCACAAGGACGAGCGCTCTTGCTGATCATCATCAATTTACTCTTGTGCCTGCTGCATTCCCACACATTAGCATAGTCACTTTGTCTTTAATTTCTTTCACCCCTGGAACAATGACTTTGTCTCTACCTACCAGTGTTTATCTTGGTGTATACTGCTAGAAAAGACCATTCTTGTCAGCATTGTAGATTTGTTCAGGGCTCAGATTTTGCTCTTGAACTAACTTGGTAAAATACTTCACATAGTTTTCTGCTGACATTTTTTCTCCAATGGCTTTAAGGCGCCAAATGTCCATGCTGCTTTCTAAAACTTTTGAAGCCAGCCCACTGTGAAATTTTCAATTCCTCATGAAACTCCTTAGCGTTGTCACAAAGCATTGGTCCAGAACTGGCAGTCTCTTTGTTCCTTTGATGCTTGAACCAGTCGTATAGCATTATCCAAGCTGCTGCACTTAGGTTCACTTAGAATTTTTCTTTGAGCCATGGATTTCTCTTACTGCTGAACATTTTAATTTGTACACTGTCATGGTTCCTACATACTGGTGACTGTCCTTGGTCCACTTTTCACAGAATTTCCACCTTTTCTTTTATATTTAGCATTTTACATTTCCTTTAAGCACTGTTACCCTTGGTACTATTACTTTTGCATTTGTTTGAGGGAATTATGAGGGCAAAGTAAAATCGGTATTAAACAGTACAGAGCTTACCTGGAGGAACCAAGACTCCTTGAAAACCAATGATTGACCCAGCATTGGTCATAGATCGAGCATTGGTGACTGCGGCATTTGCGCCTAGTAAACAAAGTGGCAAGAATTTAAGACGACACAATAACTCTTGAAGGTTGAGCATGGGCAACAGCACATTGGAAAATTTTGAATGCTCCAATCTTTCACAAAATAGATTATTTTCTAAAGTAGATTTTTGGTTGATGGGTACTTTACTGTAGCTGATAAAATCAAGAAAACTAATTGATTAATTATGCTTTGAACATTTTTAGTCAGTTTAATACAAGAAAAATATTATGATTTTTTTGTGATGGAGAAATTTGTGCTAAGTAGAAACTGAATCATTATTAAGTTCTGACTAGGAAAAAACCCTCAATGTAGATTGCCTATAGTAAGTTTCCAATTATTGTTTTTTGTTGTTGATGATTTTGCTGATAGTTGATAATAACTTCATTTAACCACCCTTATTTCCATTGCTATACATTTGTGTGGAATTTCCAATGTTTAGTGACGAGACACATGGGGAACTTTGTTGGTCCTTTTCATTAATTTATCATATCTTGTTTTACTTTTAGACAGTAGTTCGAGCTGATCCTCACATTGGACTTCTTCATCGTGGAACTGAAAAGTTAATAGAGTACAAGACTTACTTGCAGGTAGAAGTATAACTTGTTTCCCTCTTTTTTAAAAAGTGACAGAAATTTACTTTATGATTAGATGTAAGGTTTATTATGATGGACACTTTGAAATTAAGCTATAGCACTCTTTAATATTTGTATCTCTACCTGAATGCTCATTGAGATGCTTAACAGTGTTTTTTCTAGTTAAATGCATTTTTTTTCTTTTTTTACTTGTAAAACGAAAACAAAGAACATTATTATATGGTACTTAGAGATTAGTAGCACATGACCACAGTTCATTTTTATTTTTTATGTAGGATAAGCTTTTAAATCTGTTTGTTATCAATTATTTTAAATTTATAATTTGTTTGCACTCTTAATGAAACAGTGCATAAATATAGTCCAATTAAAAAAAAAACTATAGAATCACTCCAGCCATTTTTACACACACACATTGAAATAGTAGATATATAATAGTATTTTTTTTATTTTAATATTTTTTCAGATAATACGACCAGATTAAGGGGGGGGGTGGTTATTTATAAAACCTTTGAATTACCAGAATAGCTGTATTTTGCTTTAATAACTGATTTACTGTTACAGGAAGTTTCTTCAATCCACTCAGACTGAAGACCGTCTAATTCATTCCAGAGATCTGAGGGGAACAAATGTAGATAATAAGATAATTCTTGTAAAATACCATCAGCAGAAGCAAATTACACCAGACCACAGTATCTGTGGGTATACCAATACATGCTCAGGCCGCTGACATTGTTTCCATAATTTTGAGGCGGACTGTATGCACATTGATGATTGAGCAGGCAGCGTTTAATTAGTGGTTTTGCTTTTATAGCCACTCTGTGTATTTGTTTACACGTCATTTTGTAAGCTGGATTTTAGTTTAGCTTTCTACACCCATAATAGTTTATTTTAAAACAACCATTTTTCTGGATTTAAAGCATAGATTTCTCATTTGCACATCTAACACAAAATTCCAAATGTTAAGCCAGCAATCATTATATTAAAATGTTTTGTTTTCTGTTTATTTTGATGTAGAGGTTGGGTTTAATAATTATTAACATTTTTATCATATAACTTAATTTAAATCTTTGAATATTTTACTTTTTTTAATAGCCGCCCAGCCTATGGTGGCAAGCATTTTCACAAGAATTTTTAAAAAAATGTTGAGAAATCACTTTGAAACATATCCTTAATTCTCAATCATGTACAAGTTTCCTACAGCCTGCAAAACCTTGGAACGTATATTCACAGGATTTCTCTTGTCAGGATCAGTACCCACTTCCCTTAAATATATGAACATACTCAAAGGGTTAACAGTAGAATTCTACTGCCTAGTCATTAGTCTGCCTACAGGCGGGTTTGTAGAGCCATAACAGGTAAATGAATAGTTGACACGGTTTCTGGCTGCCTTTGCCACTGAATGTAGATAATCATAACAGTAGCTACAGGTAGATCAAATACAGTAAGTGAAAGAGATCAAAGTTAACTTAAAAGATTAGCTATTTGCTAGTTCTTGGAAAATTAGTTCTGCAACTCATCTGTGAACTTGGCACATTGACGAAGCTGGTGCCTGCTGTTTTTAGAGTATTGCTGAAAAGTTAATTGAAGCACCGGTGATTTGTTTTTTTAGAACATCAAAAAGCAACATTCTTGGAAGATCTCTGGAAAGAGGCCTAATACTTTTAAGAGGATAGTCTTTTTTGTGCATTGAATGGTGCCTTTTCTCAGTGTTCACAGGTGACAAATTCTGATGGCTTGATTGATGGCTGTTTCAAGTTTGTCTACTGGGGGATTTGATCCGCAACGTGACAGTAAAACTGATTGTAATTTCTTTCCTGGTCACAGGAAACCAGATGGCCTGCCTTATTAAAATGGTTCTCCCATACAGCAGCTGCACTAAATGGTGACTCCTGGTGTAAATGTTCTTAGAACCAGTGAGAGACTTTGGGGATTAATGCCTTTACCTGTCGTTCTTGCTGGGGCTGTATATTGTTAGAGAAACCGATCCATGGATTGAACCTCTATCTATTTCTGTTGGTTACAGGCTCTACCCTACTTTGACAGGCTGGATTATGTGTCTATGATGTGCAGTGAACAGTGTTACTCGCTGGCTGTGGAGAAACTGCTCAACATTGACATCCCAGAGAGAGCCAAGTACATACGGAGTGAGTAGAGCAGATAGGTCTGCCATTTTCTCTTCTGCTGCTGTGAAAAGACCAGGTAACCGACTGGTGATCTGTGTTAAATTCCTTCAGTTTCCAGAGGTGCTAATTAATGTTTTGTTTTGTTTTATTGTGTGTGTTGCTTTCACTTACTTAAAAAAAAAAGTTTATGCATAAGTAAATGTCTGTTTTTTTCTTTAACAAAAAATAAATTTTAAAAATACTAGTTTTTAGGTGTTGCTCACAAATTAAAGCCTTAATATAAACTTGATAAAATATCTTGTAGCTCAGTATCTTTATAACTGTGTATTCTCTTCCCCTTTCTTTCAGAAAAAGGAAATTAAATTTACATTTAATAAAATAAGTTTACTCAGAAATTTTGAAGAAAATCTATTGGACAAATTATTATTTTTTTTTTGCATATTTTGTTTATTTACTACATTAGAGGATACATTTTTTAATGAGAGACATCTGCAAAACTCAACTCTTGTCAAAGACGTGTGCAGTAGAGATTCTAAGTTATTTAGTAACAGGTTACATGTTCAGAAAATATTTAAAAACTATTTTAAATATTAAATGTTAAGAGTTTTGTCAAGTAGCTCATTAAATACCATAAAACTGACATGTGTGCAAATTTAGAATAAGCAACAGCACAATATACTTAACGGGGATTATATTTCAGATACTAATGTGAGACTTTTGAAAGTTTTGATCTCTCGTCTTTTAAAGAGCATCTCTTGTGTGAAGTCCCTCTTGTTGTTTTTGAAATAATCTGCATATGTCTAGATGTTGACTTAGAGCTGGTTTGTTTTAATCTGCTTTATTCTGTCCTTACAGCATTTGTTTAGGGTATATTTTAAGTTTATAAATGCAGCTAATTAAAAAGGTTGTTTCAGCATTTATTCTGAATGTCTCTCAAAAATCTCTATGTAAGTAATGAAAGACATGAAATACTAGTTGAGAAGATATTAAACTAGCAGGATTGTTTGGAATCAGTTTTATTGGTTATGAGTAGTAGTTTTGGAATCTGGCATTAACTTCAGTTCTTTATCATGATATAAGAACCAGTGGAGATGATTTTTATTCTGATTCCTAATATCTGTCAGGTTTTCTTCTGCTTTCTTCCTCAATGTTAGTTTTTGTGTTTTACCCAAGGAAATAGAACCCAATGTGTACAAAAACAAACTGATAATATTAGTCACTTGATTGCATTCCAACCTTGAGTTTATATGAAAGCAAGATATTGCCACAAATTAAATCTCTACTTAATCATATAGTATCGGGTTAGCAAACTGCAGTCTTTTGTTTTTGAAATGAGGGTGAGGTGTAAATCATTTGTCAGCCTCCTAGCTGAGTGGTTGTATGCTGGCCTTTCATCTGGAAGTTATAAAGATAGACAAACTTGCATAAAGGCAATAACTGTAAAATTAGTGTAAAGTTTAATTTTTTAAAATGAACTGTGTTCGCAATTCTAATGGAGTTGTTTATAGTGAAATGATGGTGAACACACAAGAGAAACAGAACAGAAACCATTGATGAGGCATTCATTATAATCTTTACTACTTTGATAAACTTTCATCTGCAAGTAAAATTTAGTTTATAACTACATAGTTGTTTATCTTTACGGAATCACATTTCAGAAACAATGTTTAATATATTTGGCTTATCATTCTGAGAAAACTATTTTAAAGATAAAAAAGCAATTGTTTTGTTTTAAATGTGCAAATAGCACTAACTAAAACTGATGGATAATATCCCTTAAAAATAAAACAAATAGTGAATAAAATATCTGATTACTGGAATTGTAGATATTGTTATAAGGATTATTATTGCTTGTTGATATAATTGGATCAACTTGTTCATTAAGATAGATAGGTCAACTGTTAATGTTCTAGCTTATTTGATAATGTTTTTTTTTCTTTTTCATTTGTTAATAACAAAAATACTATCTTTTTGGTTAATTCTTCACACAAACAAAAGCTAAATCAAAATTGTCTGTTGTTTTTAATGTAGGTAATAAAACAAAAAGTTAATTCCTCCTTTAAGAAAAACTGATTATCATACTGAATTACAATTATTTACAATTTTCTAAAGTGATTTTTTGATGAATTTTCTTCAAATCTGGCAGAGTCCTCATCACTGTCCTTCATGGTATGGTCATCCTGTATTACTGTACATGTGTGTACTACACTGACCAGAACTTGCCTGTGTTGGACATAGGTGTGTTTCTAACTTGTCCTTTGATTGAAGGTCCATAGCATGTGGATTACTGATAGTGGAAATGTTTGTTTTGTTTTAATTAAAGCAGCTTGGTAATGATTATATTACTAGTAATTTAGCTAGGCATAAGCTTTATTGGCTTGAAACGTTTCTTCTCATCCACATCGGTACCTAGCATGAGCACTTTTCATGGTGGCAATTAAGCTATGTTTGAAGTCAGACGAGCGGTGTTATCCAGAAGGGTACTGGTAGGTTCTATCTTAGCTGGTGTTCGCTGCAGCCACTGTGCAGACAAGAGACTGCGATGTCACGTTTTGCACAATTAAAGACTTGTGTGTAGTATGGAAACAACAGCATGATACTAACATGATAACAAGCTTGGCAGTGTTAGGTTGGTTTTTTTTTTGGTAGTTAAACCTTTACAAAGTTAAATGTGTCCAGGCTGGTAAATTAGATTTAGCAAGTGGATTGCTGAAATTATAGTTTTCATCCACTGAATACCAGGCCTGGCATTTATTGAATTCCATCTATTTCTTTTCTTACCTAAACAGCTGCCATTGGTCTGGTGGACCTCTTAGTCACAATAACTGTAAGAAAGATTTAGAAGTCTGAATTTGATTGTCTTTGTTGGGCATATCTGATACACACGTACAATTAAAAAAGAAGAAGAAGAAATGCATGAACATAGGGGTAGCAGTAACTTATCTAAAAAAATCCAAACTTCCTTGGCGTATGGTTTTTCTGGGGGCATTCATCCATCAGTAAAAACGCAGCCAGACCGATGGCTAAGAAAGCCAACTGAAACTATGGGCTAAGCTTGTTTCAACTTCACGGAAAATAAAATATAAAAAGAAATACAGTTTAAATACATTTTGTTTGGCATTCCTTATATACACCAGTATTTTTTCTGTGCTTACTGTAATTCTTTAATGAAACCTCATTAAAAATATTAACTTAATTTTGTGTAAATCTAATTTATCTCAATTAAAATTAAGTGTCTGTTTGAAATACTAGGGCTGTTCAAATAAAACCTGGCTGAAATAGCATCATGGCGGTATCTGGTCAGACTTCATTTAAATGCCCCTGGTATGTATTAAAATTTGTTTTTGAAAGTTTTGTTTTCCCTAAATAAAACTGTGATGAAAGCATCCACTTGAAGAAATTGGTAATATTTAATTTTTATGGTCATGAGCACCTTTTTAAAAGATCTGTCTGACGTTGTGTGTAAACCTTATTGAATTGATATGTATGCTAAAATATATTTATTAGAAAAAAACACAGATTTCTTACAAATGTCTGATTTCCCTCATCTACTTTTAGCTCTTTTTGGAGAAATAACTCGACTGTTAAATCACATTATGGCAATTGGTACACATGCCTTGGATATAGGTGCCATGACTCCTTTTTTCTGGCTGTTTGAAGAGAGAGAAAAGGTAGGTTGAGTAAACACTTACTATAGTAATTCCATGAATTCTTCTGGCTTGTTGTATTGATAGCTCCGATATACACTCGGCACCAAAATTTAGTGATGCTGGTCTGGACTGTATCAGAATTGTCAGGGAGTGGCCGAAATGTAGGCTATCATTGGGTGTTGATGACTTAGGAAATGTGGAAAACATGCAATGACAACATGGATTTTCATCATTTTTTTTTCCAAAGCCTCAAGATCATGTGGTATGTGGAAAAAATCCATTAAAAATGTATGCTTGTTTTTATGTATGAAAATAGTTATTATATAAATGAGATTGGCTATGCAGTAAAATTCAGTGTTGTGTGGATGCATGTCACCTGACTACACCTTTTTGCATTAGCTCAGTTTTTATAGCAGTGTATATATATGCTACTGCCAAACTGGCGATATCATCAACACGTGATAGTCCCCCCTCTATGGATGTTCATAATAAACAGATCATCAGATCCTGTGGAACAGGGTAATCACTGTTACCCAGATCCGTGCAGGATTATGCGCCTGGCAAAGGTTGATATTGTTGGGTGTGTTTCCATTGGCAGGAGGTGAGGTTTACTGATGGCAGTTTTTGTGTATTGTGAACTCTTCATCACTGCCAGTGCTGTACAGTACAGCTCAATATTTTTGATAGTGGTAATGTGATGATGTGTGAGGGATTGTGGCTGGCAGAATGATTTCTCTAATCATTGTTACCTGGATGAGATGGTGAACCAATTGATCTTCCTGTTCAAGAACTGGCACCAGGATTCATAGACACGCATGTTTAGAGTCATCAATATTTTCTTTAGAGGCAACAAGAACATTATAATGGACTGGCCAACCATCCCCCAGTTCTTTTACCCATTGAGCATCTCTTGCAGATGTGTTTGTGTGTGTGGGTGGGGGGTTGGGACTTGGTTTAAGAGTGGAAAACAAAATCAGATGGTGTGATTGTGTAGATGATGATGTCAATTGCATACAGACCTGACTTGGCTGTGCCCATTTATACACCAAAGGGTATCAATCTTCCATTAACATGGAGTTAATTTGGCTGAGGAATACATTGTTTTCTATAACTTCTGATTACTTTGTTTCCCCATTAGTGGAATTAATAGGTGGTTTAAATATTCCTAGTGACCAGTAGATTTATTTGAATCAAAAGATGTGTGTTCAAGTTTGACTATAGCAGCTGCATTTATAGAGTGCTGATAATGTAATATTTCCCCACAACAACCGTGCAAAGCTGCTGTAGCCTAGGAATATTAGAATCTATATATGGGGATGTTTTTTGCCATTGCTAGGTGTCTTATGCATTCATAATATTTAATGAAAATGAGAAAAACTGAATCTTTCTTGATTTGTTCAACTTACGCTAATTTAGGTGATTATCAAAGTCAGAGCTCCAGAAAATTTGGTAGCCAGCATAATTTTCTGGTCTTCTGCTAAAATAGGATCATAGTAGGGAAGTCAAGTAAATTTTTTTGCCTTCTAAGTGATCCATAGCTCGGATCATTAACTAAGTAATGAAAATTTGCATTTTTTTGTTCATTCTGTAGTTTGTGTTAGCATATTAGCCTTTCATATCTTCTGAAAAGGATTTCAGTTGGAGTAGATTTTCTGCACTCAAAGCCCAGCGTTACTCCACACTACCTGCTGAACTGACTTACCCAAGTTAGTTTAGGTCCCACGGGTCTGTATGCTGCAAAGAATACCTTCCTTCCTTTGTTTTACTCGTGTTTTTATATCATATATCACTTTCACTCATCATGTCACCTTAAAACTGGACTTAATGTAATTCATAAACTCAGTTTTCTTGCTGTTTGTGATTATAAATTAAGAGGATATCACTTTATTGAATCTTTTACTTGTCTGTATTTGCAGAGCTTATTTTTTGTATAGGATAGGTCAACTCATATCCATGCAAGTTTTAGTAGGATTCTCATATTAGCCTGGTTGTGGTTTTCACTATTGGTGTCATTGATAGTTAATGTCAGCTACATCTTCTGATCACCGGTGGCATTTGTATGTTTGGAGCCCTCGCCATAGTGTAATTATGGACTATAGTATGTATCACGGATTGCATGCTCTATTGAGTTAGCTGAATAATGTATAAGGTATTCTCTTGCTGTACATTTATTATAAAATGGTTGTGTACAGTGGAGAAAGCCTGGATAGTAGCTCTAACACTGGCCATGAACAACAGGGCTATTTCAGGTGAAATCTGATAAACAGTTTAATCGGAGAGCATGGGAAATATCTTAAATTTGGTGAGTTAGTAGCTGGGAAAAGAAACTACTCTGGTAAATCTGTTTTAGGATCACTTATGATGTGTGGAAAGAAAATGTGCGTAGTCAAAATGTAAAAGTTATTGAAAGAAATTAATTTTTCTCTGTTGCCAGTGAGCATTTCATTTTGCCAAAAGTAAAAAGTAAAACATTGGAGCCAGGTTTGGGTTGGTGAATAAGTCTGCGTTATTCGGTGGAAGAAGGCAAATTTATTCTGCTTTTGCCAACAACAGAACATAGAGGCTACGTATGATGGTATTCTAAAAACGTTAGTGATTTTGAGGAAATGGACCACAGTTGAAGTCTGCTACATAAATCTTGTGAGATACTGGGCAGCAGGGGTTGTATTTACACTTGTATGGGGAGGGCAGAGTTATCCTTTAGCAGTGACTCGGGTGGTCACTCCACTCCGCTGTTGTGGACTACGTTCCAAATGGTTTGTAGCGAGTGCATCTGTCAGCAGCCTTGTCGGATGTTGCTAAGCTGCTGTAACATGCAGTTGGTGCGGACAACCATTTGGTAGTCCAAGGTTTTTGTAGTCTCTCTCAATTACACCCATCACCACCTCCCTGCCTGCTCGGCTACATACCTCATATAAATGGAGAAATATTACAGGAATCATCATATCAAATTATCTTTTGAGCAAAACAGATCTGTACTTTGAGATGTCAGGTTTCTTAGCTGTGTAATTGTTTTACAGATGATGGAGTTTTATGAGCGAGTGTCAGGAGCGCGGATGCATGCAGCTTACGTCAGGCCCGGGGGTGTGTCACTGGTAAGGTCCCAGCCAGCTACTGAATTCTTAGAATTACATAAACAGATGTACGTACTTCAGATAATTTGACAAAAGCTTGTTTTTTTTTTTCTTTTTTGTTTGTTTCCTCCAACTTTTGAAGTTGTAATTTTAAAATGTTTATAAAATATAATATTTTAAAAATATTCTTATAAATAAACAAAACTCCTCAGGTGTCGGGAGATTAACTATATGACCTTGTAACCTAACAGAGTATAGTATATGTTAGAATCAAGCCTGGCGGCCTTGTATGCTGTTTATAGTTAAGCAAACCATTAATGTTAGAGAGCAAATTTGATATTTCAGGATATGCCTTTAGGCTTAATGGATGATATCTGTGACTTTATTGATAAGTTTGGACAAAGGCTGGATGAGGTAGATGACTTGCTCACTGAGAATCGTATCTGGAAAGCTCGAACAGTAGACATTGGGATAATATCAGCTGAAGATGCATTAAACTATGGTTTCAGGTCAGCATCTTTGTCATTCTTTTACTTGTCTTTCTTCTGAAGATAAATAACTCAATCTTTAAATAGGTAGTTTTATGCATGCAATTGTTTCTGGATTAGTGCACCTGTGAATTTAATGAATCTGGGTCCCTTAAAGGAATAATTGTCTTATCTGTACACAGTAAATAAAGTGATTTAATAAAACAAAGTCAAATTTAAATTAAAAAATAAGAGGAAAACCTGCCTTTCATGGAACTCAAATATTGTGTTTGGTTCCTGTCTGTAAATTAATTACGCAAATAATCGGTGGGTTTTTTTTTTTAACTACTTAATTTCTATTTTTCTCTGTAATCTTACTTGTAGGGAAGATTGGAAACCCTTTCCAATAGATTTAACTAAGTATTAATATTAGTACAGCAATATCCTGTTGTGCTCAGGATGCATTCCTGGAGAAGAGAACTTTCATCACACCAGCTTTCAGTGGGTCATTATACCAGACTTGATATATAAATACGTTCTGAACAGTGTTTTTTTCTTACCTGTGAGTGATACATGAATTTTTTATTTTGGTTACCAGTAAACATAGACATTTGATTAAAGAATAAATTATGGTATATGTAAACATGTTATAACACAGTGACATTTATCAAGAGCAGAAGAAACTTCTTGTTGTAAGCACCCAATCCTCATGAACGGCAGCAGCAGAAGAAGGT
Source organism: Nautilus pompilius (assembly GCA_018389105.1). Classification (NCBI taxonomy): domain Eukaryota; kingdom Metazoa; phylum Mollusca; class Cephalopoda; order Nautilida; family Nautilidae; genus Nautilus; species Nautilus pompilius. The sequence continues at coordinate 304,024 of JACATO010001055.1, forward strand.
GCATGTGAGTTGGTGCTGGCAGTGATCAAGCTGGGTGGGTCTCCATTTTTCTCCGGCACTATCAGTTGCAGGCCTTTTTCCAAATATTATGGGTATAGATAATTCACTAATGTTTTTTAAAAATGTTGAATAAAACAATGGGAGGTGGAGCATGCACGAGTATGTTTGAGTTGAAGTAGTTACACGTTGATTGGCTCTGAGTGCTGTTAATACGCTGCTCGTCATTGGTTCAGCTGGCATAAACAAAGATGGTGTGCGTCCAGTTCATTTGAATTTGTAATTTTTTATTTACTTTATGGAATTTAAAGAAGAACAAAGAGCTTAATAGTGAATCAGTCTTAAATGGGGTATTACTTTATCATAATTTATTTTTAATTAATTTTATGCTGTAGGCCCAGCATTGTGACTTTCTTAATTTGTAAAACAGCCACTTTGATTCACTGAAAGGTCATTTTACAGTGTAATGTGATGTAGAAAACTACCAGTTTTATATACCATACATTGAGAAGACTTACAGGCAAAACAGTTAAAGAAGATAACTTTATAAGGATTTTTTCTTTCATGTTGTTTATCTATTTCATTTTGTCAGTGGCGTGATGCTAAGAGGCTCTGGAATAAAATGGGATCTGAGGACAGTTCAGCCCTATGATGCTTATGACCAGGTGGAATTTGATGTGCCAATTGGCAAAAAAGGAGACTGCTATGACAGGCAAGTGGTTAAAATAAAAAAAAAATTTGTTTTAGTCAGTGCCAAATTCTGTGCTGTTTAAAAACTGCTATTTTGGGGTTAATAGGTGCTGAATGCTAGTATTGCATGGGCACTTTGTGATAGGCATGTCAGATATCTAGAACAACCCAGGGTAGTTTGTTTGTGTTTGTGAGCACCATAGGCCTGATCAGTCTGTAGATATCCAAGATAGCAGAACATTCAAAACAAGCCAACCTATCTTGCAGTCTTCAGATTGCATTGAATGCAACTATCCAATGTTATGAGGGTTTTATGCTGCCACTACCAGAGTATGATCTAAAGTACAACAGGAGACTGCTATCATTTCTTTTTTCTTTTCGATCAGCATTGAAAATGCTGCATAATTATTTTGTATAGTTCATTTCTTGCATCAAAATCTAAGATGAAACAACAATAAAAACCAAAATAACTGGTCTTTAAAAATCTTTTGCACTTCTTTGTTTTTGTAGCTGTTTTGTTATAATTTTCCTCATTTGTGTTGACTAATTTGATTAAAATACAGTTAAATGATACCCTTTAAGCAGAACTGTCCAGATCTTCATTTATTAAGGTACTGTTTTGTGGAAGTGATTAACATAAAACCATTTGTGTCTTTCAGATTGATCAGATTTTTTTCTCTCTAAACAAATTCAGGTATTTGATCAGAATGGAAGAGATGAGACAGAGTATGCGCATAATTCACCAGTGTTTGAACAAAATGCCTGAAGGGGAGATCAAGGTGGATGACAACAAAATAGTGCCACCAAAACGAGCGGAAATGAAGGTAGACGTGTTATTTGTTTTTCATATGCTGAATGTGAACAGCATAAGGAATGTCTACATCACAGTGCTGATGTTAAACAGCTGACATGCGTAAATTAGTCATGCTCAGTTTGCAAAACATTTTTATTTTAAAAAAAATTAATCTAGTAAAGTAATTTTGATGAGTATTTTCCTGCCTTAAACTAAATTTGTATTTCAAGATTTAGAATCTACTTTAGAAATTGAAAAGTGAACAGCTAAAAAATGTTAATAAGAGAAAAAATGGTATTTACATCTTAGTGTAGAAATATTACTAAGCAGATTCTCCAAATATTTGTCATATTAAATACCACAGATGTGTTGAGCTGACCATAGACCCCAGACTTGATAATTAGCTTGTTTGTAGAATAACATTTATCAGGAAAGGGGGGAAAGAAGTCTTACTAAGCTTTAATGTTGTGTAGTGCTTGGTTTAGAATAAATGCAACAGTAGCTAAAATGCAGTCTTTTAATGTAGAAGCAAAGTTTTATCCACAACAGAATGTCATAAGAGCCTTAGGTTGTTGTGTCTATATGGGGTCGGGCATTTGGTATGTTGCCTATGCATGGTACCAACTCATTTTTTATTGTCACAGTGGGATCCTTTTAACAAAAAACTGACCTTGCAAGTAACCAAGACTTGCTGAATGACTTTTTTGATTCAGCTTCTAATCCATATACACATTATTGAATATTGTTGACCTCTAAGTAAGTGAAATATTTGCACAGAGAAAAAGTAGAACTGAATATTATTAGTTCAGATAATATGTTTAGACCTGTTAATGAATCAATGGTATCAAGAATTCTTTAATCGTAATGATTATTTTACTTATGTAAAATTTTTTTCAGTATTTTTAAACCATTAAACAGTCAAGAAAATATGTATTGTACCATTGTCATTTGTCTGTTTTGTGAACATTCATGCTTCCTAGAAATTAGCTTTAAAGAAATGTTGAAAAATTTGTGGAGAAAAAATATAGAATAAAACCAGGAAGGTTAAGATAAATAATTCTACTAAAATATTATAAATAAATATTAACAAAATAAAGTGTGCTAAGACATGAAATTACGTTGTCTGTAATTTGATTTTCCTTCAGTCATCTATGGAGTCTCTTATTCACCACTTCAAACTTTATTCTGAGGGATATCAAGTTCCTCCTGGCGCAACATACACAGCCATTGAAGCCCCTAAGGTTAGTATTTCTCATTTTATATATCTATTTATATTCTTAATCAACATTTAATATAAACTTTCTAAGCCTGAACAAAATAATATTTTGTGACAAATTAAATTTATAAATTTTAATTATCAAAACATTGGCATCTCTGCAAACCACGGCGGACATCACTAACACGTTGTTTTGATCTATGTGCTATCTCTGCTCTTCCACTTTCATTTAGGCTCAGCTGCTATTGTAATAAACAGAATTAACTCTAAATAATGATTCTTGAATTTTTTCTGCGTCAGACACCTTAAGGTCATGATACACTAAATGTCAATAACTTACATTGTCCCTGTATACGTTAATTAACTTGTCAGATTTCAGATGGATTTAGTTGTTTTTTGGTAAAACAACAACAAAAACTGTGGAAAACTATAAAAAAATGGAATGTTTAAAACATGCAGTTTTCCGTGCTGACGGTTTTCCAAAGTTGAAAAATTAAAATAAAAATATTAATTAGATAAGCAACATAAATATGAATTTTACTTATCTAGTACCACATGCATAGTGCCGTACACAGTAATGTCGCCATCTAGTCGGTGTTTAACACGTCCAGAACAGTTAAATTTCTGATGTCATTTAAATGCCGCACTGTGGCTTCTAGCAAAACAGAGGCAGTATTTGAGGAATCCAGTCTCTCAACCCCCTGAAATGAAACGAAAGGGGGGAAAAAAATGTTTGAAGATGCCTTCTGCACAAATCTTTCAGGTCACTAATACAGGAATTATTAAAAACACAGTATTAATCTAGTTCTGCACACATCTTCAACTCTCTGCCACAGCTCGTTATGGAGAAAATTGAAGCAACCTGTTAACTGTTCCCATCACCATTCGAATGGTTGGAAAATTCAAACAATATTACAAAATGTAACATCGCTATAAATAAACTAGAAAACAAATTATTACAACTTTGAATGTTATTTTTATTACATCTAACATTTTTAAATGAGATCAAAATATGCACAAGATTCATGACACCATGAAGAACTTGTATGGAATGAAACATCCACTTAATTATGGTTATATACAACTTGAAAATGATTTTAACTGTCTTGAACAGGCTTTACACACACGGCTTAAACAGTGGATATACATTACAGAGATGTTAGAGAACTTGATTAGCCACATTACAGGCACCACCATACTTTTGACTCATAGTGGGGAGGAGATGACTTTTATATCAATTATAAATAATATATTTTGTCTAGGTCTATGTTTGATTGACATAAAACAAGTCGTTTTGACTAGAATTATCATTTAAATAACAGAGTAACTTAATAATTACTCTTGTTACTTACTTAATTTATCTGCTTTCAATTTAAATAATAAATGGTAAACATTCTTACCTGCATGAAGACAGGTCCATATTCAGATTACTGATTTTATATAATGACTTTGGCAACTGCTTCATTGGATACACCTGTACATGCTGCTAATCCTAGAAAATCTAGGGAGTCTTTGCTCTTTCAACATCTTACCATCTGCCTCAATTCTAAAGCCTTTCTGAAAATGTCTGGGAGTTGCTGTTCTCTTTCAAGATGTAAACTATCTCTGGTTTTTGAGTGCTAAATTCCGCTCCTACAATAGGATGGTTTTAAAAATTGATGTTAGCTTGATTCTTTCTTTTTTTTCTCCATTTCTCTTTGCTGCTGCTTGATGTTGCACTGGGGCAGCCTTGTTTTCCATAGACTTTCTAAATTCACTTGGCATAAATGTAGCTGCTTTGTGGATGTCTGTTAGATTCAAGTTATTTGAATCTTTGTGATGCAGAGGTCCATGTTTCTGAAGACTTGTGTAGGAGTGTGTCAGATTTCTGTCTTTTTTCCTTCTATTTCTCAGCCAGTCACAACACATGGTCAAAGATGCACCACCTACTGTAACAGAGTAAGCCAACTGTGGACATTACGGAAGCCATTCTTAGTTAAACTCTGTACTCTTTCTGGAACATGAACTGTGATTTCTAAATTATCTGTTAAAGATTTGTATTTCTTTTCCCTATTGTGACCAGATTTTTTGATCCCAATGTGTTAGATTATTAACTGATGCTTCTTCTCCTGGTAGATTGTATTTTCAGGTGCCTGATGTAATAATCATTTGTGACTGTCTAATTTATGACATTTTGATTTACTGTACACATTTTTAAAAAATTATAAAAATGATAAAGAAATTGTGAAAAAAGTTTTCTCTTTGTGTGTGCTGTCATATATAATTTACTACTGTTTAATCTTTCATTTTATTATCATGTTGGTGATCTAGCCTAAGTTAGGCCAACGTCTCACTATATCTAAAGATGAAATGGTGTAATTAAATGGACAAACACTCTGGCCTATAAGGTTGATATGTTGAATCCACATATGGATGCCTCTGGTGTACTGATGTGGCACTGTTCCTATTAGGCAACCAATTAAAAAATATTTTAAAATTTATGGTTTTCAGTTGCTTAGCAACACTGTCTGGTATAGACCATTTGACCTTCAAAATAGCGACTTAGCCAACATTACTAGGCCTTAGCAGCCATTGCTAAGGAAGACAACACGTCAGTGCCATCGTGTGCAGGGCATATGCTGTCTGCATACCACACAACAATTTGGTGCTCCCTTCCATTATTTTTCCATGGTTTGTGCTGCTAGAAGTACTGTCAGATTTATTTTTTAACTTATTTGTTTTCTATTAAAAATGGTCTGTATTGGATCATATTTCAGCAAGTAATTTTACATCACTGAAAATTAAAGATGGTTCGTATACATCTTGAACTTCTGTTTTAAATGCCACCCCTTTATTTATTAAAATTTATAGAATATTAAAAAAAATGTCGTCATCGACTCCATTTTTAGCTCTGCGGCAGGATGGCTGACATTATTTCTGTTTTGTCAGCCAACTAACTTGTTTAGCGTGTTCCCATTTTGACACCACTTACATGAGTGTGGCCTTGTTGTGTGTTTCTAGAATGGAGGGAAACTGGGTAAGAAAGAAATCTGACCATTTTGTGGAAGACTGGATCCACTCAAATGAAATGAAAATTTTTAAAAATGTGATGAATTCTACAGTGCATATACATAAAATGGGGGCCAGGAAATATAAATTTCAAAACAAATGAATTAAAAAAATGGATGGATTTTCATGGATAGGCAAAAGAATTTTATCTAGAGCGATTCAATAATTTGAAATCATTTGAGGTTTTGCACATATCTGGATTGTAGATTGGTTAGAGGCACTAGAATAGCTCACATCTGATGTTTGGTGACTGACACCAAAAATAGTCTACAAACATTCAATGATTAACCGGTTAGAGTTTAGAGTCAAGGAATCACTAGTAGCTAAGGGTTGATACTGCCATGCATAGAGCTTGGCACAAGATTGGTGTTGCATAAATCTGCCTCCCTTATGTTTAGAGTCGTTGGTGTTGGAGCATATAGCAAGGGTGTGATTGCAGGAAATTAATGTGGTGGCAGTTGCTGCTGCTCATTGATGACTGGCGATTTCTCTAAGAACAAGTTTATTGATCTAAATAAGTTATATGTGAATTACAGTTTTGCAAATTGTTTTTGTTTTCAATAGTATAGTAATAATCTTTAAAGTCAGTCTTTCCATGCATGTTTGTTTGTTTTTTAATTGTGATGTTATAGTGAATGAATAGAATTATAACCTTAAACATCTTTATGTACAGGGGGAGTTTGGAGTGTATCTAGTTTCCGATGGTACAAATAAACCTTACAGATGCAAGATAAAAGCCCCAGGATTTGCACATCTGGTAAGTTAATTACCAGATATTTCTTTTATGCTTAAATATAAATGCTTTTATACAAATGAAAAAAACGTTAATAATGTTATAAGCGATACAAACAGATACCAAGTGTTTTCAATACTAATATTTAATTGAAAAGTAGGTTTGGTCAACATAGAACAAATATTAATACAAACTGAAATCCTTGTTCTTATACTTTTATTTCCTTAGGCTGGTCTTCACAAGATGTCCAAGAAGCACATGCTTGCTGATGTGGTAGCTATTATAGGTAAGATTACTTCATCATCTGTAATTCAGTCATAAGGGAGACATGAGAAAAACTGATAATAGTCCATACTCTTTCTAAAATAGAATTCACACAAAACATTACCTGTTGTCTACCTTAAGACTGCGGTTTGGATTTTAAAAACTCAGTTATCCTGTCTTTGAAATGTAATCTTCTGAAACATTTCCACTAACTTGTAATCAAATATGAACTTTTGAAATATATTTTCCTGTTTGTGTAAAATACTTAGTTCTGGACTGAACAAATGGGCCAATACCATCACTTTAAACAGGCCCATGGCTGTTTGTTATGGAAGCTGACTTATTTTTAAACAATTTCTGAACACAAACGGTGTACTGTCCATGTGGTGACCTTAACCTTTTTAGTATTACCAGGAAGTTTATACTGGTTTACCCTGATATTTATAGTACCTATAAGGAAATATTTTATCCTTTGAAGCCATGTGTTCTCTTCAGCCAGTTTATAATTGCATCTCCTTTTCCTTGTATTTAATTGTGATTACTTTGTTTGTATCTGAGGTCTCAACTTAGTCTGAAATCAAAAAGAGGAAGATTTAATATTTCAAATTGTTCTACATGTTGTGTTGAAATGCTGGAAAGATTCTCGAGTATCTGTGATTAAACACTAGTACCTTAATGTTCTTTTTAAATAAGGATGCCACACCTACACATTTTTGGTGTCCACAATCCAAACTGTCGTACAATGGCACCAAAATTTCTGTTATTTTATAGTCCACATAATTATTCCTAACAAATCACTAGCTTTATTATCTACCAGAATACAGGCACAAACAGAAACTTTTTAAGCTGCTCTATTCCAAACTGCTTCAACAGATGGCAGCTGCCTGGTATGGTTGATTCCAAAGAGGAAATGACTTTCATTTTACTAAATCATGTTCCTTTAAACCTGAGTAAATTCTTAACACCTCAAATGCTATACAAAGTTTATAAATATTACTTTGTTCAGTAAAGCTGGTTTCCTTCATGATTTTCTAGAAGCTAGTTATGCAGCTTATTGCGAAAATGAACTAGAGTTTTTATTTTGTTTTAAAAATAAAATTACCAAAAATTAGAAATGCATGGCTTTGGTGTCACTTCCTCCCTACCTCGTAATACTGTTCTGTCAAGCCAACACACCTGTGTATCTATCTGCAGGTACTCTGGATATCGTATTTGGTGAGGTGGATCGCTGAGGAGAACCGTGTACACCGAATAAACAGGAATTATTTATTGTACATTACTTTTCCTTTCTTTTTTTCTTGTGAAAATAGTGCAGCTGTAGAAACTTAAAGAAAATTTTGTATATGTTCAAATTATTTTGAAGAGATTCAGTAGTTATTGTTAAATCAAAGAAAAAAATTCCACCAGGAGCATAATTAGTGCACTTCACACATGGTACAGCATTCAGAAGAAAAGGTGTAATACTCTGTTACATCAGAGTCATTGCTGACTCGTTCCTTTGTTCACAACCGTAAAAAATCAACTGAAAGAACGTTCTGATTGAAGGTTGATGTGTGCACCAAGAAAAAATGACTCTTAATAGAAGGTTTATACTATAATTTTACCTGATTTATTTCAAGTATTTGGTACTGTTATTGTAAAAATCTAAAGTAATAATAAATTTATATTTAAAAAAAACAAAGACTAATGGTAAATCTCTTTTTAGTATAAGAAATTTGTATAATTGTTAAATCAAACAACTTGCTTAAATAAGTTATCTATTTTTTAACAAATTTGATAGCAATAGTTTTATAAGATCTAAGGGATGAAGGTTTCTTTTACTGAGTTCTTAAACAGCAGCAGCAGGTTGAAGTTGGATATCCTTGTAAAGACAAATTTAGCAAGGCTTGACAATCTGTAAGTAATCAGGGGCTGACTGAATTATTGTTTTACCACAGATTATCTTATTCTTGTCAGACAAGATATACAACCTGAACTGTCCTTCACTTATTGGGTTCAGAGCAGATGACAGCAGGAGAAAAACAAAGTTACATAGCTGCTTAAAATCTACATCAGATTCATACTAAAGGCCACCATTTGCATAGTAAAACACAGGTGTGGTTAAACTGCTTACATCCAAGACTAAGTTATAAAGGTCTCTCAGCATCAGGTACAGCCAAATGTTTTTCTTGTCCAATATTACAATCAGCTTTGTCTGGCTGCCACCGACTGAGTTTGAGTAACAACATGTCAAAGTTCGGGTCATCCACGTTCATTCGCCTTCTGTTCAAAAGGCCACAGAATTTTGATAGTTTTTTGTCACTATGCATTAGTGGTTTGGAAAAAAAGAAATTAGGTGTCAGATTCTATAGTTTTTAAAGAATGAGAGAATCTCACTGTTGAAACCTTGTTTTTTGTTTTTTTTCTTTACTTAAATTATCATACAGCAAGAGTAGCAAACAGATTTTGGTTGAGTTATGTTTTTGCTATTCCAGATTTAGAAGTCAGACTCTCAGTATTTAGATTCCCAGGGATTAATTGGTGACGTTTCATTAAAAGGTGGGGAGTTTTCCTGGAGTGGTTAGAGAAGGGAGTGTATTTTTTGACACGGGTTAGAGTACGTTCTAAGGTTACAGTAGGAATAAATATCCTAAATACGTCAGGCAGCACGAAGAAGGTGACCGCAAGGTACTTCAGTGACAAACGCTGAGCTCCAATTATGGATCTTTTATTGCCAGCTCGCACGGACAGGATAGATATTTTTGAGGCAGAGTCATTCATCACTGTCTTCTGATTTAAGTCAAGTGACCTTATGCGTCGATGTGACCAACAGTGCATATTTCAACTGAAAAACACAAGAAAATCACTTTTCCATCAGTGTAATGCCCAATGATGGAATGTTTGTTTTGTATATGTAACATATTTTCAGGTAGAAATGATAAAGAAAAACAAAGTCAGTGACATGTCACTATGTTGGTATTAAGCAGAGATAAAGTAAATGCAGTCGGTTGGCTGAAGTCTTGAATCTAATAATTGAAAACACTTGGTTACATACGTGATACTTTAAATGTCTCTCTATAATAGCTAGATAGTTACGATGTACCTCTTGAGATCAATTCAAAGATTTGTGTAAATTTTGTTTTCTCCATTCACAGAGCTGCTGGCAAAGTTTACATGTCTGACAGAGAAAGAACACATTAACAAATCTTATTGGTATTCACACACGTTTGATTATGAAGAAGCTCTATTACCAATGAGAATCTTCATTTATTTATGGAAATTACTTTTCCAAACACTAAATATACAACTTATTGTTTGAGGCATCGGTAATGCAAGGAAAAAACCCTTAAAACATATATTTTTCAATCCTGAGAATAGAACAAAACTGAGAAGAAAGTTTTAATATGTTCCATACATGTTTGTAGTGAACCTGCTATTTAGGGCTGGTGGGTTCTCTTGTTGACACCTTTAGTTTCAACAACATATGAGGAATAAACTTCTCAGAGATGCCATTTCTCCGGTACTTTGTGTGTGCAGACCATTACAACAACAGAGGTCCAGGTAAAATATACAGTGAACACGATCTGTATTAAAAGGGATACTCACTGGGAACTATTGGCATAGAACGTTTCATCTACAAAAAAAAAAAAAAAAGTGGATGTATATGTAAAACAATTCGTACACAATTTGGCTCGATATGCTCCATTCTGGTAATGTCTAAGCTCGAACTATATTGATACAGCAGCACAGGATGGTAATAGAAATTTTGATGTAAATTTAAAATAAACTGAGGATGTTTTACTGTATTAATTACAGAAGCAATACTTCAGGCTTCTTGAATAATTTTATCTTTAAATAATCTGCAAATTAAAAAAAAATTGATTTAGGTTTATTTAAGAACTGACGTCTCAAACTTTAATTTAGAATCATTAAGTTTCACTGTTAACTATATTTTGATGAACAAGTTTCTTTGTCTGTCTGCAGGCTCTCATGGTAAAAACAGCATCTACCGTCCGTATACGATAGTTTACCTACCATACCATCACAAGCTGTGTACAGTAGTTATACCCAGATTGTAGGTGCATCATCGTTGACTTACAGTCATATAAATGTCTAGTTGTGCGAACAGACCGAGTAGGATTGTTTTATATTTTATTTTGTACTCTGCCAGACTAAACAATTCTTTATAGTATATATTTTTGTTTTTTTTAAATAACATGATGGGATAGTGTTTCACAAAAGTAGTTCACTCACCAAATTAAGAAATCATACACTTGACAGTTTGGAAGTTTGACACAGAATGAACACAGATCGTTTATCCTGAGTTTTAGAGCCACTGTGCACCACCTTAATATGCCAACATCCGCTAAAACCATAGATAGACTAAACGTCTGTTATTCCATCAACCACCAAATTTGTAATTTTAAAATAAAACCTAATATTTGTCTTGACATCTCACGTGATCTTTGATGGGGATTAATACATAATTCCTGATATGGTTCAGAGGAAGATGGCAGTTCTCTGGTGGCTTGATCGAGACTCATAGCTGTAGAGATAGAATAAACAAAACTGTTTTAAATACTTTTGACACTTTAATTATTTAAAAATCCACAAATATTTTATATTTATTCTCACTTTGCAATGCAAGAATTACATCTTAAGTATAAAGTGCTTCCAAATAAGAAAACAGTTAACATTAAATATGTTTCATCTAAATATAATTAGCTGTAATTTACTGTTTTTTTTAACGAGAACAAAGTTTTCTTTTTACTTTCATGTTCAGTAAGTAAGCCTGAAAAAACTGTATTTCATTGTGGAAATTATTATATCAGTTTTAATTTTTAAAACCCTGACTGATAACTATAGAGAATATTGACCATTCCACAATATTAGAATTCACTTTTTTGATGCCCTTTGCTAGCTTGAGAACAGCTTGTCTCTTAACAGGCTTTAGCTCCCATCTGACGTTACACTATGTAATATATAATTGATGTTCTGCTCCTTTACTTAATTAGTGTCTACAATGATTAAACCAGGTGCAGTTTCTTCTTAAGTTATAGTATTTTTCTTTCTTACTCTCTGTCTTCATAACAAACTGCTGGTATTTTGTCTTAATGCCATGTTTCCCAATAAATCTGGTGTTTATAAGTGAAAGTTTAAAATACTTACATAGCAGCAGCATCTTGATTATCTTCTACTGAAAGGGATGAAAATTACATTGTGTACTGCTGCTGTTTGAATGAGACTGAGAACAAAGATCACACATCAAAGTATGTAAATTACTATGAAATCAACTTTATTAATGGGACAAAACGATACAATTCTGATAAAGGAATTGCAGAGAAATAGTACATTCCTGCACCTTTATGTGAACCACATTTAGTGACCGGTATTTTAGGATGTATGCAAGTTGGTTGATTATTGTGATTTAGAATTTAACTGTTTGTCATTGTTTTAGCAGAAGGATATACAAATTCTATTTCATACAGTTACCGTGTATGTTATTATCCAGCAGCAGTTATCAGCTGCTTTTTTTTGTGATAGTTAAAATTGTGGCTGTTGATTTTCTTCTAACCTTGATGACGATAAGTATTAGCTCTCACTGGCTGTATTCCTGACTGTTGCAATGGTTCTGTCTCTCAAAAGATCACGTTTTTTCTTCTGCTCTTCAATATAAATTAATCAACAGAAATATTTCCAGTGTTGATTCTAATGTAAAAGTAATAACATTGTTCAATTATTGTCCCAACTCTCTACTTGCATCACCAACTACATTATTCGCCACACATTTGGACATTCATGCCGCTGTGCTTGCAGAATAGGGCATTTTTAGATTCTTGTGCACTTTGTATAATTTATGCTTGCACATGCCAATCTTACAAGGGACATGCATTTTTATCTCTTATAATTAGTTTTGTTTGTTTTTCTGTAGTAGGTAATGCCGAATTGAAACTAATAAATTCTACTGGGAAACCAAAATACTCCGGTTGTTTTCTAACATCTTTTTAAAAATCGCCGAATGCAGAAATAAGCCAATTTAGATGAAGTTTTCAGGTGTAATAAAACTAACGTTTAAAATATTCGTGTCGGCCTCTCAGTGTTGTTCTGAAGTTACAAGTCACATTCTTCACAACAATACAGCACCACCCTCAGCCATTCCCATAAGTAGATCGGTTAATTCCAAACTAACGCTTTTCAGGGGCAGCTCGGCTCTGTATCGAACGGCAAAATGATCATTAAAGCGATATCAGGAAAAGTAAATAAAGGCTGTTTTCCCTAAAATGTAAAATTAATTTTAAATAATTTACTATATGGTTTTTGAATTTTCAGCAATTTAGCTTTTAATTTCCTGCTTCATTCGCTGGAAAAATAAAAGGCTTAAATTACTGTTTTGTTTTTTTTCTGAATTCTAATATAACAGACATCGCTGCTCTGTCTTCTGGTTTTAGGATCTGTTAATGGCAAACAAGACGAGCATATTATTTGTATTCTACTAGATTTCATTATCCACTGTTATTTCTCTTTATTGTTTCAAACATCTTTGATTTAATTTCTGTTTATATAAGAGCATCTTAATGTTTTCTTATCATTATAACTGGACTCTGCTTCTGAAAACAAACTGGCATCAGAGCCCCTAACGATAAGTAATCTACCTAAGGACTCTCAGTTTGTAATGCCATCATCGCTGATGTCACCAACGGAAACAAGAAGGGGACGTACAGAGATCTCTTGCTGGAACCAGGTTCATGAGTTTCCCCTATATATATTGTTTCTCTTTCTTGGTGAAATAATCTAAATAAAAAAGAATTGTCACTGAATTTCTCAATTTATATTTTCCATAGATCTTTAATTGACTATTGGATGTTGTTCTGCTGCAGTCAGTGACACTCAAGTTAGAATTGAACAGAGTTTTGATTTAGACTTGGTGCTGGTCAGCTTCATAAGCCTGTTAATGTTCCCCTGGTCACGTTTCGAGGTGGATTTATGAAGCAGCGAAAACAACGACACGAGGTTTCTTCTCATCAGTTTTTGATGTAAAGATGATGGGGTGTGGCTCCCTGCACCGTTGTTCCAGGTGCCCTGTGAATGAAACTGGCTTCGGTTGTGGATAGATTTACATACCATTTAAATTCACTCAGTATTCCTCGAATTCGAAGTTTCGGAGAGATTTACAAATGGATAGTTTTTCTTTTTGAGAATCATTGAAAACATCAGAGTTTCCCTTTCACTCGCCCACAGCTTGCCAGTGGAGAGCGGAGTTTATAACTAAGCAACAAACTAGACTCACGAATGAATATTTTAAATCAATTTTCTATTCCTTGACGAAAAGCGTTTTCAGATTTAGCTATTCCAGTACTAGATACGATTTATTTTTCCACGGAGTAATAATCCACGAGATCCTCCAGTGAGCCCCTGTTTCGATCAGCCGCTCGAGGTCGGTATCCGGACCGCGTGTCGGCCTTCAGCTGGTGAAGGTCCACGACACGGATGCCGCTTGATTATTGCCCAGAACTAAAACAAATTACTGACGACATTAATTAAAACTTGGTTGCCACAAGCGATCTTGTTAATACAACTGATAGGTTGTAAAATAAGTTTTCCCAACGGATGTCACGATGGTATATTAAATAAACTAAGTTGTTAGAGCCTCTCCTGGCCCGTTACAGTCCAGACTCACCACCGTGATATCTGACGAATTTCCAACACCCCACCAAAGCTACAACGGTTCTGGAGAATCAGGCTCTCGCTTTACTTCTCCGGTGAACCCATGGAGTAGATACGCTTAAATTCGAAAAGATTCCTCTTTATTTAAATCTTATCTCCTCGTTAACTACCGGTTAATGTCTTCCAAAAGGTTTTAAATGTATATATATATATTTTTTTATGCTTACTATCTACACAGTGCATAGAATACTTGTCCAGATATTACCTGACAAACAGGACTTTTTACATGAGAAATATATCACCTTTTGCAAGATTGGTGAAATCTCAACTATTTCACACCTGACACAACCGTTTATAAATATCGGCAGCAAATATACCCTGACAGACACCTGAGGGAAGACTACCAAAGCATTCACCTGTTACAGGATCACCATTGACGATGTAATTTTGCTCTAAGGGATTTTTATAGTTTTTTAAAGAATTTAACATATTTTGTAAAATGTGGTTACTTGCACACACCTATGAGTTACCTGGTGAAAAGTAAAGTTGTGTCAGGTGTTGGTTAAATTGTTTCAATAGTTTATTGCTCATACCGCCGTCTACTTAGTGTAATCTCATTATCCTACCTCAATAAACTTCCTTCGGTGTCTTGTTTTTCTTCCTACCAGTATTTCATTTCATGAAGTAACACAGCTATCAAATATCGGTCTTTATTTACATCCTTGTTCTGTTAAATCTGAAATAGTATCTGTGTCCATTTTTTCTATGAACATCGGTTTATTTCACCATAATAACTGAAAGGAAGTTAGGGTTGTCATCAATGACAGATTTGGCGGAATATCGATTTTGATAATGGATAAAGTTAGTTAATGATACAAAACACCGGTTTCCTACCTGACTGAGCACACTGATGAACAGCGCCAATAATACGCTGAAAATAAAGGCTGGTTTTCAAAATTCAGCAAACATAGAACATCACAGACTCGTTATTTCAGATACATATATTTTAGCAGTGAGGATGAATGGATTACGTCAGGTACAGTATCTGTTCTGTTCAATTAAGTAAATTTAAGCCTGGAGATTTTTGTATGGTGAGAAAGGAAAAAACACCTCGATGTCCCGTCAATAAGCCTGACCGGGGCTAATTGTGATGCACAACTTTATGGATTGGTTATCTGCTGATATTATTTAAGTATCCCACTAAAGAAACATCAGATAGGGTTAGCATATTATTGAAAAGAGGACAGACGCTATCTTAAGGGCCAAATGAAATCAAACCAAAAGTTGCGTGCGAGAATGAGACTTAAACTTTTCAATAAATAGGTTTATGTTACTGGTCTGCATGGGTCTGATCCTATGGTGTCAAGGGCTTTTTATTCTGGATAAAAGGTAAGCTTTCAGAAAACCACCATCTTTTTGTCTGTATATAGATACAGTGTTGGGAATTATTGTGGAAACAGGACCAATCACTACATTTATGTACATAGTTGTCTAACGGCGGAAGTAGCTCTTATTATTTCTACGTGCAGAGCCTGTTGAAGCCCACGTGGAGCTCTAGGCAAACCTCATCACTGGCATGCCCCCCTGACATCACCCACACCTACCTTAAAAATTGCTCAAACAAAGGATGTAAAGAAAAGAGATGGCATTTAATTACAGCAATAAAACTAGTAACATGCAAAGTGCACACGAATATAGTATTAACGTACAGTAATAAATAATACATTTAACTAATAAACTAATGCAACAAATAATTAGATATAACAACAGATCTTAAAAACAGATGAATAACAATAAATATGTAATAAAGAACCCAATTTTAAAAGAAAATATATACATAATAATGATGATGTACCTCTTTCTTATGCTCCATGCCTTAATAAGGAAATAATGCCACTTATGCTAACGAAAATGTTAAGCTATTATTTATAGTATTGTTTCCTTATATACATAATACACTAGATTGCTAGTGGCAGAGTTATTCCTGTTTTTACAACAGACATTTAACGGAACTGAATGACAAGCTATTGAGAATTTCTCAATTTACAATTTCACTTTGCTGCAAAGTCCTCTATGACATCGTCATATGAAATATGATTTGCAACCTCATGTTGATACTGATTACAGCCAGACCGCTGAGACATTACTGACCTGAGGTAGGTTTTGATGAGCTTCAGTTTTGAAAAGCTCCTCTCTGCTGAGGAAACTGTAACTGGTAGAGTCGCTGCAAACCTGAGAGCAGCCCACAAGTTTGGGTAAATTTCAGAGAGCTGCTTTTCCTGTATGAATTTCAGCAACTCTAGAGCGGTCAAGCTGATTGATGCATCATGAAGGATGTTATTGATCGCTTGATTACAGAAATAACAGGAAGGTTTCTCGCTGACGAGATTTAGATTCACGGTTTGTATTTCTATTAGATGTGCAGAATATTGTTTCTGGAGATTCCGAAGATGGAAAATTGCAAGAAAAATGTTCTGACTTAGCAAAGAGTTATCCAGGTGATATTGATGGACCAAAATTGTGAGGACAAATTAAAGACTGTAAAATGTTTATAAGTAAAAGAACACAGACCGATTTTGCTGAACCAAAGGTTGACTGATTTGCTAACATTTATAATTTCATATGGTGAAGATGTTTTCCCAAATTTAAGAATTGCATTGCAGATTTTGTTAACAATTGGGGTTTCTGTTGCTAGTTGTGAAAGGTCTTTCAGCAAGTTGGAATTAATTATGACATACCTGAGAACTTCTGTGACTCAAGGACAACTGAGTAACTTGGTCATATTAAGTATTGAAAAAGTCGTACTCAACACCTTAGTTTGATTGATTCATTTGCAGCAGCAAAAGCACGAAAGGTTTCATATCAATGTAACAATGAATACCAGAATGCTACCTGTACAAGTCTAGTTAAGTATATGCTCAGTTTAGGTAACATAAGTAGTATTTCATTCTGTTCGTAATACATGTACAACCACAAGGACTGCATTCTGCATCCTTGAAAGATTACTCTCTGTGACTGTGAACGATGCTGGAATAAATATCATAACAAATGGTTTACAATTAACAATGTAATTAATGTTGGTATACGTAGTTTACTCCTCTTTTAGTTGGTCCAGTGTTGTATATGTTTTGATTCTTTAAATCTTTTTTAATTCTTCCTCTAATTCTCTTATATCTGGTGGATTCAGTGGGTAACAATCTAATCAATGATTTCATTCAGGGGTGGTAAAGACAACCACTAATCAAACATTTCAGAGGTGGAGGTGCCAAAAGTGTCTTTGCCCCAGGCGCTGAGCACTTTCCTCGCCTCTGTCCCACTGCTAGTTTTTTTGCATCCATGCTGAACCGTTACCATAAATTACTTACAATCCATCCTTCACTCTGCCACCAGTGTCTGCTAGTAATACCTGTCAGAAACTTTCCTCGCAGTTCGAATGGTTTACCGACGTATCACCAACTGATTTGTTTTTAGCTAACCTTGTCTAGATAGCATCTTTCTTCTCCTTTCAACTCATCTCACACCACATCAATTTGTCAATCGTATTAATGTAGCCTTCTACTATGATTTATATCAAACACTGAACTGCCAACCTTGATCCCACTTCTTCATATCTTGCTGCAAATGCTATTGCGTGGACTGGTTTGTAATGTTATTATATAATCCTGTTGTCACCTATTCCACCCGTAAATTGTGAACTGATTATTTGATAACAGTACTTACATTAGTTTTTAACCTATACAGGTGGTGAATGAATTAATCTTGCTAATTTGTATTGTTTGTTTCAGTTCCAAGTTCAAATAATCAATTGTGGAGGATGATCTGTGTTTAGCAGACTGTGTAAACACAAACCTGTCTATCTGCATCAACTAAATGTTTGTCATATGGAAATTTTTCTGTGGCACGTTGCTAAAATAGCCTCTCGCTCTCAGTCACCCCCCATTATGGTCTGGCATATATCCTTTATTCTCCCCTATTTCAGGTCTGAAAAACACCCAGGATCTGTCATCATCTTAATTAAGATTGTTAAGACTCATGATGAAAAACATGTCAAAGCGCTAATATTTGTTGATCGCCAATCAAAATGTCTGGTATGTTTTGTACACATCCAATAGTGCAACAGGACATCAACAACTAATGGCGTCTGTTTACCGACCTTCTGGTGGTCACAACAACTGACCATCACAAAATACTAAGACAATGAAGATTCAATTCGGATTGCGGGTGATGGGGTAGGAAGACTGACAGACCCTATATTTTCTCATACTAAACATTGTAAAGTTCTCAGCTGCTCCCATAAAATATTCACCTGTATTCCATCCATCCCTGTAGTGATCCAGGTTAATATTCAGTCCCTTTGTATTACATCCACAACCTACAGAGATTTGCCAAACGCTGCTCACATCACTGCAATTAATTTATATTTCTTATTTAATAAAAAAATGTAATTCAATCAAATACAGGATAAAAAATATTACAGAATCGTGTTTATGAGAAAAAAAAGTTCCCAATGGTGGGTCAGAAAAATCCTTCAGGTTGCATGTGCTCAGACCTGACATCTCACCCTGCATCTTGTAGCTTACGGGTCTGGAAAAATTGTGTTAACTCATCACCTGGGTAGTTCGGCTTTAATTAAAGTACCTACCAGAATAATGGAGGGGTATTATTAGGGCTTCAGATGTTGTGGAATATTATAGACAGTAATGATGTAAACAAACAAATTTTAAATGGCTCCAAAAATCATGAATCAGTTTAATTTGTTTTGGTAATTTTGTAAAAAATTTTAATGTATCTATGTTTTAATAGACGATGTAAAGTTATTGTGGGGATCTCTTTTAAACAGAAATTAATTTGATCAGTCCAGCTATGTACCTGGTCATGGGATAAATTATAGATAACTGGAGTTGCAGCAGCTGTCCACAGCCCGGCCGAATTGCTCTGCGTCTATTTAGGGAAGAAACCTCTGATCTGTTGAGATTTTATTAACTTCAATGTGAGATCAATTAAAAGTATTTAATTATTTTAAGTTTTGCCTCAAAACAAAACATTTTTAATAGAAAATAGAAATTCCTCCAGTAACCCTAAAGAACGTACTCATCCACCAGGGTCTTGTTCTATCAATACACAGAATTCAGGAGAAGTGTTAGGCAGGTGTGCAATTGCTGGTGGGTAATGGTGTCTTAAAACCAGATAGACATGGAAAGGAGGCAGAGTTACCCAGCTGCATTAAACTGAACTCCATTGAGTCACAAGACCCTAAACTGACTGGTTAATCCACTTGGGGGACCAGGAAGTAACTGGGTTCACCTGATATCCACACAAACTATTTATAACCACACCTGCTCATGTGAGGACCTGACTGAATTATCAGCAACAGGTAAGAAGGCCTTCACCACAGATCACTTATGTTATATACTTTGTCGTTAGATCACCTGGTTTATTATCAGGTTATTCAGATCCGTGCACAACATTTGAAAATAACTGCTTAAAACTGCCTAAACTTCACACCAGATCTCCTTCCAGTGAAGGCCGCCTTTCTCCTGGTAAAATATCAACACTGAAGATAAGCAGAGCGATGTCTGAACTATACAATGTAATCAGCTGTCTGGTTGTATTCCATAGCTGTGTAAAATGTTAGGATTGAAAATCACTTGAGGAAATGATGAGGATGCTACCGAAAGATGTATAAAAGAATAATGTAAAGTTCTTGTTTTCCTGCTTCATCATTTCCAGCCTCCTGCTGATCTCATCACCAGCCCAGATACATCTCTCTTCCTCTTTACAATTAAACTTTTACTCATTATTAACAATGAATCTTTTCTAAACCTTCATCGTTTAACAAATTCTCTCTGATGTATCCTCTGGTTGTTTTCTTATCCCATTCTCTAATTAAATACCTCAACATAACATTAGTACCAATCATAAATATGCATAAATAGTTTCCACCATTAAACCAAGTAACAGAAAGTGTTTATTCAACATAACCATTACATTTATCAGAATGGCAGGTACATCGTCTACCTTCACTTTCAGTATTTAGTGTGAAAATAGCAAAATAATTATGTCGGAATGTTCTTGTATTAAGGTAGGCACTGGGCACTGATGGCTCCTTACACACTAACAGAAATCCCCTTATTTTAGTCAGTTGTTTGTGAGCCCAACAGCATTTAATCAGTTACCTTTGAATGTAGTTGGATCATAATAAATTAAGGTTTGAAGTATTTGGCTAGCACTGACAGACTCTACCCAAACCAGTCTTCCTTTAACAGGTAAATAATGTATTGTTTATTCGCACAGGTTACTTCTGACCAGTATAATTGTTTTAATATTAAGGGAAACTTTCTTCGAAACAACATTCATTAAACTGCCATAGCTAAACTGTACATATCTATCATCATTTATGTAAAAGTACAGAAAGAAATGCTTCATAAACCTACAGATGTGTCTTCTGTACCTGCTGTAATTAATTAAGGTTCCTTCCATTACAGGTAAGTAAAATCTGTTTACTTTGTTTGCTTGCATATAATGGAGATGTGAGATGGCGGACAAACATGAACAAAGGTGATAATAAGATTGTCAGTTTTATCCATGAGTAGCAACATCTCAATGCTGAAGTTCTCTGATGGAACCAGCTGATCAAGCAGACAGATGATTCAGCCCCTTGACTGTCCCTTATAGTAGATAGCACCAGGTGTTGTTAGTTGCATTTACAGGAGATTTCATGTTAAATAATTAAATCAGTCTCGCTAATCAATATATATGTATAACTGTTTTCCTTAAAAATTCTATTTTTGATTTTTGCATTATTATTATTATTATTATTATTATTATTATTATTATTATTATTATTATTATTATTATTTATTCTTATTATATTATTCTTATTATTATTTATTATTATTAAATTCATTAAAATGCTTGTCACTCATAGTTGGTACCTGCCAGTCTCAGGCTGTGGTTGGAGTCTAGACAGTGATGTGGATGTTCTTGGATCAGCTGCCTCATGAAGGTTCTCCAGGGGAGCTTTGAATTTCTCTCACTTTTAATCAAAAGAGTTCTGGTAGCTCCTTAACAAGGGCAGAGAAAACCCCTTTGCTTCTCTTAATTCATGTTCTGGGTCCCCAGGTTCAGGTTGCCAAGCAACCAGAGACCAGGATCTACACAAAAAATAAGCAAACAAGACAGTAACTTGATACAATTGAGATCCTTCACAAAAGCTTAGAAATAATAAAACAAGAAGGTGAATTATTGTATAAACTATTTCACTGATTTAATGGATGAAGTGTTTGTATCTTCCTATTATCTGATGAAGATTCATACCTTTAGGGAGACTGATCACCTTTACCTCCTGTCTTTCAGACCAGTGATGATGATGCTGACAAATACAGGTGATGTTCACCTACTGATACTGATTCTAATCAGCTCGACAGCTACTGGTGGTATGTATGGCTTTTATTAATAATAATAATAATAGGTAACAACTTCAATGATCACAACTTTCTTTTCAGATGAAAACACTTCTACAATAAACAGGTAACTTTTCATTATTTCAGACATCTACAACTGTGTATTTGATATATATGACCATACATATTCCCACCCATTTATCCATCCACACACTGGAGTTATGTCAGCAGTGTAAGATTTATAATAATTTTTACAAATAAAATGTAGATTTGATGCCCCTTAAGAAGAATTATACTTTAATTAAAAAGGGAGCATTCAGATGAGAACCAGTGATCCGACTGAGTGCACTCCTGTGGTGTCGTGGGTGTAACATGGTAGGGAATGTTCCTCCTCAAAGACAATAAGATGGTGTCTCACATGTGAACATTTATACTTTATTTTATTCTTTAGTGGATTGATGGTGATGGTGGTGGTGATGTTGTAAAACTGCCAAAATACATGGATTCATTATTTGGCTAAAGAAAGTGGATATCAAATTTACCAGAGATAAAATAGATTTGCACAGGTGACACCTGAGATAGAAAGTCAGTGTCGTTCACTCCTCAAAGTTTTAGTGTGTTTCTGGATCTGTTAGACACCACAACATCCGCTGAAGACCAGACTTAAACTGACTGGGGGACGATTGGGTTGTTGAGGTCATAACTTAGACATCAATTAAAGGGAACAGTAGGAGGTTCTAGAATACTTATGGAGGAGATGTCTATCCTTGTAAACACTACATTAAGCCTATGAATCACTGAGGAGTGGAACAGAAGGAGACTTCCTTGTTCTGTTAAGTTTATTGCTACATGTGAGAAAGTTTGGTACATTCCAATCTTCTCACCTGAACCCTGCAGTACCAGTGTGACTGCTGGAAGGGCAGGCTACCTGGAATGCTGAGCTTCACTTTGACAGGTGCTTTACCTGGCATCCCTTCTGTAATTGCTTCTTTATAAATACAGTAACTGAGAAACTTTGCCTTCTGATGACATCACAGCTCCTGTCAACACACACAGTTCACCCTTTATGTAGGATTGATTTTTGTATGTTAAATTTAAATAAAAGAACTGATTTAGTTCTGCCAGCAGGTATGGTTTGTAAAAAAATCTTCAAAGAAGTCATCAGATTGTAACCTGTATTTAAAAAAACAACAACAAATAACCAATCAACTAAATCACAAGATTGGTAAGGACTAATTTTCTGAGAGACTAAAATGAATTGAGAAAAGGGAGGTAACTGATAAATGTTTTGCTAATTTGAAATGAAATCAAAGAATCTTATCATTAAATGTCTGCTTTATGTATTCTGAGTGAAAGAAAGAAGCAAATCTACAGAAATCTCCTACAAAAATATTTAACTTAGTCACTATAACACATGAATAAAATTAATGAATAAATGAACTAAAACTTTTTAATGATTTTGAATTATCTCCCCTTCAAACCAGCCAGGTTGGATTGAGTGCCTGCATCACTGTGAAATCTCTATTTGACCTGTTCTCACATACAATAATCACAGTCTCAAATTTGTTGATGCTACAATCTGAGTGTGAATAAATATTGTTAACTGTTCAGCTTAGGCCATTGTTGCCATATAGACAATAGAGGGTTTCCGGTAATTTGTACATAATCAAACTGTTCATCCCATCATCTTTGTATTGTTGACATGAGAATCCATCTTTCCATTAAAAGAGTGTACATGAACAGTCCATGCCACACTCATTGTTTACCCAATTTATGTTTTGAGTTTATTTCAATTGTTTTTTCTTTATTTAATTGTAAACATCAAATCCTCCTGGCCATTTCAGAAATACCGTTTTATGTCGACTTTAAGGTGAATAACACATAAATAAGTAAATAGAAAAGCTACACAAAAATAACAGTTATTACCAATTAAAGCAACATTCTCCATAGAAAAGAGGGGAAATACATCAGTATACATCTGTTCTGATTTCCTGGGTTTTCACTTTCAGTAGAGTAACTGGAGAATACATCCAGGAAAAGATCATTATCATTACAGAAATTCAGAACTATAAGGGGATATTTCTTCACTCACCTGGGACCAGGTGGAGATACTGAGGAGATAGCAGACTGTGCTTAACAACGTTATGGTGCATCTTTAATAGGTTCACTAGTTCTATCCCATCTCAGTTAAATATTGAATATCATCTGAGCTATTTAAATAGCCAGTATACTGATCATGAGATCTCTGCCAGAGTAATGAATGGGGATTTATGGTCCGTTACAGGATTTTTGGTAAGAATGGTGGACATGAATAGATGGGGAAACTTAGCTGATGGAAAAGTTCTCTTGTTTTCAACACTTTGGTTTAATAGGTTAGAGGCACTATTCCACAGGGATTAATACCTCGTAATGTTCTACTACTGAACAAATATGTCCCCTAAGATGAAGGTGATTGATATTTCTGGTGTAGAGAAGGAGATTATTAAATAGGGAAATTTCAACAGGATGACATAGAACCATAGGTATTGCTTAACTAAAGGCAAAATTAATATTTAAATCAAACTATAAGGTAAGTGATTCCATGATATTATTCAGTTCATTCATTTGCTGATAAAAACCAAAAGTAACAAAAGAAGGTAGACTTTTCAATGAGACAGGAAGTTAACAAGAAGCAGGTAATTCAGGTAACTTAACGAGGTGAACTGCACTAATCAAGTAAAAGTTTGTTTGGATTTCAAGTCATTCGAAGAATAAATATTGAACTACAAGTGATATGATATTAGATAAAACCAAATCAAGGTAATACTGTATGAACCAGAGACTTGGCTCAGGTTCAGATAAATGCGCTGCAGAGATGAAAGTGTAGATGGTAACACGATGACAGAAAATAGCAATGGAAGTGGAGTTGTTGATATATGTAGCTGAAACCTTAATTGTACCCTGGCAGAACTATGAATTGTTTTAAAGTGGAGGAAAAACTATTTGTTCAGAAAAATGGACTTTCCATACATACCTGTCCAGCAATGGATCTCTTGAAGCTTTGTGCTAATTCTGTATTTCTATCAGCCTTCACTATACTACACTGATGAGCAAGTACTCTTAGTTATCCCCTGAAATCATTTGTTCTTCATATATCACATAATGTATTTATCTCTCTATCAGCCATAATTGTGGAATATCACAGGGAGAATAGTTGATGGTGAAAGATGCATCAGCCAAAGATTGTATATAAAATATGGTTTATTTCATTGGTCAACTCAAACCAATCATGGCTGCCACCTTTGTGTGTGTGTGTGTGTGCGTGTGTGTTTTGCTGGGGTTATTGATCCAAGAATACTCCATATGAAAGTCTACACTTCTCATCTATTTTAAATATACATTAAAGCAAAAGTGACATTTTTATAGCTAATAAATAACTTCTGAAATTATTTTGCCTATCATTTTCCAATATCTGGTTGTTTCTCTAATCAGATTACTGTCTACCAGAAAAAAGCATGAATTTTGGTTGGCAATTATCTTTTTTTCAACCTGTTCCTGGCCGTACTTTAGATTTGTAATTATAAATTGATATGCCACCATTTGAATCCTGGCATCACCAGGAGGAAGCATCATCCCAATGAAGGAAGCCTGGCTGCAGTAGCAGCTTGCTTCCTGGATTGCTGCTGCTACCTGAGCTTTCATGTTGTTGATCCTTTTACTAAGCTCAAGTTTCATTGTTCACATTCCATGAGAATATAAACAATTCACTTAGTTTACTGGGATCTTGTTTATCCATCTGATGTCTCAGTCATATGTTTGTGCACATTTGGGGTTTGGTGGGGCTACCCCTGACACTGTGACACACTCTGAGTGAGGGTCCACATCTGAGAGTAAAACAGCACTATATCAGATGTGCTATCTACGGTTTGTTGATATCAATTGATCCTCAGCAGATTTGGACCCAGTTTATTATTTATGCCCGATGATAACACATGGCTCTTTTCTGTTAGATTGGGTAGATGTTTCTCACGATCTGAGCTGACAATCAAAGGTTGGAACAATAATTAAAAAACAATAGCAGAAGTATAACAAACTAGGAAAGTGGACAAAATACCTGGAACATCACAGTTCAATATCGATAGTGGGAACATGGAAACAAGTCGTAGAACCAGAAGTTCCTGTCTGTCTGTCTTGTAAATCTGCCAAGTTTTTTAGAGAAGAACAAATAAACAGCTCAGTACATCGCAGGTGAGTTAGGTTACCAAGTTTGGAATAAAGAATTTCAGAATCAACCAATCAATCAACTTAACATGGAATGTGAAGATCATTTAAATAATAACCACCTGAATTCATAAATAGTACAACAAACTGATTTGCAGTCTCAGGTAAATGATGCATAAAGTTACAAGGCTCAGGTGTAGTTCACAAACAGAACACGAACTCTGAAACCACCACAACAAAAGGCACGGACTTTTACAATATACAGGTAGAAATATAAATATCACAGCCAGCTCCACCACATAGAGAGAGTGGAGCAGTTCATATATTCTAACAGTGTAATAAGAAAAGAAAGAAAAGATAAACAATAGTTTAAAGGTTGTGAAGAAAATTGTGCCAAAACAACTAAGGTAACAGATCTTACTGATGATAGTTAGGAACCTTGAAGATAGTCCTGGACCTGACTAATGAGGTGGATATCGTCTTCAAGATGTGAACAGTGGAAACTGATATACCTGAATATGCCATTTTGGTCATGTGCTTTTACTCACCATACCGCAGTGTAATGTTACACACAAATCAACATAACATTTACGCACAGGTAAAACAATGTATACTGGAAAGACTGAAAACCAAGTCCTGGGTTGTATTTCAAAGGTAATGAAAATGGTAAATTAAAAAAAAAAAATAATTGAGCAATAAATTTTAAAAATTTAAATAAAGGAAATCATTGAAATTTGAAAGGAATGCTGTTATTAGTCATAAATATATTTAGTATTTTGACTCTGCAGCCGGTCCACATCAGTGTATTTATGACTGGAGATGTTTTATATGGGCATTTACAAAAAGAAAGAAAGAATTATTCCTGTACTTCACACCTGCCATATGAAACTGTTGGTTACCTGATAATTTACCAGTGATACCCTCAGGGGTTTTACAAACTGGACCCCTGTGGAACTAAAAGGGGTTTATTTACTTTAGGAAAGAAAAATAGAATGAGGAACTGTTTTTGAGTTAGAGATAGCGCAGCACTGGGTAATTTTAAGTTTTCTGTTTATTTGAACTTTGAAAGGTCACAATTTTCTCCTTAGCTGAAAAGAAAAGGAAACAAAATGCTATGTAATTCATGACATTTGATTTAATAAATAATTATCTGTTTCCTTTAAATGGTTGGAATTATTTATTATTGCAGCAGAACAAACAATGTGTACTACCTGCAGTTTCTGTGAGTGGCAAAGGTTTCTGGCAAACTGGGAGAAGAATTCTGTGGCTCCACCTAACTTGTATCTTTTTAGTGATAATGTTACCTTTAACTGATTGAGGATGGTACCGGTTGGTTAAGATTTTTCTTAATTATCAGAGTAGATAATAATAATAATTGTGTCCCTCCAGGAAGTTATTCCAGTCAGTACAGTTGTAAGCAAGTATAACATCAGTCAACCACAGCATCCTTCAATCATTTGTTGTTTTATAAATTTTCTCTGTCCATGACGGTGACTGTCTCTCACCTGTCTCTGCAGCAGACTTTACCTGGGGACAAATACATAACAAGAGTTTAATAGATTTTTAAAACATTTAAATTGTTTCTCTATTAACTTCATCAGATGCAATTTGGTGTGAAAATTAGAAAAATGCTCATCAGATATTTATTTTAATTCTAAATTTTTCTCAATCAATAAATGTTATCCAGGTGTCTTGTGAGATCGTAGGAATATATTTTACACACAAAATGTGGCTGATGAAAATACATCTTGTCTATCTGATTAAAGAAAATGTAATTAGATATGTGGCCACCTGCAATATCAGCAGTCCCTCCCCTTTAGATTTATCCATTTATTAATCCATCGTGGTCAGAGATACCAGACAACATGGCAACTTTGCCTCACAGTCAATTTATCGGCAGCCTCAGAATATATGTTATAGAGACATTACAGTATCTTCAAAATCCTGAAAGCTGATGCTGATTGACTGTCCGACACTACATTGAACCTAGCTGAAGAAAATGGAACATTTTCTGTAATTAACTGATGTCTTTTTTTACTTTAATGAAAACTTTATGAAAGCTCGACAGAGGGAAACAAAACAGAAAAGTAACATTTTACTGATGGTGGTTTGTAAGAAGTGTTAATTGAAGTTTGGTAAAAATTACATTTTAGAGCTTATCTTTCTGGAAGATAAGAGCTTTGTGGCAGGATGTTCTCAGTTTGAAGCTCTGATAGGTTGGTAGTTACATGTCCACCATCAGTAAAACTTAAGAAGTTTCTTAAAACAAATTCAACTTTGGCATGAATTGCAAAGTTGTTATCCCAGGTATATTCATAATTACATATGTGGGAGCAGACTTACAGGTTGTATATTATTAAATAGTTCCCTTTATTAACCTTTGGGCTACTGATGTTTTAAATCTAACTGTTGGGAGGATTTGGGTACTGTACTCTTCGTGATATTTCTTAAGTCCAGGAAACATCCTGGGATCTTTCTCTATTTGATTAACTTTTTGAATTACTTCCTGTGTTACTGAAACTGACTTTGCTCTGCCAGTTAGTAAATATGCTAATGTTTTATTAAAATTGGAGGAGGGGTATCCTGAGCTTCTGTCTCCTAATATTGATGATTTATTGCTATATTTTTAATTGAGCTTTCTTTTTTGTATTTTGGAAATTACCCCTTTGTTTTCTGATATTCAATGTCTTTTTTTCAAACAGTAAATCAGTTTTAAAACTACAACAAACTCATTTACTTAGACACTATTTTGATATCAAGGGACATAACTCCCACAACTTTAGTAGACTTACTTTCCATTGTACAGTTTTTTTATTTCACATATTCTGACCAGTTTTACAATTCCTCTCTGATGTTTTCAATTTTTGACAGGTTCACTGTTGAATATTTTTTTAAGTTACTTGTACACAGATCTCATTATCTTTGCTCCACTCATGTGCAGAATTTTTCTTTTTTCTTTTAAATTTCTTCTGAATGCACAGAGATTTCTTCAGTTCCTCACAGGTGCTGAAGACCTTGGCATATGGTGGGCGGGGTGTGGCTATCTTGAATCATCGGTTTCCATTGGTTGTGTATTAGCCAATCGTTACATGGGAGAAAGAAACCTTTCAGGATAATTCCAAGTTAACAGTTCAAAGAAATTGAGCAAACTGTTTGAACCTGATGGCTGACAGCCGCTTACAGTCTAATTTAATGGTTTGGTTTACAGAGAAAAGGCATCTAAACATTAAACATTTTCCTCGTTTCATTTCTGTTGGTCAGATGGTCATGGAATAAAGATGCTGTGGATGAAGATGTGATATATGATGCTTGGAGCTGATGCCTGATTGTGCCGTATTATTTATAGCTTCGTAATAGTAAAAAATAAAGGAAAAAGCTGATATTTCTGGTGATGCAACATCCAACATTTAAATACCCATAAGGGGCCATCTCCTATTTTGTAATTTTTCTTGCGAGTAAAGCCATGATGGCTGTAACTGCTGCATTTCCACACACTTCCTATGTTAGTCCCTGATACGGCCATGGTATTCATTTCTGTTAATCTCCGGGGATTAATTGGGAATTTCTAACTGATGATCCTTCCTGTTTTCTGTATTCCTTCCTCTACAAACCATTCCTCACACATTCAGGCACTTGGGCCGCTGTTATACTGGATCAGGGAGAATGGAGACATTAATGTGTATAAAAACACAAAGAGGCTCAGCGGCTTTGTTTTGTTTCATTATGCATCTGCCCCGTTATCCTGATGATAGCACAGGTGAATGCCAGGGGTCCAGGTGAGAGATTTGTCTGGGTTTTCATTTGTCTGTCATTTATTTTTATTTTTAAAAAAATTAAATGAAAATCTGTGATCTTGAAAAATGATATTCAAAGGTAACTTGTTATATAGAATTTAAAAATGCTTTGTTTAGTCTGATGAAATCTAGAATCATCTTTCACAGTGCAAACAGACAGCAGATTGTTCTGCTGGTGAACAGAGGTCGATGTGAGTGGCTGATGGCTGAACAACTGAAGCTGCTGGCCTTCGTTTTTTCCGTGTTCGCATCATTGATATTTTTTTAAATATAGATGATGGAGTCGTGAGAAATCACAGTAAAGTAAAAGAGCTGAGATTAATCTCTATGTTCTTATATTTCAAACAGTTTATTGTTACTTCCTTTAGGTAAACTATCAGATTATTCCATTCTGCTGAGGTGTGTAGTTACTAGAATATTAATTAAACAAGACTTAAAGAGAATTAAGAAATACTTTACCAATTAATTTCTCTGAAGAACAGAACCAGGAAGAAAAACTGAGGAATATTCATGAAAAGGTTTAAAAGTCAATCAAATGGAAGATTTGATTTTTATAAAATTGTTTTTTCAGCCAATTTGACACTGAGGACCCAGGCTCCATCTGCAGTCAGCGGCCGGTCTTTCTGGCTAAGCTGTGGCTTCCTATCTCGGCCCCATGGACCTCTGTTTTTGAAAGTTGGTGGAAATCCTTTAGGAGTTTTTGATTATAATGGAAATTCGTGTAAACCATCAAAAAATCCTTCTCTGTCTAATCTAACGGTTTTTGGAAGAAGTTATGTCACCTGCAATGACACAGCATCAACAGTGACAATAAACCCAGTTCACCTGTCAGAGGACGGCACCACCTGGTCTTGTTTAGGACAAACATTCAACGGTAACCCGTACACAATGGTTGTTCAAGGTGAGACAATTTTACTTTATATCAGCCAAAGAAAATTAAAAACATTTTTCTATTTAACCTCCTTTGAAACAAGGATATAAAATAGAATTTTAATATTTGAAAAACTAAATAGATAAATAGATAAAACATTAACACTGTTGCAGATAAATCTGTCCATCACAAAATTGAGTCAAGGAAAATCATAGCCATCCCTTTAAGACCGAGATCTTTGAGAGAAGCTGAGGTCAGAGTTCACCTGGTGCTACTATTTTCATTATTTTACTTTTCAAATCTGTTAGCATTTTGTGGTGTACACAATATTTTCTGTACCTCACTTGACATCTCTCATAATTCTGTATTAGAAAATGTAGTTCACAAACAAGGTGGGAAACTTGAAATCTTCAGGTGTGAAAATTGTTTGGCTAAAAGGGATCATCAAGGCATAGGTAGGATCCAGTGAATGGGGGCCAGAGTAAATCACAGTCTGCTGAAGAAATTACTTTAAATTCTGGTGAATGGGAGGAATCTTGAGACTAAAGTAACAAATATTAAAATTTTTGTAAATTAAATGTGATATTTCTAAATACGGCTGTTAACTGTATAAGAGTCTAGACAAACAAGGGAGAACTGTCCCCTCACAGTGACCTTATATGTCCCCTGTTAGGGATCTGGCTGGAATATGAGACCTGACTCTGCACACACCTCAGACCATTCATCAAATTCTGCCCTGACATCCTTGAGGAGTCCTTAATCATTGGTCAGATTTTGTAATTGGTTTGTAGGTATTTCTTAGAAATTAACAGGTGATTAGTGTGTTTAATGATCTGTACTTCAGATACCTGGAAGTGAGCAACATCCACACCTCAAAAATACTGGGCTGATTTTCTTTTTGTATGCAGCCCTGACCAGTCAGTTTGGTCCGATCAGTGATTTCCAAAGTGATTGGTTTTATGCTGAACTGGGAACTTTCAGTCTGATTGCACAACAATCGTTCATCAAGAAACTTGTTTCTCCATTCATATGGTAAAATGATTTGTGAAGCCAACATCAGATATGTGGGAACTGGCAGCTGGGAGATAATATGCATAAATATATTAGTTAGTATTTACTAGATTTGAGCCTACTGTCCACATTTTAGCAGCTCTTCGTGGTGAGTTTTTTTTTTAATATTAAAACTTCAATATTAAAATTGTTTGCATTCAAATTTTCTTCATAACTTTTAAACGATTCCTGGATTTTCTCTTTTTTGTTGTTTGCAGAAGAAAATTAGTCAATAGTTCTGTGTGTACAGTGATGGATTGATGGGGCCACCGTTATTTTATTGTAATATCTTGTGATGTTTTATTTCCTTTTAAATTATAATTTTAATCAGGTTTTTGTTTTCAGTTCCTGTTTCTGCTGTAGCCATTACAAGTTCTGCCATTGTCTCATCTCATGGCCGCATCAGTCTGATAGAAGGTCAACCATCAAAACTTCAGTGTACAGCAAACGACAGTAAACCTGTCGCTCAGATCACCTGGTTCAGACTGAAGACTGATGGACATAAAGAACAGCTGTCAGGTGTACAGACCAACATCACCACTCCAAATAAACTCTCAGATGTTATTTCTACAGTAACACTGACACCTCAGAGATCAGATGATGGAGCCGTTGTGTACTGCAGGGCCTCTAATATGGCGGGTGAACCAGCAGTCTTTTCAAGAAACATCAGCCTGGATGTATCCTGTAAGTATTCTCCAGTCTACTTGCCAACTTTTCAAAATTCTCTTGGGGGAGATTTTGTGCGACTCACAGCAAATCAAGCAATTTACAAACAAAACTGGTTTAAAGCCCATCAATTTGCAGATACCCTGCATTCTTTGGTTTTGCCATTTGTTTTCAACTCTGCAGATCTGAAGATATTATCATATTTTCATATTTTGTAAATTTCAGACTTAATCTTAGCACAATGTTGTTTTTTGACTTCCAGAAAACAGAGTTGAGGCACCAAATGAACATGTGTACATACATATTTATTATACCAGTGAGAGAGTACACTCTTTGGCTGTCGTCTTTATGGTGTTGCTCATACTTAGTTGATGAATAAGTGCAAATATGTATTTGTTTTCATTTCTGAAGACATCAAACATCGTCTTGAAATATTGGTTTCTATTGCCAAAGAGGTTGTTCAATTTCCTCTGTTGATTGGACATATTAAGTGAACAAGTAAAAACAGATATATAAAATTTCATTATATTGACAGACACTATTTAATAAACTGTACCATTACGTTTCAATTACAAATAAAGAACATGTTTGAAAGTAATTTACTGTAACAATCACAATGAAAATGAAAGAGAAGGACGGCTGCTATTGAAATAGCAGACATATTGTCATTAATGACCATTTAGCTATCATTCACAGTTCTCTCAAAATAGTGACACTAATCTCTGAGATTCTTCAAAATATCCAGATCTCTATTATATTCCCTACAGGAACTCTTGATACTCTTTAGCACTGCTGCAGATGGCTTAAACTGGATACTCCTCATCTCTGTTGATCTTTGTTCTCAACAGAGCCACTAATGCTGTTATGTTTAGTAGGGATCTCTGGCCAGTCTTAATCTGTCCTACCATGGAGAAGAATCCTTCACACTCTGCATTACTGTTAGGAATGGAACACATGGCCCTAGCCAATCTACCCAAATAGGGGAATGTCTCCTGTTTGGAAATGGGGTTCTTCGTGTTCCTGACATCTGCCAAGAATACATCAACTGAGATATCTGCTGGGATAAAATCACCATCATGCCAAAGTTGAAATTCTCAAAATTCCTCCTCTACAGCCTGAGGGTCATCTTCTGGAATGATAGAAGGGGGTCTCTGACACAGATCAATGATATGTGCTGGGTTCAAGTCTATTCTCTGTTCTGGCAAAAGGAAACCAAGAGATGTCCAGCATTTTGTCAACAACAACAGTATAGAAACATCTGATCACCTTAACCCTTTTCTGGCTGGACTGTTGGACTAATGGCTGATCCCAGGTATCCAGCAAACTCTAAGATGGCCACCCAGATTTCAAGATGGTTTATAAAATGAACTAAATGAGTTATAACTAGAAAAAATAAACAATTTCACAAACATTTTGTAATACATTTGAATTCAAAATACTTCTGCGTGATATTTAACATGGTATAGGTTCTTTTTTTGCTAAGATTTAGCTTGCTTTGGTTGCAGCCACATACAGACTGGATACTCTACCTCCACCAGGTTCCTTGCATCTGTATCTCAAACGCTGTATGCATACACACACACTACTTCCCTCCATTTAAATTAGTTTATGTCCAGACAGACTTTCAGGAGCTATAGTTTTTAACATTTTTTCTTTTTTGTGGTTCTCTTCGATTAACAAACCGTCTGCCACCACAAAGTTGCTTAGCCAGCAAATGCCTAAACTGAGAGTGTGCATAAACCTTTAGACTTAACCGTTCTCATCGACACTAATGTTTTCCAGAGGAATAAAATTATCAATAAAATTTGTTGATAAATAATCCAACAAGGGATGAACTTTATAAAGTCTATCAAAGTCTGGCTACATTTCTTCAGTTACTGTTCTGCATCATTCAAATGAAGGTATCATAGAATGGATTTTTATCTATTCCTAGATATCATTCATTGAATGAAACTATTCCCAATAGAATCATCGGTGCTCCAGTACTGTTGCATCTGCAGAAGATTTTTAATTCCCATCGTTGTGGTGACTCCCACGAAAGTCTCAATATCCCCAGTAGTCACAGGGTTCCACTGTAGAAAATCGGCATATTTGTTGGTTTCTCTTGTGATCAGATCAAAGAAATCTCCATCAATGAGAAGCCTAAAAAAATCTAATGGTTCACTGTTTACGTCCAAGTTGGCAGTACAACAGCTAAAGTATCTGTCCATCATGGATGGCTCCAGTTCATCTTCAGGAGATACTATGTAGCTCTTGGCAAGCATACCGACAGCCAAGAAAGGATGCGTATAGAGAACAGTGGTGGTGTTTTCTCTATTGTGGATGACCCTGTGTTGATGAACTTCCCAAGCAACTTCCTCAATAGATTCCAGGTAGCACTACCAGCATACCAATCCTGGACTCGTCTGCCTGAATCTTGGTGTTAAAGTCAACTAGAAAGGGAATGATGTAGCTGAGGAAGCAGAAGTATAGGTGCATCTCATGGTTTACAAGGCTGTCTGCCACCTTCACTCTCCCAGGTCTCTCTGATTAGTCATGGGACAGGAAATAAGATTGCAGGGTTGGCCAACTGGGTAATAGTCGTTTAACTGCTCTCTTTAAGCTCAATCATCTTGTTGAACGATGATTCAGGATCTTTAGTGGTTCTGTTTCGGTAAAGTCAAGAAACTCCTGGTGCTGTTCCTTTCTCTTAAAACTGTGTTGAAATGATAAAACACATCGATCAAGAGATCTTCTACAGGCAGTGGTAGACACTTGTCACCAACAAGTAAAAGAATTTTGGCTAAATGACACACACACACACACACACACACACACACACACACACACACAACATCCCAACTCTATCCTACTGACTAACATCACTGTCACCCTCATCCTACTACTGTCTCATATCCACCAGTAAACACTACAGTTGTCGACAAAAAGAAACAAGCCAGGAAACACACAGCAAAACACTTAATGTGCATAGTGATCTTGTTCCTTCTTTGTCAAATAGAATGGCAAAAGCTAGCTGCAGTCAAAATTATCTAATCATGGATAAGAGTTTCTCTAGTCAGATGTTAATGGCTAATATTGTTCCTGTCCATTGTACAGGGAAAAATCTGCTGCTTCCTATCACAGTGTCACTTCTCTGAGTCTGTCAGTGTCACATGTAAGGATGGTTCCTTCCTACAGTGAATCACGACTTAATTTTGCAAGGTTGACTAACAATTTCTGACCACCTGCATTGTCTTTGTACGACCACAGTGAAACTTCTGAGCTGTCTTGTAGTCAGGAAACATCATCTTACAGAGCTTGCTAGAATGGTCAGCAATGAAGTAGATGAATAGAACCTCTGCCCTGTCATCTGTTGTTTGGTTCACAAAAATGATGAAACTGAGGAGGTGGTTGTCTTTGCAATCTGGGTGGTAATGTGCAATGTTGTCTGACTATGCTTCTACAGGTCATTCTTGCCACCACGACTAATGGTAAAGGTTCTGTAGCAAATCTGGAATAACACAAAAAGAAACACAACAATTTCAATCTTAATAAACAAGGAAGAATTTTAAATTTGGGCAGGGGTTCCCCTGGCCTGGCCCTTTAAAAAAATAGTTTAGACAAAAACAATAAAGTTGTTTATGGATAAAACATAATCAATCGAGAATTAAAGCATTTCATAAACGTCAATTGTAACATAAAATAGGTCTACCGTGGAAAATGCATCTGTTTTCAAAGTACATTTGGCCACCCAAGGAAATTCCTTTTCTCAAGATGTCTGGAATGTGCACTCGTAGCAATTTCTCTTCGCTTTTGGTTGTGTGATAGTTATGATGTTGATATTAATTAATCTTGACAGAAAATAATAGTTAAATCTTTTCTGTTGCAAAAGAAGCCATTTTAAGTAATCACGCTTAGTTTAGAACAATAAATACGATTGGTCATCTTATCTGTATAATCAGTTTTCATTGGCCAAGTGCAGCCCTATTTCTGGTATGAATCATGTGTTTATTTCAATGGTTTTGCTATAGAGAGCAAACGATTGGCTGATGTTTACCGGAAAATTTTGAATGTACGAAAATGTTGATTAAAGTTACGCAAATCGGTAGACTTCCAGAAAAATTAGGTGCACATGCCTAAAATGGGTAGAAATGTCCAATTTGCAAAGACCCGGTCAGTAGATCGGTTGAAGGTCATAATTCGGGAGACTGCCGCCGCCCATGTTGGAAGAGTTGGCCCGTTGGCTCTAGTGTAGCTGCAGACAGGTACATGAACATACCACCGGCTGTAACTGACTGTTCCCACATGAACCGCTAACTTAGATCTCACTGTTTACTAATTTGACTTTTATAATTGCAGGAAACAATGGCGGTAAAAATATCTGTGGATTAACTAATAAGTAAAAATTAGAACCGACAAAAGTCTTCATAAGGAATCAAAACAGAAAAAATGGAAAACTCACCACGAGGAACCTCACTACTGATTATTAATCTTCTTGAAGAAGAAATGATCATCTACATATGGACTGATTTGTACCACTTCTGTTCATTGGTTTTAAAGAAATGTAGATACCATCAGAAAGTCAAGGGTTAGTTTCCCATCATATTAGAAATAATGGAAGTAACAATGAGCCAATGTTTCAGCAATTGTTCCCTATCCTCATCCTCAGGTCTTAGTACTGTTTTGAAGTAAAACAATATTAATTTGTGGATGATTTTACAGCAGGTATTTCTATCTGTAAGGATTTGAAAAGTGGTCTAAGTTATTGTTGAACCCACAAGCTGCAGGTGGTTAACGTTGTGATGTAGTTTTCTACCAACTCTTCAGCCTACTCTAAATTATCATTCCTGTACTTTATATAAGAATGCAGTCCCCTCACCACCATCCCTGAGGATGGTGACAGGAAACGATTCCTGAAACATAGGTTCATTAATAAGATCAATTATGACAGATTGATGATGGGAGAAAAAAGAATCAATCCTGTGACATTGTGTAAATAAACATCTCCAATATCTGACGATTCTGAGCTTGGACATCAACCGAAACCAATGGTAAGATGGCATAAAACCATCATAATTTACATTCCAAAGACAAAGATGGCTTTAGTGTCCAAACAAATGCCAGTGATGTCTTTGTAAAAGTCGTAGCTTTGTCTCTGTGGTGTCAGTTTGAAGAAACTCCTATTAACTCTTAGTTGTATACCTTACACATGTCTACTTTGAACTTTATTATACAATTGTTTACCAACCAAGTGAGTTAATTACTGAACATTTTGATCAGTTCAGCAGCAATGGCTACCATCTATTCAGACATATTTCAACTTTTGAGGCCGTACATGTACAGGTGAACATTTTCATTGTGTGTCAACAGACTAACACCTGCTGAATATTTTATCCTGATGAAATTTTTTTTTTAAAATAATAGTACAGCCAAATATCGTCAATTTTTAGATCTTCCATTCTTACAACTAATTTTGGTCTCATCTGTTCCTTCAACTTGACACATTTTAGTTGAAGATAGACAGGAGCAATGTCTGTTTTAATATTAAAAGAACAAATCTAATGACAAATAAATAGCAATTATTATTCAAGAGACTGAATTTTATCAGATTTTTAATGCTATGTTTACTTTTAGCGATTTCAGTAGAATTAATGATTAATTTCTGTCATCAAATATTCTGAATGAATCTTTTATTGGTAATATATTGGTGTTTTGAAAAACATCCAACACATTTCTATTTTAGATGCTCCTCTTGGTGTTCCACTTATTTCTGGATATAACACAAGTACACCTGTGTATGAAAATTATACAGTCACTGTTACCTGCAGTTGGCAAGGTGGGAAACCAGGTGGTCAGGTAGAGCTGTCATGTCCAGAAAATGCTAAGAGGTCAGGGCCATCAGTGGTCAGTGTGAATGTGAAGGTATCAAGAAGAATGGATGGACAGAGATGTAGGTGCACAGAACACATGTTGCTCGGAACTCTTCTGATAATTCCACTGAATCCCTAAATGTCTACTGTAAGTATTTATTTTCATGATTTCACTCAATTTATAAAGGATCTTTACAATTGTCGCAATTGGTGACAGGAAAGAAAACATATGCATGTTGTTGACACTTGTGCAAAGAGCTACCATATTTACAACATTTAAGATAAGTCTTTTAGTAAATCTTGGTGATTCCTAGCAATGAATAGCTACAGTTAGGTCACAGCTGGTACAGCTGTGTGTATCTTTGTTTGATTTAAGTCTGAACTCAACATACAAATAACCTGCCAGTACATGTTGAAAAAACATTCCATTTGGGTGACATTATTGTAGAGACTGTGGGAAAATGGTGAAACACTTGATTTGGGAGGAAAGTGTGGGGTATTCAAAGTTGGCAAACACAGCAGAATCCAAAGACAACAGCATAGAGAACACTACAGTGAGACTTCTCTGAACAAGGGTCGTGATCATGTTAGTGAATTATGCAACTTGAGGAGACTATAAGCTTTTTTGATTGGCCATGTTTGAGTAGGGAGGAATTTATTTGTACTGAAAAAACTGTCAACTATTTCTTTCTGCAGAGCCCGGTCAAGTTGATCAGACATTCGGCAATAAAACTGACATTCAGTCAGTCAGTCTTTTCCATTTGTGTCTGTTAACCATTTTCATCCCACACTGATGCCTGGCTTTCTTGAAGAGGCTTACACTTGTTGAGTGGAGCTGTGAGAAGTTTGGTTTGTTAAAATTGCTCCAACCCCATATTGCAGGACATCATTTGTGGAGTAATGAATGTTTAAGCCATATAGACATGGCCATGTTAACAGACTAATTGTTCCTTATGGACTGATGATAATTTCCATGTTGTAAATGAGTCATCACGGAACTGTCCTGATGCCATGGTTTGGACAGGAATCTGGAGGGGTCACACTGTTGACCCCATATTCCTTGACGACAGGGTGAGGGCGAGTTTTGTCTGCTGATTTGGAAGACATTTTTTAAATATTTTTACACCACTTTTTCTTCCTGTGAAATTTATCTGCTTTTCTTGTTGTGCAATAATGTAAAACCACTTCCTGTTATGTTGTCACTGAAGTAGCTCTCAGCCACCATTTTAGGTTTGTATATATAAAAACGGGAATATTCTAAACATCAGGTTGGTAGTGAAGCCACCCGTGGAAACTAGATACTTAAGTCCACCACAGATAGTAAGTATAACTTTAGTTATATTGGATGCATTTGAAATAATAATTCCACAAAAACGTGGCTCTTACAGTTCATAATTGTCTTTGTCTCGGTCATATCACTGTTACATTACACCACTTCCAAAGTTTGCCTATTAATTTGTACAGAACTGTCAGCTTCTGAAATAAAAACAAGCAAAATTAATTTTTCAGGTTCATTGAGATGTAGAGTCTGAAACCTGAATCCAGTTACAAGCTGTGCAAAATCTGTATCTGTTCTATGGATGTTGGAGAAATGACTCTTAGTTTGTTTTACCTCCAGATTTTATTATATTAAGCAATAAACAATATTTAGATATAAACTGAGAGACCATAGTTGTGTACAAGTAGATGACCATAATGGTGAATCTGAAACTAATTCCTATTTAATATGCACGATTAGAATAATTATGTGAATGACAGAGACTTCAAACATTAACTACTTTTTTCTGTAATGTATTTATAATATCAGTTCCAGAGGTATTTTCAGTATTTGGTAGCAGCACTTTCACCAGATAGAGCTTGTAGATGTCTAACCATGGAGGAGATCAGTTGTTTTATGCTCTAGGTTTTCACAATATTTGTAGGTAATTTTTCACACAGGTCTCTGGTCCTTAGTTGTTTACTAGGAAACTGCCGTAAGTACAGAAAGAAGTTCAAATCGATGCTTTGGTTGCCCAGAGAATCAGTCAGCCAATTCTAAGCTGTATCATTCTCCAGGATATGGTATCCAATAATCCCTTGAACAAATACAGGGAGGGGATACTTTGAGGATAGGGATGTAACCAGTGGAAATTGGGTGTCTGTCAATAATTTCAGGATGTGTTTTACCCTAAGAGCAAATTCTTGCTACACCAATGTTCCAAAACTTCTGTTCTTCATGCTGGCTGTAAACTCACCTGGCCTCGACTCTTTCCAAACTTTCTTGAGACCCAACTGCATCCAGTGGATATAGATTAGGTGATTAAAATAAAACAAGCAAGTGTTGTTTTATATTTAATGGACCTCTGTAATAAATATCCTTAAGGTAGCAATTGTCTGTGAAAAAGAAACTACCGAGTAATGAAGCAGTGGACTTCAATAAATGCTCACTTTACAAAATTGTTTTGATTAAAGATTATTATTTAAACAATTTAGTTACATGGATGATTAATTAGAGGCAAAGCAAATTCCTGAATATTGTATGGGTCTGGAAAATACACAAATCATTAAACAATTAGAATTATTTGGGTGAAGCAGCACATTTGAGCAGAGTTAGCCTTGAAGTATATGAACGTGGTATCTTACATAAGATATTTAGTAGATAAGTAAATGACTTTTGTTCATGTCTTTATATTCAGTGACATCATTGGAGACAGCGATGAAAGTAGTTATATTTCTATAACAAATTGGTTTGGATGGTTTAAGACCATCCACCTGAACTCTGACACTTCAAAAGCAGAATGGATTCATAGAGTTTGTTACTTTTTAATTTTAAATATTACTGCAAACAAGTTATTTCAGTTTATTGCAATTCATGCAGCCAACATTCGATTTTGTCATCTTTTTTTAGGTAAAGTAACCCATAAAGTGGCTTTATATCAAAATTTTGACATGTCTACATGCCAGATTCAGGTGCTGTAACATCATTAGAAAAAAGCTGCTCACTTCTGTTTCTTAACAAAAGAAAAATTCTAACATTTATCCATTTTTCCGCTAATTAATTGCTATTTTGTTTCCCCTTGTGAGGCCTTCAACTCTTTAACTTGAAGAAAATGTTGACAATTTGTATTTGTTTTGTCCATCTGTACATTAGTACAATATTTCACTTATCAGTAGCATTTATCACAGCAGCTGTTAGAGGACCAAGATATTAAATCATAATGAAAAAGTACGTGTAAGATATTACTCTGGTAGATGTCCTGGTGCTTACTACTCTTACACCACAGACTCTTCTATTGTTTAAAGAACAAAGGGACAAGTAGCACATTGTTGATCACTACACATTGACTTGATGCTTTCAGATTTTGGGTGAACTTCTGGTGTTGATTGTTACTTTTGCAAATATATTCTGAAAGAGTTTCTGCATCTGCTATACAGGTAGTTGAAAACATAATGGTGAATTTGTCTGCTGTAGCAGCTCTCAGTTGTAAATCTTTCCATTGTCGTTATAGATCCTCCTTCCACCGTGACGACAAGACAAGATCGTCCTTGGTTAGAAGGCAGGCCGGGATCCCTCACCTGCCAATCAACACCAGGAAAACCAGTAAAAACAGAATATAAATGGCTAAATGGTAGCAGCAGTGGAGCCGTGGTGGCAGGAATTCAAATATTAAATTTTGGTAGATTGGAAGCCTATAATAACGGACAGAAATATGGCTGCAAAGCCTCCAATCAATACAACAACGTCGAGGGTGATCAGCAAAATCTAAGTTTATCACACTGAATGTGTACTGTAAGTAAAATTAGTAGAGACTTTTTTCTTTGTTATCTAAAAACTTAGGGACTGTTGTTTGATACGGTATGGATGATATGAGGAAGGAGGAAATGTAGGATATTATATTAGCTAAATATATAAATAAATAAGTGTAGATATTAAAAGTGAAAATGATGTAGATTCTCTACTCCATGCAGTAGACTGACTGCTGGCTCGTGGTAGCATGTCAGCTAACTCACCTGAACTGCACTTAACCTGGTGAAAAGTAAAATCAGTTCTTCAGCCGCAGGTTTATAGTAATTCAGGGGAGTTGTTTCAGTAGTTATCACATCCTCATA
The DNA here is from genome assembly GCA_018389105.1 of Nautilus pompilius. NCBI lineage: Eukaryota > Metazoa > Mollusca > Cephalopoda > Nautilida > Nautilidae > Nautilus > Nautilus pompilius. The sequence continues at coordinate 346,331 of JACATO010001055.1, forward strand.
TCTGCGGTATTAAAGGCTCAGTAGACTGGTATCTAAATCTAACCATCCAAGCAGGAAAAGTGTTTTATTTCATAGTCCGGATTAATCTTTTGTGGAGAATATGACAGCTAAGAGCTCATAACTGAACATACAACTTGTATTGTTTATTTATAAACCATAACTACAGAACAATGACAGAAGATTTACCTCCCCTTCCAGTCTGACTGTGCACTTATTCCATTAACAAAACGGTGTAAAGCCGACAGCCTGTGCCATTTGTTTTCATTTTGAAATCATTTTAACTTAAAACGATGTAGATAATTTCAAATGATACTAAATAGGTCCATTGGCTGCTCTTTATATTAAAACCTTTTCTTTTTTTGTGTCACATGACTGAGGTTCTTTATTGGAGAATATAAAAGAAATGTAATTCTTGCATTGTCCAGTGCTGCTGTCATCTTTGTGTTCAGCATCAGGTGAGAAGAAAACAAGCAAATGCAAACAATAACAAGTTTGAAGCTGGTCCACCTGATTCCCTGTCAGAAGATGGAGAGAATCAAATGGCATCTTGATAGCAAATCACTACAATGAAATGAGCAGCTCACAGAATAGGTAAACTTATTTAAATGTGGGCCTCCTTTGACATTCAACATGAACAGCATCTCGTGTATTTGACAGGTAACAGATCAAAGTGGACCTTTTGTTTTCTGATGCCAGCCCATACTGACAGTTCACACACCTGATTATAGAACACATTCTGCTCAGTGGCTCTTGGCGTTGTTAATTTAAACATCATCTGCAAATTAGACAAAGAAAGCAATCCCATAAACATTTACCAATTAAAATGAAGTTAAATCGAATTGAAGATGACAATCTGGACACCTTAATTAGAACATTGTTGTTTTTGTTGGTTTTTGAAGGAAATGGAAACTATAAATAATCAGCAAAAGTATTAAAAATTCAACTGACTGGCATGGAATTTTAAAGTGAATAGGAGAAGACGATGTTTCCGATGTAAACATTTGAGATACTGAGCATCTTTTGTATCTTTTGTTCATAATTATTTAGTATTTAAATAATTTTTATTTGTTTACTAGTAGAATTACATGATTTACACAATTACATTTTGTTACCTAAGACCTTTGGTTACAAAGAAAAAGAAAAAAACAATAGGATATAATAAACCAGTTGTACTAAAACTATTTTTCATGGTATTGTACAGAAGACGTGAGTTTGTCTCTCCTGTAATCGGCCGTCATATAATGTGACGGTAAAATCTTGTGACAATTTATCCTCGGTAAAATCAGTGTTTATTATCTTCCATATATTCAGAGTCCTGAGTTTCCTAAGGATAACTGTTCCATTTCCTTCCCATTCTTGCTCTTTCTAATGTACCCAGTTTCTTTTACATGAGCAGAAGAAATCAATGAATGATTCAAACTGAACATTAACACCATAAAAGTATAATTTTGAACTAAGTGGAAATCAGTAGAGTACAGCAAGATCAGTAAAACAACCCTGAGCCTGGCACTGACTTCATTGACTAATCTTAACAAAATGACCAATAATGTATCAGACTGAATCTGCTTCAAACATTTCCAAGCAGTTACACAATATGCGATCGTTGTTGTCAGTCGTAGCATCTCTTGTGTTATCTACAAATGACATAAAAGCTCTCTAAACAAAACAAAACTAAACCAACCTGTCATGGTCTCACCTGATTGATTACTGCCAAGACAAATAGGGGAACATTTGAGTTTTTAATATGAAAAATAATTGGAACCTGAGGAAATTATGTGAACATTAAACATATAACAGGGAGTCTTATTTTTTTAGCAGCAGGACATATAATGCAGGACGACTCACATACCAAATACTGATTTTGTTTTTGTATATATTTCTGTAATAATGCACTTTGTGTATATTCTATACAGCTGTCTGCAATTATTCATTTGTGCATGTCCTGTGTTTCCTTAATTATTTCCAATACTATATCTTCAATCACTTTAATATGTAAATTGAACACAGTGTTAATTTACCTGGCTTTATCGCAAAATAACACAGCAGCCGTCAATTCTGCAGTCTTTGTCTTAGCTACATTATTTTAATGTAAAAAATGAGTTGATTATTAATTTTCTTCAGAGGTTTACATTCAGACAGTAAACTTTTCCTAAAATATTTTTACAACAAATGTCAGCTCTTCAGTAATCCAGGTAATAAAACATCATTTTACACAATTTTATTTAATGTGTCTAATATTTGTGTTTTTTTTTTTAATCTTAACTAAACACATCACTATTTACAGAGGTCTGTGATTGACATGGCAGCCATTTTTAGTTGTTTAGTAGAGCTCTACTACAGCGGCCATCCTCCACCTCCACCTGGTTAAAGCACCTCACCTGTTTTGTCCTCCCTTTAAACAGATCAGTTTTCATACAAATCCTTTGGGAATTAAAAAAATCTTTTGTTTTTTTTTTAATTTTTATCTCCCAGTTTGTTTTACTGTGATATCTGAAGACCTGTATTTTTGTCTTTATTGTAGAAGAAATTTTGTTTACACCTACACACACACACACACTCTCTCTGAAAATCTGTTAATTATTTTTACTATCCATGTTATCATTAATTAATAGAATATAAAAATGTATGAAAATTTGCCATGTTTTTTAAAATTATGTGGAATATAATTTGTTATCCACTAATAATTTCTAGTTTGTTTTCAAAATATGCAGTTAATGATATTGGTTTTCATAACAGATATTTATTGATTATCTTTCAGATTATCCACGAATCAAAATAAAAGGGTCTACCACAGTCAGAGAGGGCAGTCAGCTTAACCTGAACTGTTCAGCCACAGGTAACCCTCCACCTGCTAAGTTCAGCTGGAGCTATCAGGGAAAGTCGGAACCTCTCCAGGTTCTGGTGATTAACAATGTCACACGTAACAACACGGCTAATTTCACCTGTACAGCTACTGCAGACACTCAGAGATTTGGTCCTTTGACTAGAAGGGAAACAGCTGAAGTCACCATCCAGTGTAAGTGATGATATCAGAAAACAAACAAAGCTTTGAATGTGTGAAACCAAAGAGGACGGATTTGAGTTTAGTAAAGAAATAAGAAATTGAGGCAGTAACCAACACAAACCAGTAACAAAGATGAAAATGCTCAGACCAAATTCATTTGGAAAACAGATAAACCAAAACAGTTGTCACTTCACAACACAGTGAAGGTTATAAGTTGTAATACGACAATAAACGTGGAAAATATGAGAGGGGAAATAAATGAGATGAGAGAGTGCAGTTTCCTAACAGCCAATGGCTGACACACGTAGGATCATGGCCATGTGTCTATTTGTCAGTAGGTTTGGAATGTTCTAAAGTTCTAATTTTTGTGTCCACACAACGTTTGTTTGGTAAAAATATTATAAACTACTCGAAACCAATTGATATTACATGTAATACTATTACAATTTATATTTGGACCCTGACCCTAACTCAATCTTTTCTTATCTTCCCCTAGAATGAGAAGAAGTTTCTTCCAATGTGTTGGGGTATAAGAGGTACATGAACATACAGATATCCATGTCACACATGATACTGAATATATTTCTGAAAAATAATTTGCCCTTCTGGAGTGAAATGTCAAAGTTTGTGTTCTTTGTCTGGACAACTATAAATCTGTATTTCTGATGGGTGCTTCTGTTGACACCATGTGACGTTCGTTATTTATTGATATTTATGACATTTACCAACATTAATCTCTTAAGTTATAGTGTGTACACAGGATTTGTGCTTTCCTTGTGGTAGCTAACGACCTTACAACATCAGTATTGTATCTCTTGATCTCTACCAACTTTTCAATTAAACATTTCAACATTTCTGAAGTTAAGTATTTGTAGTTTTGAAACTGATATCAAGTTCAAATTGTTTGATTAACCTTCTGGACAAACTTCGAGTTAAACAACTGTCCAATATATAATAAGGATTTTCTTTTAAAATTATTTATTAGATAAGCCAGATGTCTGGATAAGTTTGAACATCTCGAAGTCCGTGGATTACATTTGGATGAATATGACTTGTTACATCCGTGTAGATGGTTCACCATCAGTGTATATGTTTGGAGCAGGCATGCACAAGTGGAATGGAACAACAGTTCGCATACTTCCAGGCACCATCAGTTCCAGATCCTCTCAGCTCACCTCCTTTGCTGTGACCTACCAAGATTCTGGGACCTACGAATGTACAGTGGAAAATGGTGCAAATCCCAATGACAGATTATTACAAGTAAAGGTGACAGAGCAGGTAAAAATAAAATGTATGTTCCATATTAACTATTTGTTTTACCAAATCTGCTAATCACTCATTTCACTTTGTATCATTTTGTTTGATGAAAAACAAATTACACAGCATAGAAATTAGGTAACAATAGGCTTTACTAGGTCCTTTAGTGCTGATTGATTGAGAAGTTGTGCACTGTATAACCATCATCTTTACAGAAGATGTTTCCTGAGATGGATGCACTGCTATTTTGCAACACATTTAAAGAGGTTGAGGATTTACGATGGAGGAAAACATAAAGGAAAATGTTTCCACTGAATTTCTTTCATTGTGAATCTGAAATTTTCTTTATTGAAGATCATATGCAAAGATTTGTAATTTTGAATTACTTTCTTCTTAATCAATACTAACAAATGTTCTATATACTAACAAAATATCTATATGCTACCCTAATTTGGTTTCATTATCGTTGTTTGACAAAGAAAGAACAAAGGAGTGAGACATTGTTTTTGCCAAAGTAATTGCAATAAAATCTGCACCTTTCCAATAATTGATACTCTGTGAATGAAACAAGCAGACAATAAATCAGTTTTCTTTGTTATAGTCCATTTATAATAAAACGTCCTACCTTTGGTGGGTGATGTGATGATATCTGTAATTAGAGAGTGATGCCAAAGATAGTGTAACCAGGTTCCAACTTTTCATGTTTCAGGTAGTCAGATTATTTACCATCTACAAGCACGTAAATGTGTAAGGACGAACACAAATATTTGCTGTTTGCTGTAGGTAACATGAGGGCTCTGCCAAGGCAATGTCTGACAAACTCTGTACTGGTGTTTGTTTTAGGGAAACCAGTTTATGGAAGACAAGAATACAAAGCAGAAGCTGGTGAAGGTTCCAATGTCACCCTGACTGTGCTGTTCTTTTCTTACCCTAAACACTGGAGAGTGATTTGGATGAAGTCAGATCGGGTCATCTCTACCCAAACCAATCACCAGTACGTCATGGATTCAGATCTGAGGGTCCAAGTTTATGCCAAAGATGTTTTACTAAGGGGCCACAAAGCCGTGATGATTATAGAAGATGTTGCTGACAGAGACTTTGGAACCTATGTAATCAACATCAGCAACTCGGAGGGATGGGAAACAAAGAATTATCATTTGATGAAAGCAAACAGCAAAGGTATTTGACTCTTACGTGAGATATACAAATAGACATAAATCTCTCTGAGTCAGTCAGGATTGGATTGGTCCGCTGTGTTTAATGGGGTCTAATTAAGGTAATATTTTACAGATAGAATGATATATTACCTGAGGTCTTGTTAGGGTTTGACAGTCTGGGTTAGATAATATTTTGTTATCTTTATTATCTGAATATGAAATATAATGAAAGCAGCCATCAAAGCGTAAAATATATATTTAAAAATAAACGAAAGAAGAATTATCTCAGGTAATTGTTTATATTACACTTTAGTTATATGAAGTTACTAATAATTTTTTTACAAATGTCAAGCATTAAAGATGTTGTGAAAGTGAAAATAAGAAATCTGCAGGTCATCAGAGAACATTTACTGGCAGCTGCCAGATTCACAGAAACACTGTCACTAGTGAACTTTAGTCTTCATCAGTCCCTTTTAAGTTGCTGACTGAGGAAATAAAACACAACCACTTTTTAAATTCCTGGCCGGAATATCTACCAATTCTCCTAATTGTTTGTGAGCACAGAAGAAGAAAAAGGTTGTGAAAGGATTATCAGCCAATATTTTATCCACATTTTGCTGAAATTTAATAAAAGACTTTACTGGTTTAACACTATCCATGTTCAGCTGACGGTAATAATTAGACTGACAGTCTATGTCCTCCATGATCTTTGTTTTAATTAATTCAGGTGCAGAAAAGGGCTACATTCAGAGTAGTAAGATACCTGCTGGAGCAGCTGTGGGGCTCTTTTTTGCTGGAATCTTTGTAACTCTGATTGTTGAGGGTCTTGTGATCTGGGTCTATAAACAACAAAGAGGGCGGGGGTCAATGGCAGAGATGGGGTACAGAAACCAAGTGGTAAGTTGAGAAATTTACAACAAATATATATAAATATATATTACAACGCAACAGACATGTTGTAGATTATGTAAAATATGTGAAATTTCATACCTCATATCAGTCAATATCAACTTAAATCTTTACGTATTACTGAACATGTGATTATTTATGAATAGTTTCACCTCATAGCAGTCAAATATCTACCTTAATCATTCGTCTAGCAATTATGTATGTGTCAGAGTCTGGAACATTCTAACCGCTTTACCTGATGTGGCATTGATGTTTAGGGTCCTTCGCTGACACCTGCCCTAATAAAGTTTTGCGTTGTGAGTCAAGGATAAGAAAAAGAAAACCAAGAGTTGAACTCCTTGTGGTGACACCTTAAACACCTGGTGAGAGGCTGTAGTTTTGGTTCTACTGGCACCTGATTCAAAGAGATAAGCGACTGGTGCAGAAACCTTGTGTCATCCTACTCTACTACATCGTGACAATGCTCCAGGTGTAACTGAAGCTGTGACTGCTAGCAGTGATCAAGACATCATCCCAGATATCCGAGATGGGATTCAGTTCTGGAGAATAAGACAGCCATGGTAGCATACTGATTTTGGCTGTGTGCAAAAAACCTCAGATATCTTGATGTGTGAAACAAAGTTATAGATTATTGAACTATCCCACTGTGAGTCTGCACAAAGGGAGATAGATGGCACTTCAGGGCCTCATCTGTCCACATAAATCTCTCATATTTTGTGGACAGGTAAAGGGACATGAACATTCAGCCATTGACCAGACATGCACAAATGAAATAGTTGGTGATGTCAGTAGGATGAAAGGACAACAAAATACAACCCACATTAATTTTTCTTTTGAATCAACATTGAAAATATTGATGTTGCTTAACTTACATTGAAGAGGACAGAAGAAGGATGTGTCCTTTTGAAGGACAGTCTGGCTATGTTGTCAAAGTCCAGCAGGGAAATGAAGTGTTTCCAATTTAAACAAAACCACCAACAGCAGCTGATGCTGAGTAATAACCTGCATGTTAACCAAAATTTACAAATCCCTCTATTGAAGAAAGGATACATAGATATTTAAATTATTTATTGTGATTTAAAATCTATTTTCAGGCTTCTTTTACAGCCCTACAAGACTGTGAACACTGAATGTTCACATTAAACCACTAGAATGTATTATTTCTTCCTGGTGACTTCACCAGAGTATCTTATGTTGTCCCAGTAGTGATTGATACAATAATGTACATACTTTGTTGTGTGAACCTTGTTCCAATACTTTTAATAGCAGCAGTATATTTGATCATAATTTGCATCTTTTTCAGTAAATGATAATCAAGAAAATGTGGCTGAGTAAGTATCTTTAAATTTTAAATATAAACAGCTTCATTTGTCACATGACATTAAACCAAACACCAGCACAGTTTATTGTTCTAGGAACAGAGATGAAATAAGAAGGATACTGTAATTTGAGGAAAAATATACAAACTGGTAACCAAACTGCAGACACTAAATAAGTAAAGGATCAGGAGAGAAAATATGTTCAGCAACAAGATGAGTTAAGTGACGAAAATTTCTGAATATCAGACGTAAGCTGATGTTTGTTAAGAGATATTCACGTTCAATCAGAGATAATAAATGAAACCACACTAAAGATATAAAAGTTAAATAACTGATGAGTGTGGAATGGTTTGTGATCTCCATATCTACAGCCACATCCATGTTAGTATTTTTCAAACAGTAGCAATTATTTGTTACTTCATTAATATCCATCAGTCATCAGTTTTTTTCAAATTTCTGAAATGTTGTTGTTCAATGAAAATTTAGTGAGAAGTCATTTATAAACACAGGTGTACAATCACTATGCTGTTTTATCACGGAGATGTTACTAACTTTCAGGTATGCAGATCTTGATCCCTCATCCTTGACAGGTATTGTCACAGGCCCTTATCAGGAAATGGTGTTAACATCAGAGGCTGGTTCTTCAAGTGAAGGACAAACTGGTAGGTCTGATGACACTGAGCTTGGTATTTTATCTGCTCAGTTTTTTTATTGCTGATATAATATTTATTATTTTAATAAAACAGCACAAATTTTACATAATTTAAAATCATTTTCTCAGAGGGTGATTGAGGTGTATATGAGATCATCACTCATGATCCTGGTCCATGCACCTGTCATTATGTACCCTGAATGTATTTGAAATACTGTGCCTTACATGTCAGTGAGTGACACCTTTAAAACCAGAGGTGCACATCTCTTCAGTAATAACAGTAGCATTGTTAATTTATCTCTCTAAGTAGAACTGCACATCAATAGACTATATACAGAAGTGTACCTGCCAGATCACCAGTACAGTGACTGCTGACCAACCGATGGCCCCGTCCTGTTTAATCTACTGGATTATATTGTAAACGATTAGTAAAACTCCGCAGTCACGTGCAGATCAGTGATGCGTATAAAGGGTTTTAATGTTTAGAATAAGAACATATTGTATACAGTGCAAGCATAAACAGGTGCTTGGAACAGGTCAAGAAGGGGGTCCTTGGTGGCTTACATCAGGTTAGCTGTCCCCAGCGGAGCCCCTTCTGCCAACGTCACTGATTGAAGGTAAACCAGAAACCTCCTCACTAACTAATTTTCGCTACCAGAACAGTCACAGATTAGTTATCTGTTAATCTATTACTGAGCAGATTATACATTCTGACAAGTTATACAAGTTATCGAAATTGGAGATCTATCGATTGAAAAGTTCTGAATGACGGTTTGTGTTAAAACAAACATTTAACGGTAAATTTGAATATTTGTTTGCAGGTTCAGCTTATGCCAATATAACGGTAAGTATTCTCACCATCTTTAATGCTTACACGTCACTTCTTTGTTGCCATCAACGACGATAGCAGTTTCTCATTTGGTGTCAGGGAATTTGCCAAAATTATGAAAGTTCACAACGGAAAAAAATTATTGGGTTTGTTGATTAACCAACCAACATTATGTAAAAAATCGTTCAAAGAGAAGTTGACTAGCATCATTATTATTATTATTCTTATGTGGAATTGTTAATGAATCTCCTCAAGTAGATCAAAGATAATTATTATCTATGGGATCGTACAAATACCTCCTGTAAAAAATAGCCAATTGTATTGCCCACTATGTATATCACATGATCAAGTTCGATCAGATCCATGAAAATCTCTTGTGCATCACGTGATCGTTAGCTGAAGTTAGTCTGAAAATCTGAATACATGCAAAAAATCACACCAAGACCATTACAACTGAAAATGATGCCAGCTGCACATTCTACATCTTTACCCTTTGTACTTTAGATCTTAAAGGGAGTGTTCAAGTATTATTATTATTATTATTATATTATTATTATTATTATTATTATTATATTATTATTATTATTATTAAATATGAGAAGATAGGAAATCCACTTTAATCCTCAAACTAAGGTAGGAATATGAACACAGCAACATGATGAGCAAGTACAACAGAACAGGTTGTTCTCAACATCTTTCCTTAAATCTCATTAACATCTCAAGTAAAATAGTAATTGCACATCTAAGAGAGCACAAACAACTACTGCAGATGGGCATTCCTCATCCAGAGCTTCATTAACTGGGCTCAAGTAGCTCCCTTCAAACTCAGTTTTGTCTTTGTCGTCTTCCCATTCAAACTTGTAACTAAGCATATTGCGGGTCCCCCTGTGTACCTTTGGTACCATGTTTAACGAAATGTAGTAGGCGGAGGTGTGACCTGTCCTTGTGTTTAATTTACCTGTGATAATCAAGAAGAGAACCAATGATCTAAGGGGCCCCTAACTGGGAGAAACTGAATGTCTATTTATAAAAACAAGAAGAAGAGCCAGAGATACTAAGAAAAAGTAATAAAGGAAAGTGATCAATAATAATAATAAACACAGTTTACAATATAATAGATAAATTAAATTAAATACGTAGAATTTATTATGAAAATATGTATCCGTTTATTGTTGTACCATTTAACTTTTGCTATCTTTGCTCACCACGTTTTGACTTCAAGCATTAACTAAAGATGACCTCTAATTCAATGTAATCTTCATCATCCCCCCTCTTTAAAACTGAAAATTGTCACCAATGATGACAACAAATGCCATATTCTCTTTACCCGCTTTAATCAGATTTTCAAACTATTAACTGGTGACTTGACTGAATGAAGAGATATTATTTAGTCTAGTATCCTGAAAGTCTCCATCTCAGAACTTTTATTATCTTTTCAGACCTTGGTCACAGTTGTGGGAAGTAATGTGTGTTTAACAAACATTACTGGTAAACATGATCTATCTCCAGTAATTGCTGATAATATTAAAAGTTATGGAAATAAATTCCAAACATGATCGTCTAACATTTTGTTATTTTACTTTCAGGTCTGAAGACATCACAGAATTATTTCAAGACGAGGGATTTTGATCCACATTGATGGATAACATTTCGAACAACTAGATAGTTCTGGTCTTCAGGAAATATCTGATTGATTGCAGGTCAGATCCATCAGGAACTAGCGGAGTACACCAGCTGACCTATGTGAGATCTACTTACAACCACCACTACAAAAAAGCATGGATTCCAGTCCTACAGTAGATAAAGGGTCGAAGTGACTGACCGACCTGATGTTTATTTTCTCACTGAACTACTGCAGAAATATTTGTGATAGTGGCTGCAGCTGCTCTTCACCTGTAGTTCATCCATCTCTGCAGTCAGTCACGCTAACAACCTATGCACTTTATTCTGTCCACAACCTTCAGAACTCTGCCAAATGGCTGCTCACAACTCCACGGTTAATTTAGATTTCTCCTTTATTATAGAAAATTAATACTAAATAAACACAACATTACAAATAAAAATATCGGTTTGTTTGAAATAAACAAAATCAATTTTTAAATTGTAGGTTTGGAAATTCTTCTTGACTGCTTGAGCTAGGAACCGGCTGCCAGTCCTGCAGCGTTTAGCTCACAGGTGTGGAAGATTCTGTGAACTCGTTACCTGGGTAGTTCATCTTTTATTAAAGTAGCTACCAACTAATGGGGGGGTACTGTGAAGGTTTACAGTCTGGTGCAATATCGTAGACGCTGATCATGCAAAGAAGCATTTTTTAAAGTGGTTTTCAAGGATTAAAGGACGAGAATTCATTGACATTGTACAATATGCTCAGCTCAGTTTAATCACTTTGATTTAATAATTTTTAGCCATTACTATTCCATAAAACTGATCTATTGTTTTATAGGAGAATTGACTTTGTCAAACTAGTAATATTTTATCTGCTGTATTGTGTTTATCCAGATGAACAACAAACATCTTGTTTGTTTACATCCAAACTTGTATCTGTGTTTTAAGAATAAAAAAGATTAAAATTGTAGAACTAATGTATGTGGTGGCATTTGTACAAGTTTAATATCAAGTTAGTAATTACTCACAACTACTGCCAGGTTATAACTGTACATCTTTATCAGGGGGATGAATCAGAAATAGCTGAAGCTACAGCAGCTGAGCTCAGCCAACTTCTTCAAAAATTCAGCCTCTGATTGGACAAATTGGTCTGTGTTTGTCAGAGAAAATTTGATCTGTTAAGACTTGGTTAACTCTGGTGTAACATCAACTTCAAATATTTAATGTTTAGCAAATTTTCTCTTAAAACTAAAAACATTGTTAATAGAAAATAAAAATTCCAACAGAAATTAAAAGAACAAAATCTTCCACCAGGATCTCGTTCTGTCCACACACATTTCAGGGGAAGTGTTAAGCATGTCAAATATACCTGATGTGAAGCTGGATACACTTGGAAAGGAGGCAGCCTTACCCAGCTGCATTAAACTGACCTCCATTGAGTCACAAGATCCTAAACTGACTGGTTAATCCACTTGGGAAACCAGGAAGTAACTGAGTTCACCTGATATCGACACAAACTATTTTAACTACAACCTGATCATGTGAGAACCTGACTGAATTATCAGCCACAGGTAAGAAGGACATTCACCACAAATCACTTATGTTATGTACTTTGTCATTAGATCACCTGGTTTATTATCAGCTTATTCAGATCAGTGCACAACATTTGAAAATAACTGCTTAAAACTGCCTAAACTTCACACCAGATCTCCTTCCAGTGAAGGCCGCCTTTCTCCTGGTAAAATATCAGCACTGAAGATAAGCAGAGCGATGTCTGAAGTATGCAATGTAATTGGTGGAACTCGATGTAAGCAGCTGTCTGATTGTATTCCATAGCTGTGTATAATGCTAGGATTGAAAATCACTAGAGGAGATGATGAGGATGTTACACACAGATGTATAAAAGAATGAAATATTGTTTTATGTTTTTTGTTTGGCTTCTTCATCAGATTTAGCCACATTCTGGCATTATTATCAGCCCAGATACACCTCTCTTCATCTTTACTATTAAATTTTTACTGATAATCAACACTGAATCTTTTATGAATATATTGTAGGAATTTTCAAGCTTTAATAAAGTACAATTTTAGTGTGTATTTATATGCATTGTACAAATTCATATAGATAAGGCTGCCATTTTCTGAGATTGTCATGGTGACAGTCACCTGCTTTGTTGTCTTCTCAGTCAAAAGAACACATGATTTTTCACAATTCCTTTCCACCTCCTGTCTACTCCTCTCACCACATCTATGTCCTGCTGACCTATTGGAACCTGACACCAGAGGTCAATGAACCAAAATTAATCCATTATTTTTGTGTAGATTCTTTTCATTTTTTTAGAATACAGATTCTTGTTGCCAGGTAACCAGAGATCAGAATCTACACAAAAAACAAGTAAACCGGAGAGTAGTAATTTAGTGCAATGGAGATCCTTCACAAAAGATTAGAAATAATAAAACAAAAAGATGGATTATTGTATAAACTATTTCACTGATTTAATGGATGAAGTGCTTGTATCTCCCTATCATCTGATGAAGATTCATACCTTTAGAGAGACTGATCACCTTTACCTCCTATCTTTCAGACCAGTGATGATGATGATGCTGAGAAATACAGGTGATGTTCACCTACTGATGTTGATTCTGGTCAGCTCAACAGCTACTGGTGGTACGTATGGTTGTTAATAATAATAATAATAGGTAAAAAACTTCACATGATGACATCTTTCTTTTGAGATGAAAACACTTCTACGATAAACAGGTAGCTTTTCATTATTTCGGACCCTCAACTGTGTATTTGATGTATATGACCTACATATTCCCACCCATATATCAATCCACACTGGAGTTATGTCAGCAGTGTAAGATTTATAATAATTTTTAAAAATAAAATATAGATTTTGAGCAGAATGAATGCCCTTAAGAATAATTATACCTTAATTAAACAGGGAGCATTCAGGTGAGAACCAGTGAAGGACTGAGTGCACTCCTGTGGTGATGTGGTTGTAACATGGCAGGGAACATTTCTCCTCAAAGACAATAAGATGGTGTCTCACATGTGAACATTTATACTTTATTCTATTCTTTAGTGGACTGATGGTGATGGTGATGGTGATGTTGTAAAACTGCCAAAATACATGGATTCATTATTTGGCTAAAGAAAGTGGATGTCAAGTTTACCAGAAATAAAATAGATTTGCACAGGTGACACCTGAGATAGAAAGTCAGTGTTTCACTCCTCAAAGATCTTAGTGTTTCTGGATCTGTCAGACACCACAACATCCGCTGAAGACCAGACTTAAACTGACTGGGGGACGATTGGGTTGTTGAGGTCATAACTTAGACATCAATTAGAGGGAACAGTAGGAGGTTGTAGAATAATTATGGAGGAGACGTCTATCCTTGTAAACCCTACATTAAACCTATGAATCACTGAGGAGTAAGAGGAGACATTGCTTCCTTGTTTATTTGATTTGCTAATTGTGCGAAAGTTTGGTACATTCCAATCTTCTCACCTGAACCCCTGCAGTACCAGTGTGACTGCTGGAAGGGCAGGCTACCTGGAATGCTGAACTTCACTTTGACAGGTGCTCTACCTGGCATCCCTTCTGTAATTGCTTCTTTATAAATACAGTAAATGAGAAACTTTGCCTTCTGATGACATCACAGCTCCGGTCAACACACACAGTTCACCTCTTTATGTAGGATTGATTTTTGTATGTTAAATTTAAATAAAAGAACTGATTTAGTTCTGCCTACAGGTATGGTTTGTAAGAAAAACTTCAAAGAAGTCATAGATTATAATCTGTATTTAAAAAAACAACAAAGAACCAGTCAACTAAATCACAAGAATAGTAACGACTAATTTTCTGACAGACTAAAATGAATTGAGTAAAGGGAGGTAACTCATCAAAGAATCTTATCATTAAAGGGGCACTATTCTACAGGGATTAATACCTCGTAATGTTCTACTACTGAACAAACCTGTTTCAGGTGGTCCCTTTTGTGAATCATCCCTTACATCTGAGCAGCCATTGCTCAACCATAGATAATAATCGAGCCCAGATGCTACTCTGAACAGAAAATCAAGGCAGATTTACCCTTATATCCTTTGGTCATTTACCCAAATCTGTCTGAAATATAAACATTTTCATTCATAAATATTTTTGTAACATTTTCTGGAAATGTCAGAATGATAATTAAAACTGGAACAAAAAACACATAGTCAAAACTTCTGTGATCCAGTGGATCATCCAGTTTTCTCTCCACTAGAGAAATTATCATATTACTTCCCATTCCCTGTATGACTCCCTGTTCCAGTTCCCTAGTTAGATAAAAGTGAACAACACCCAGATTCTGTTTGTGGTCCAATCACATATTTATACCTAGAGGTTCTTTTCTTGATAATTGGAAGAATAACGGAATCGGTATTTTATTTTCATGCGATAATCTGCTGAAAACGAAAGTGCCAGTTTCTTCCATGATTTTGGCAATTGTACGATCATGTCATTTGTGATCCCATCAGTCCTGGATCATGTTATGCCTGAGGCGGTCCTGTACTACCTGCTGTTCTCTGAGTGTGAATGATTTTGATCATGTGAGCCCCTGTCTTATTATCCTCAGCTGATTTTTTACTCCCTCCTCACAAAGGTGGTGACAATGTACTTTTTGACCTCACCAGGTTTTGTTTGGTAAGGTATTTGATACTAGTCCCCCCAGTTTAATGGTAAGTAATAACCTTTGACCCCAGTCGAAATGGAATAGGATTTATTTCCATTTGAGGTTGTTTTACGGTTACCAGACGATTTTATTTACTATCTCCCTACATTTTAATGCCATGATTCCTTCCCTTTTGATGTTACTATTTGCCATGAAGTAGTTTGTTGTTATTTCCTAAGCAGAGATCAGTACTTAAGGTATTTATAATGGTAAAGATGCTCCAATGTCACAGTCAGTTATTGTATGAAACATGCAAACATTTTTTGATTAGATAGGAAGTATCCAGTAACTACCGAAGGATAATATAAAGCCAAGTTTTTGTTTGTAAAAGGAAGTGGAATTCATTTACTTGATATACTTTCTGAGAATAATATTTCAAATTCATTTCCATTCCTCCTTAAAAGAGTTTAGTATTGTGACATTCTCTGCTGAATACCGCCTTTTGGATAAACTCACAAACTGCTGTTAATTGTAATTGTTAGAATTTTATTTAAGATCCTATTTCATTGTAAAATACATGGAGTAAATAGTAATTTAGAAAATTGTGTAGTTTAGCATACTTTATTAACATTAATGAACTTGTAGTAATACTGTTTTGTGCCTCAATCTATAAATATATAAAATCTTATTACAATTAAATGAAAATTTATGTAAATGAGAATTAAATCATCTTTTCTTTTGAATATTAAACAAAGGATTTGAAATTTTTTTAAAATTCTATTATCAGCTCTGATATCAGAAACATATATATATTATATATATGGAAACAAAAAATAAATAGTTTAACATTAAAATATAATTTTTATGGTTTTATTATTGGAAGATGGAAGTAGGAAAGGAATTACTAGAGTTGAGCACAATGTGATACATTTACTTTACATATAATTTGCAGTCATCATATTAAAGTAAACATAACTGCAAAGGTTTGTAGAGCAGATATCGTAGATTATGATGGAAAATGTTTAATATGTAATGATAAAGGAAAACCATACAAATGAAATAACTGAACAAGAAAAACTACTGTATTTTTTGGCATTTAAATCAATACCTTTTTACCTCAGGAAGTCAAGGTTTTGACTCAAACTCCAAATTGACTAAATTATGGACAGTCATTGAAATTGCTTTGATGATTTTAAAAAAAGAAATTTTCTGAAATAAACTGTAAAATTATTCATTTGAATCAGACTACATGGATTATTTCCAGGAATGTTTACTAATTAGGTGAGCATTTCACTGTTAATGCACTCGCTGAAGCATATGGAATTATTTAACCAACAACTAGCCCATGCTCACCAGTTACATTCTATCTATATGTATACATATTCCCAACAACTCCTCCACCCCATCTTAAAATGCCTCCTGTAAAGTCACGCAAATGTCACACGATATCTTTTCAAGCTAGAAGTTGTAAAGTTTGTTGTGGTCATATGGCCAAACATGGGAAGTAAGGTGTAAGGGATTGGCATAAAAAGGAGGATACATTACACACTCTAAAGGCCAAGTAAGTTAGTGTCTTTACATCTCTCCCTATATTACTTTTACTGGTGCGTGGTATTCATCATGGAAATATCTTGGATGTGTGTATCATTTCATCCAATTAGAGATCAGCTGAGCGTGTTGATTTTTGTGTTGGCCTAGGTGCAAATCCAATATGTCAGATAACTTAATAAAAGAAAGTTGGAGTTGAATTTCTTCATTTGAGTGTGCTGTATTATCTCAAAATCAGAATGTCGAAGATAGATAAAACTGACACGTTTGGCTTTCTAAAGTATGAGATTCAATAATACAAACGACAGAGTTGGCCTGATGATTGATAATGTGATGCAGTGAATAAAAATAGACACTGGGTTTTGATACCTGAACCTCGCAGTGTATTTTTCAAATATCTCTCCATGATTATAAACATGTTTAAAAGTTATTCTAACACCTCATTTATCTGGAAGATTGTTCCACAATGTAGCTAAATGATATGCACAGACAGCTTTTTATTATTTGTGAGCATAGAAGTACTCTAGACAGCAATGTGATGTGACAGTATTACGAAGGACTTGGCATTGTTCTGACTAGTTCATAACAATGTGACCCCCCCCAAATAATTTAGGTTTTGCACTTAAGTGGGAAAGTGCTGAATGAAAACTGGTTTAAAGTTGGTAGCTATATTCAGTGGTTCATTGACCAATTAAAAAAAACGCTTTTGAAGGAGGACAAAAAA